>CM035163.1:125874806-126474806 GCA_020205615.1 Panax quinquefolius | reverse complement strand
ATCTTATGATTTTGTAATATTATTTGTGAATAATTAATTATTGATTTATATGATGAGAAAAATATTGATTTTATGTGGATATAGATGGAGAAAATTTTTAATGTGACAATTGTTGAAAATTAATATTTTATCTTTTTCTGATAAAATAATTCATTTAAATATATTATTTTAATAATATATTAACGGTGATATTTTTATAATGAATGTGGGATATATGAGTATATGAGGAGGATGAGTATTTTTGTGGCATTAAATGTTTAACACATATTTTGTGTGTTGGTGGACACAATTATTGACCGAAATTTGATTATAGCTTGTAAAATCGCCCGTTTATGGATTTCAATCAATTTCTGTTTGGAATTTGGAAAAACTTTTTTCTGCAAAGTTGTAGAGAATTGAATTTTCTATATAAAAAAGCGAGATTCGAATTTTCTAATAAAAGGGCTATTTATTATGAATTATTGAAGTTCTGAAGTTCCGAAATAATTGATTTTTGGATGTTTAAAATATTTTTAATTACAAAAACGTTTTTTTTCATTTTTGAAACTCATTTAACATGTGATTAGGAGGCTGAATTCAGATTGTTAGTGTGCGTATGAAGTTGTGGATAAATTATAATATTAATTTATTAAATTTTCTACTTTGGTGTTCTAAACATTTTCCTATAAATAGGGTGCTTAGGTTAGAATTGAAAATCACACCAGAAATTGAAGTTTTTTTTTTCTCTCTCTCTCTATATTATCGAGCGTATTCTTGTGAGTATTTTGAGTATACTTTGAGTATTGCTATACGGTGCAAGTTTAAGTCATAGCCTATATCCTGTGTTTCAAACTAAATCTTGTCTTTTCGAGGTAAGGGATTTTTTTTTTTTTTTGTAATGATATTATTTCTTCAATATCATTATCTTTGAAATATTGATCTGAAGTTTTATCAAATTTGGAACTTTTGGTGTCTGAGTTCTTATTCACGATATCTGCCTTTATTCACGTATCGACAATTATTCACGAATCGACACTATTCATCGAAAAATGAAAAATTTTCCTTTTCGGTCAAAATATCTATTCGGATACTAGCTTTGATTGTATCCATGTTTTGATCATTCTTGAATTTTACACCACTATGATTATTTTTTAAGGTATTGTTGGACATGGATAAAACAAAGTACGAATCCTTAATCCTTAATCCTTGTCATTTTGTTTCACTTTGGATTCGTTTCTTTAAAATATTTTTCATCATCCTCGATCTTAAATGATGATATTATTGAATATCTTTGGCACGTAGTGCGAAGATGAATGATTTCGATGAATATCTTTGGCCCATAGTGCAAAGATGAGCAGTGTTTAGATGAACATGATTAATCGATGAATATCTTTGGCCTCAGTAGTGCAAAGATGAATATTTGATTCGAGATATATATTGATTGATGTTCTGGGGATAAAAGATAGAGCGATGAACTTTTAAATTAATACATAGAAGATAGTAGTTTGCATTCTCTACTTAACTCTTCTAATGAATTATTATTTCATTGCGAATATTGATTTAAAACCGGGTTATTCGTTGTATTCTATTAGATTTTTCCTGTTGAAGACTAACGATAATTTGTTGTATATTATCTTAGTCATAATATTCTTTTTGGGCTAGTTGAGCTCACCCTTTCCTTTTTGTTCCATTTTTCTTCTCGGGAGGCGAGAATGTAGCGAGTACTAGTGGGGTATGGAATGAAGGTTCTAGAGAGAGTTGTTTAGTAGTCCTCACCATTTTGTAAAATAATGTATTAATAATTGTGATGGGGATTTATTTGCGTGTGGATATTGTCAGAAGACAATAATTGTATTTAAACTCACAGTATATATGTTCTCGTATTTTCACGACAAATGTATTAATAAAGTTGTAGTTATTTTACATACCATGTATTTGGCGACTCGAGAATGGGTTGGATGGAATGGACCTATTTTGGGGGCGCCATAGTTGGTATCGAGCTTAGGGATATGATCTCTGGCGGAGATCGGGGAATAGAACTAGGAGGAGAGACGAGTAAATCCTTCGCTAGTGTGTCCTACCTAAGCTTATTTGTTAGTTGGTTAAGATATAGGGATATTATGTGATATATTGATTTCCTTAATTAACCCTTGTTTTATGACGAAGATTTGAGAATGTCGATTGAGAATATTAATGATTGGAGTAAATGAGACCGTGGAGATGCTGTGACTTACTAACGAGGAGAACGTGCAACAGTCGGCAATGGACCTCTGTGAACAACAACACCATTTGAAAGCGAGATGATGAACGAGGGATGTTTAGAAGTTTTTTGCAGTTCATGCAAAATCGCACGAGGAGACTCGTGTTCAAAATACTGAGGAGAAATGATAGCAATTCACGGGTGGTCACAAACCAAGAGTTCAAAGAGTTGGGACCAACAAAATTTAAGGGAAAGCCGGATCCGATCACGGCGGAAACATGGGTCAAGCAAATTACCAAGATATTCGATGTCTGGGATGCATGCGGAGAAACGAAAGTTCCATTCGCTACTTTTATGTTCCATAATGAGGTGACATTGGTGGGAATCGTGAAGCGTATCATCAAATTTGCACTCAAAGATGTCGTGAGAGATGATTGAAACAGTTTAATGAGAAGTACTTCCTTGAAAGTATTCATCATATGAAGGAAGTGGAGTTTATTAGATCGGAGCGAATAACATGATGGTGTCCCGAAGACGAGGCGGTTCAGCGGAGTTATCCAGGTTGCACCTCATTTGGTGGAGAATGAGGAACGATGACGCGGATGTTTTCGAGAGGTTTGAAATCCCAAGATACGTCAAGATCTCATTCTCATAAATTTTCTCTCTATCGAGATGTTGTCATTGAGGGCTCGGTTGTTAGAAGCGAGATAACGAAGTACGTTCAACCGAGGGACCATAACCAGGATCATACCAAAGATAGCAGTCATCAGAATAACGATAACCAGTGGAGAAAGACGAATACGGACAAAGGCGGTAACAACTCTGGTGGTAATCGTGGCCATGAAAATAGAAGAAGCGAGTCGGGAGGAGATTTTAAAAAGAGAAGATTCAACAACGACCATGTGAAGCGTCGACAACACCAAAGAAGAATCGGTTCCAATGGAGGAGAAAGGCCACCAGTCGTATGTTACAAATGCGGGAAAGAGGGACATATCAGCCCAAACTGCCCACAACAGTTTAAGGTATGCTATAATTGTGGAAAAGAAGGACATATCGCTCGAGATTATGCGATGATCGAACCCAGTCAAGCGGGAATGGTGACTCAAAAGGATGTCCCGTAAAGGTCAAAGTCAAGCGGTTCTCGGAAGAGCGTTTGTCGTGACCGGTCAAAATGCGAGGAACCCGAACGAAGTTAGTACAGGTTAGTTAATTATAAATTCTTGCGAAGTTTATACCTTACTAGATCTGGGTTCTACCCATTCTTTTATCTCTCTTGCTTGCGCCAACGTTTGAACTTGACTACGGAGAAATTAGACTTTGACCTATTTATGGAGACTCCGTTAGAGAAACTTTCATTACATCCGTTGTTTAGAAATCTTGCTTGATTCAGTTGGCACTATCACATTTACCGTTAACCTTATTTCTATAGAGATATTTTCTTTTGATGTGATTTTAAGGTTAACTACTCATCATGCTTGAAATTGATTACTTTCGTAAGGTTGTTAGTTTTCATATTCCTAAGTAACTTTCGTTATTCAATTCAAGCAATCAAACCATTGTAGTCAAACATTTTCATATCAAGCCATGAAGTCATTCGTTTATTATGGATGTCAAGTTTTCTTAGTCCATGTTATGGATTTGAATAAAGACACGTCAGATTTGAATAATATTCCTATTGTTATTGATTTTTCCTGACGTATTTCCTGAAGAATTTCTTGGCTTACTCCTGGCTTCGATATTAAATTTTGTATCGACTTTGAACCCCAGACAAAACTCATTTCTAAAATCTCATATTGAATGGCTCTATTGAACTTCAGGAGTTAAAAATTCAACTATAGAATTTGGTACCGAGCCTTTATCTGGTGACTTCCTTTTTGGAATGCGAAGCCGCATTCTCGTAGGGGACACCATATTCGTGCGATAGTAAGGCGATAGGTGTCATTGTAACGTCTTATCCAAGGTTGGGATATGAGTCACGAGTTGAGAACAACCTAAGTCGGTAATCGAAATACGTAGCTTTCAGGCTTAGTTGGTTATTATCGGAGATTCGTTGAAGGATATTCTCGAATCGCTATTCCATTAACACGGTGACTCGTAGAGATAAAAATTTGAATGGAGCAAGGAATGTGGGAAGAGCTTGAAGAACTCAAGAGGAGACTCATTTCAAAGACATGTTACGACCATGCCATCCCGGAAAAGCGAACGTGGTAGCCGGCGTGTTGAGTAGAAGATCGATACAAGTACGAGTACGATATTGTCAAAGACTCATTTCAGTATAATTTACAAATAATAGAGATGTAGATGAAAACTCTAGGTACCCACGTGATGATATACGAGTATAATCGACTTTAATCGATAAAGTTAAAGCTATTCAAGCTACACACCGGAGCTGATGAATTTGAAGAAAGAGGTGCAAGAAGTTGTTATTTCAAAAGCGAGAATCGGTGAGGTGAGGAAAGCTCAAACCTTCGATTTATTAATCCATTTGAAATTCTCGATCGAATAGGAACTGTGGCCTATAGACTCGTTTTTACCGCCAAGTATATGGCGTGTTCATAACGTTTTTCACGTATCGATGTTACGACCGAACCATGTCATTGAAGTTAGAACCAGACGAGATAGCCAGAAGACTTAACGTCACGAGGAGGTACTGTGAAGATCTTGGATAGGAAAGAACATGTCCTATGATCGAGGTTATACCACAAGTTAAAGTTTTGTGGAGAAACCATGCTATTGAGGAAATGACACGGAGTTGGAAACGGAAATGAAAGCGAGGTATTCTCATCTTTTCGAAATACCGTGTACGCACGTCAATTTTGAGGACGAAATTTTATAAGGAGGGAGGTTGTAAGACCCCAAATTATTAATAAATGAAATTTATTTTCCTCTATTTATTATTTTGAAATAGTAAGGGTTGATTTGATTAATGTGGATAGTTATGGGTAAAATACACAAATATTTTGAATAAGCAAATGGTTATAAAATATTCATTATTATCGGGGAATATTCGTTTGGTCGTGGAATATTCAGATTGTCGGGAATATTTATAACTGGCGGCCTTGATCTTTTGTGGGCCCCATAACGGAAAGCGATTGGATGAAGAAAACGACAAATATAAGTTGTTTATAAATAACGGCGTAGTTGTTACCGTTAATACTGTTGGAATACCCGGTGGTTAAAACACACTAATATGCGTTGTTAACAGTAGCACACGGTATTGCACCAATTATTGATTCTTACGTAAGAAGGCACTACTCAATAATTGTTATAGTAATTACTGTTCAGTATTTTATTTTATTGATTCAATAATTGCTGCATTGATATTTTATATTACTGTTGTTTCAATAAATTGTCATTACACAGTATTTTCCATTATCGAAGCAATAATTTATATTATAATATTATTGGATAACATTATTGGCAATGTCTATAAAGTTCTGTCTAAGGAGAGGTTTGGTCACCTAATTGCGGCGCCAAGATGGAGAGATCCTTATTGAAAGCCCCTCTTTCCTCAGAACTACACTGGTCACAAGATCTTATGATTCTCGTAATATTATTTGTGAATAATTAATTATTGATTTATATGATGAGGAAAATATTGATTTTATGTGGATATAGATGGAGAAAATTTTTAATGTGACAATTGTTGAAAATTAATATTTTATCTTTTTCTGATAAAATAATTCATTTAAATATATTATTTTAAAAATATATTAACGGTGATATTTTTATAATGAATGTGGGATATATGAGTATATGAGGAGGAAGAGTATTTTTGTGGCATTAAATGTTTAACACATATTTTGTGTGTTGGTGGACACAATTATTGAATAGAAATTTGATTATAGCTTGTAAAATCGCCTGCTTATGGATTTTGGTCAATTTCATTTGGAATTTGGAAAAACTTTTTTTTCGCAAAGTTGTAGAGAATTGAATTTTCTATATAAAAAGCGAGATTCGAATTTTACGATAAAAGGGCTATTTATTATGAATTATTGAAGTTCAAGTTCAAATAATTGATTTTGGAAGTTTAAAATATTTTTAATTACAAAAACGTTTTTTCATTTTTGAAACTCATTTAACATGTGATTAGGAGGCTAAATTCAGATTGTTAGTAATGGTGATGAAGTTGTGGAAAAATTATAATATTAATTTATTAAATTTTCTACTTTGGTGTTCCAAGCATTTTCCTATAAATAGGGTGCTTAGGTTAGAATTGAAAATCACACCAGAAATTAAAGTTTTCTATCTCTATATTATCGAGCGTATTCTTGTGAGTATTTTGAGTATACTTTGAGTATTGCTATACGGTGCAAGTTCAAGTCATAGCTTTATATCAGGGTGTTTCAACTAGAAAAATCTTGTCTTTCGAGGTAAGGGATATTTTTTTTTTTTCAGTAATGATATTATTTCTTCAATATCATTATCTTTGAAATATTGATCTGAAGTTTTTATCAAATTTGGAACTTTTGGTGTCGAGTTACTATTCACGATACTAAGACTATTATTCACGATATCGACATTATTCATTTAATACGACACTATTCATCGAAAAATGAAAATTTTTCCTTTTCGTCCAAAATATCTATTCTCGGATACTAGCTTTGATTGTATCCATGTTTTGATCATTTTGAATTTTACACTACTATGATTATTTTGAGGTATTGTTGGACATGGATAAAACAAAGTACGAATCCTTAATCCTTAATCCTTGTCATTTTGTTTCTTTGGATTCGTTTCTTTAAAAATATTTTTCATCATCCTCGGATCTTAAATGATGATATTATTGAATATCTTTGGCCTGTAGTGCGTAGATGAATGGTTTCTGATGAATATCTTTGGCCCGTAGTGCAAAGATGAACAGGTGTTTAGATGAACATGACCAACTGAAGAATATCTTTGGCCTGTAGTGCAAAGATGAATAATTGATTCAGATATATATTGATTGATGTCTGAGGATAAAAGATAGACGATGAACTATTAAATTCATACATGTAAGATAGTAGTTTGCATTATCTACTTAACTCTTCTAATGAATTATTATTTCATTGCGAATATTGATTTAAAACTAGTTGTCTATTGTATTCTATTAGATTTTTCCTGTTGAAGACTAACGATAATTTGTTGTATATTATCTTAGTCATAATATTCTTTCTTTGGGCTAGTTGAGCTCACCCTTTTCCTTTTTGTACCATTTTTCTTCTCAGGAGGCGAGAATGTAGCGAGTACTAGTCGGGGTATGGAATGAAGGTTCTAGAGAGAGTTGTTTAGTAGTCCTCATCATTTTTGTAAAATAATGTATCAATAATTGTGATGGGGATTTATTTGCGTGTGGATATTTTCTAGAAGACAATAATTGTATTTAAACTCACAGTATATATGTTGTCGTATTTTGCATGACAAATGTATTAATAAAGTTGTAGTTATTTCTGTACCATGTATTTGGCGACTCAGAATGGGTTGGATGGAATGGACCTATTTTGGGGGCGTAATATAGTGTAATACTATAAGATCCAATAAACAACATGATCAAACATCATAAAACCAACGAGATTAAAGCATGCAACGTGATCGTTGAAGTGTTTCTTCATTTTCGGGTTACCCGAAATGAAGAGAAGATTCAGCGCCACCTTTGAGCTACCATAGCTAGAAATCCTGTTAATGTTTTTGTGATCTATAAACTTCAGTGTGTAGCCAACATGTAGGACAACAGATCTATTACTTAACATCATCATAACCACAATAAATCAAGCAGATAATGTCCGGTTAAACTGTTGTCAGAAACATGTTCTTGAAGTTTTCTGGAATTTCCAGAAAATGTAACTATGGACTTTTGTACCATTTTGACCAGTCACTACGATCGACTCGTTTAATTTTAAGGAGATTTTAAGGCATAAATGTGGAGTTGATATACCAGACTACAACTTAGACACAACAATCAAACCAAAACATCAACACCCTGACAGATCTAGACGCTTGAATACACTGTCAGACGCTTGTTCATAGTTTCTGGGTTGCCCAGAAATGGTCTGGTCATGGTCGGTCAACCGACTTTGACCCACAATAACTTGCAATCTAGACCAGATCTAAGTCCGAGTCTTGATCCAGATCAAAGACTACATATTCAAAGCTTTAAACAACAAAAAAACATAACAGAGAAAGATTGGTGGCCACTAACATTCGTTGTCAGACCCCAAAAGTAAAAATTTCCAGATTTTGAAAAATGCTAGATCTGAGCCTATAGACGTTATGGATCTAACATCTATCAACCCAGATCGTCTAATTACATCATAAATAACATATTTTAACACCAAAAACTAACATCTAACAACAGATCAAGGATCAAATTATAGCTTAGGGTTTTATACCTTTCCTGGTTTAATCTTAATTCTGGCTTCTGTTTTTGTTAAAGGTAATGGTGGGGCTTTGTTTGGGACTGGTCTTAGCAAAGAATTTTGTGGGTTATGAGTTGAGAGAGTCAAGGTTGAGAGTTGGCAAAAATAGGCTAGCTAATGACCATTTCTCTCTCTCAAATCTATATATAGTGCTTGTATACAATGTATATTGTTGAGATTTGTGGATGATCTGCTGGAAAGTTAGTCACATGGGGTTAGTAGGTTTGGTCACCAACTCTAGTACTTGGCAAGTTTGACAAGTTTCCTACAATAATGCAAAGGAGGGTATTTTATTCTTTTGGCTTGAGAATTTAATGGCACTTAGGTTAATTAGTAAACCCTTAGGGTTTAGCCCTAAGGTTTAGCACAAAATGAATTTTTAGGTTTTTATTTAGGGTTTAAAATAAAATTAAAATTTAAATTAGTTTCTTTAAATAGAAATTTATGGTTTGATAATTAGTTAGGTTTTCTAATTACCTTATACAGGAACATTAGGGTTTAATATTACTAATTATAATTATCCTTGCTAATTTAGCAGTTAGGGTTTATAATTTTGGTAATTAGGGTTACGAAATCAAAATTAGGGTTTATAATTCAAACACTAGGGTTTCTAGAAATTAATATATCTAAATTTTAACTAGGGTTGACCTAATTAATCATAAAGTCATATAACACAGTTATATAATAATCTTAAATTCACAATTAAGTTTCAAATTAGGGTTTTCCACAGTAAAACTAGGGTTTTCAAATACTGCACCACAATTGACCAATCATTGTCAATTCACATACATACAGTAAATATTTATAGCACTTGAAAAATCAAAATATAATTAATATTATATTATTATTTTCATTCCTTGATCAAAATTCAAAATTAGGGTTTGGATTCCATATCTGATTTATCTCATATACTTAACATTATTAATTAAGTTAAAATAATTAACTTAATAATCTATACTAAATTTCATATAATAAAATAATTATTATAATTATTCTAAAAATCATTTCATATATTATTTAAATAATATATAATTATATTTTCATGGAAAATAATTAATAAAAATACTTTTACTATATTAATTATTATAATTTATAATAATCAATAATTCCAAAATAAAATTATTTGTAAATATTAATGTAATAAATAAATTTTTATTTATCACTTACATATATATACACATTTTCTTAGCACATAATCCCCATATTTATTTTAATAAAAAAAAAATTATACGCAAATTTTTTGATTTATTTGTATAGAAAATATCGGGTTGTTACATTAAGTCTATGTCTAGCTGAGTCAAATAGCTTAGACGATTTTTAAATAATATATATACATACCTGAAAACTAGTAGGTATGTGTCAACATGTGATTAAATACAATCATTATCCAAGTGAGGGCACTTGTATAATCTAACTTAAGTATCTATAAACAGGGTATATATTGATCATACATTACTACTATACTGGTAAACCATGAACGAATAGAGTTTGATAACTAACATGAATACTAATGTTGAAATACATGATCAATAACAGTAGAGTTTTAAAAAATACTTATATAACAGTAGTATAATTCGATAACTTACTTACACGGGATTATTGCATAAGTAGATACAAAGAGTAAGGATACTTATCTGATCTGCTGCTTACACAACTTATTTTTATCTTTTATATTGACACCTATCATTCATAAGATTATTCTTTTGATCACAATAATATATCATGACACATAACACTACTATTTACAGTCATCATATAGCTTAAACACATTGTCACATAGTTATAACACTCATTTGAACATAAACAATTACTTATCAGGTCACACTATATAAGTCTGGGTCAATTTCGGAAACATTTCGGTGTACCGACAACTTTATCGGATAATAATCGAGTTTATATTTACTTAAACTCTTTTCTGTAACTTCAATACTATTCTAGATAAATTAAATATTAATCATATTATTTTCAAGGTATTATAATAATTTTTGAATAATTATTATAATTTATCTTGATTTTTCAAACACTTGAATCATTTTTAAATGATTTAAATACAAAATAATTCCATTATCATTAATATTTAAATATTAATAAAATACTTGACAAAATATTAAAGTTATTTATAATAACTTAAAATATTTTTAAAATACTAATTTTCCCTTAAATGATTTTTAAAACATTTAAAATCCTTTTTAAATAATTACCATTAATATTTAAATATTAATTTATTATTCATCAAAATATTAAAAGTCATTTATTATAACTTCAAATATTTTAAAGTCATTTATATCCCTTTTAAATGATTTTTAAATTATTAAAACTATTTATTTATTTAATTATTAAATAAACATATTATCATTAATATTAAATTATTAATGAAAATTACCTCAAAATATTATAAGTTATAATTTATAACTTAAAATATTTTAAAACACCTTATTATAATTTAAAATAATTTTATAATATAAAAATCATTTTTAACCAATTTATTTAAATATTTATTAAATAAATTTAATACCATTAATATTCAAATAAATAATAATATTAATAAAAAATATGTCAATTTATCAAAAGTTAATTTTTATAACTTAAAATAATTTTTAAAACCATTTTTATACTTTTTTACCAATTTATTTCTATTTTTAATGAATTTTTAGAAATTTATATAATTAATAATAATAAAATTGTCGCTAAATCTTTTAGCGACAGAATCTGTTGCCTTAGGTGCTCCTGAGTTTCAAGAACATTCAAAGACAATTGCTTGGTGCCTACTTTGACCGATCGTAAATTATTGTACATGTAGTTTCTTGCAGGGTATCGTAATGATCGTGTAGTATTGATGTAATACTACATGAATCATCAATTAACAGGGTCTAACTACAACATACAACCAAGATATAAGGGCTCAAAGTGGCTGTCAGGCCCTTCTTGGGTTTTCTGGGTTACCCAGAAACCCAGGCAATGCTTGATAGCTACTTTGTTCCTTAATTAAATAGAGTTCTTGTTGATGTTATGGTATTCTAATGGGTCTAGCTTGTAGTCTACATGATAAGGTACACATATCATTCATCAGATCAGTCAAACTGCATCAGAATCACAAACTAGCATCCGGTCAAACCATGTCAGAAGTGGTGTTCTTGAGTTTTCTAGGTTACACAGAAAACTACAATCGTATTCGAGCAAGCTAGTTTGACCAACAATTATTTTCATTCTGTTGGTTATCTAAGTGATATAGGAGCATGAATCTGTAGTGTACATAATATACTATAACCTTGATACACTAACAACAACAAATCAATAAACCTAAGAAAGATCTGGTCCCTTGAACTTGTTGTCAGACACTGCTGAACAAGTTCTGGGTTACCCAAAAAATAGAAAGTCATGGTCGGTCAACGTAGCTTGACCTTCCATAACTTGAAATCTACACATGTCCTAAGCATGATTCCTAGGCACTTTGATGCTATAGATCTATGATATAACATCTTAGATCATCATAAAAGACCTTTTAACTCTAGAATAAACACATAAACACAAACTTTGATTAAGTATAAAAGATCAAATTTAGGCTAGGGTTTATACCTTTTCCTTAAAGAAGCTTTGATTCCTGCTTTCTATTTTATTCTTGATGTTCTAAGAACTTAATTGGGGACTGATTTGCTATGGAATTTCGTGGCTTGGAGGGTGAGAGAGTTTGGCTAGGTGTTAAAACTCAAATGAGCCAATCTTTGATATTTCACATACTTTAATCTTCCACTCTTTACTCTTGTGGTTAAAATTATTGTTACGTGGCTTAAATTGGCTAATGAAAGGTGTTTGGTAGTAGCTCAAGAGATGTAGCACAATTTTTGGCTATAACCATTTTAACTTAAAAGTTAAGTAAAGGGTAATTTGGTCATTTTGCACACTAAAGGGTATTTTGGTCTGTTCCTTCTAAAGTTTAAGGGTAGTTAGGTAATTTCATATATTTCCCATAACTTTTAATTCTTAGGATTTGCTAATTACCATTAGGGCTTGCAAATCACCGATTAGGGTTTGAAAAATAGGGGTTAGGGTTCCCCAAAGATCAAATTAGGGTCTTTATAACTTAGTAATTAGGGTTTCTAAAAAATTGTTAGGGTTTTCTTTAATTAGATTTATAATTACTAACATATCTCCTTCATCACATATACACAATCAATAATCAGTCTTAGTTTCTTATTTGAAGTTCGAATTAGGGTTTGTCAATTCCAACTTAGGGTTTTCTAATACTCTGCTATATTTGATTAACACTGAACAATACACACATACAATACATACATATCATTTTAAAATAAAATTAATATTGTATTAATACACAAATCTTTATTCAAAATCTCAAATTAGGGTTTTGGAACATATTCGACTTCACTTTCGTTCTTAGTCAACTTAAAAATTTAAATTGACTATCCAGTTAAATCTATATCGCATATTATTACTGATACCCATATTCATAGTAATTAATAAATTATAGTAATAAAAAAAATTATTCGTAAAAATATAGATATAATTGTTTGAAAAATTTCCGGTCGTTATAGTTATAAGTACTTTTCAACTTAAACCTTAAAAGTCATTAGACTATAGGGACATTTCTTTTCCATACTTAGGGTGATCAGCCCTTCATATCATGTATTGTGCACAAATATCTAAACGCTTCTGCGTAAAAAATCCCCTATAATAGGGTTGTTCATCCTAATTTTAACATACGAGTCCGCACAAATAGAAGTTTGGTTTGGATAAGTTTTAAGTGAAATTTAGAGTTCAACGTACATCAACTAAGGATTTAGTTCAATCAAAAGTTTAATAACAATGCAAGGGTTCAACAATGACATATTATAGAGTAGTTATGACCCATAAATGAATAGTAAAATACATCAAAGTTATGCTTTAAGAATAAATTTCAAAGCATTGAGAAGATATAATAAACCTTGCTTGAACGAAAATGGTAAGCTAAGGTTATTTTCCAATAAAGAAACAAAATTAAGAACTTTGTTCAATAAAATTCAAGAACTTGAGTAATTTATAAACAAGATAGGTTAGCAAACTTGCATAAAACAAATAAGGTAGGATAAGCTCAAATAGAGATTAAGGTTCGGAAACTTGCCTTACGTGTAAGCTAGACAGTATAACTTGATTCTCAATATCCTATACACATGTCAACATGACATAATTAGTTACTACATGATCTCAGTACATAATTAAATATTTATTTCATGTACGACTTGTAGTCTTAGGTTTAACCACATGGTTAAGCCACACATCTAATTTTATTAACACTAATTTCATTTATCACATAAATCGTTAGTTGATAATCTTCATATTTGATAATTCATCACATTCTACTCTTTCATCATATAACACAATTACTCACATTTTATAGTCATAAGATTACACTATATTAAAAATTACACAATTGTATATTAAAAATCAAATTTTTGGGCGAAACTGTTAACTGGCGCTGCAGTGCCACCATTTGAACTAAAAACTGGCGTTGTAGCTCCACCATTTGAAATAGATGTGCATGGCAATTTCTACTTAAGGTCTTGCGACTCAAACTTTAGGCTTAAGTCTGGCGTTGTAGTTTCTACTTGGCTGCAGACTCCGATTTTAAGCCTAACTACGGCGTATTCAGAGCGTGCGCCAATTCGTAATCAAGTTAAAAAACGCAGAACAAAGCCAAATTGTCCTAAAAACTCCTTTCTAACAATCATTCCAATTTACCCAAGTTGTATAAACTTCAATTAAACAACAATTAATGTTCCTAATATGTTTCTAACCATACAAACAACATAAACAACAAATTAAAACCTTTTAATTTTATTATTTTTGTATTTCTTCACTTTTTGACATTCTTAGTAAAATTAATTACTGTGAATTCGTTTTTCAACTAAAATAGTACATTGAAATCAGTTTATTTTTTCGTTTCTTCATGTATTTTCACAATTAAAAACCAATTTACACATCATTACATGAATTGAACACAAATTTTGGTTCTAAAATAAGCCATATCATATATCACTGTAAACTTACTGTAATATGATTTTTTCACATATATCATGTTTCCATGAATTAAAAAACTCTAAATCATATGCAAATTATATATAAAAGGATTTTATGTTCACTAATTAACAAATATAAGCCATATTTTCAACAATTATCATAGAATTCAAATTATAAAGACATAAAAATGTTATAAAATTATGGATGTCTAGATTCATATAATGGATGTCTAGATACATTCTCCTTATCTTTTATTGTAACTCCCATGTCCATTTAGTTTTGAAACTCATGTCTTTTGAGTTTTGTAACCTCCTAGTATTTATGTTCTTATATATATAAATAAGAGCATTGTAAAGTGATTGATATATACAAGAAGATTATGAGAATACTTTCTTTCTTCTAATCATATTTGTTCTTGATTTTAGTAATATTTTATAACACGTTATCAGCACGAGTTGCTCCTCACTTTCATATTGAAGATAATCATATTTGATTTGAAGGAGAAGGTATATTGTGCTTGTCTATTGTGTTCATTTCCTTTATTCACATCTCTACTTATATACTCATATACGGCTGTTAAAATGATACAAAACATACTGCAATTTTTATTTTTATTTCAATGGTCAATAACGGGCTACTGCCCACAAGAGATCGAGTAGCTTCACTTTTGATATTGTGTGCTCAGTCTTATGTATCAGAAACTCTCCAAATTTGAATCCATTTTTCTCTATTTGAGATAATAGGCTACATAAACTGATTTGGAGTTATGAGCAAAATTATTCTCATGTGTATTAGTTTATGGGACCAAAAAGTTTAGTAAAAGAACTTGCAGCAAGGTATAATATACAGAAATTAGTTTCAATTAGCATTTTTATTTTATTGTGACAAAAGATAAAATATACCTCACATAATAACAACTTGTAGTACAATATATATTTAGTCATACAATATAATGATGATGATGAATAACGGAAATGAGAGAACAATATGTGTGTGTTATATTGTATATATATGTTCATGCACATGTGAATAGTTATATGTGGATAGTTATAATAAACTAAATTTCTAATAATTTTTGATATATTTTTGTATGAAGTTACAATGACAAATATACTTAGTAGTGTTGGTTTGTTATTTAGTTTTAGTGGACAAATTTAGTTTCGTGTTTTACTACATTTCTATAAATTGTTTCATTACAATTAAATCTGAACATATATAATTATTTAATTTGATGGGAAATATGTGTAATTATTTAATATTCAAATCATAAAAATTTGAATTTGTTGCCCTTGATTTATATCGAGCAAGAATTGTTTGTAATGGAATCTTGATGTTGAGATTCATATAAAGGCAAAGAACCTTGGAGATACACTTATAGTTGACAGTCATGCATCCCTGCAGGATCATGCAAAATTAATGATTTTTATTGCTATCATCTCCATGAAAAATTAAAAGTTGAGTACATTACAGTAAAAGTCTCACTTGTCTTATGAAATGATTTAAAGGAAAGATTTTAAAAGCTCATTATAATTGGTTGCACCTGAAGTTGCAAGATTTTAAAAGTGTTGAGTGAAAAACACTGATGAAGACATGTTAGAGAAAATATTTATTATATTTTCATCCCTCGAATATGCTCCTGTAGTAGCAATATTGTGAGTGTAAGTTCATAATATATTCCCTGAAACGATAAAGGAAATTATATTCCTAGAAGTGATATCATTTCTTCTAGTGGTTGTACAAAATAATGAGTTTTTGCTAAAAAATCAACAATCTCGCTCGACCGATTCTATTACATTCCTTGAAGTGAATGGAACCTCATTTGATAATCGTAGAGGAAATTATGGTTGTAGTTGTGGTAGTGGACTTGAAAAAAAGATAATCAATATATAAAGGGAATGTACCCATCGTACTCTTAAATATTTGGTAGATTTGTATCAAGACTCCATAAAAGAAAAGGAAATGGAATGATCCTGAAGATTCCATGAATTAATTTGACTTTTCAAATGGAGTGGATATAATTAATTTTGATATCTATGGTTTCCTTGATGATATGTTGATAAAAATGTTCATACCAATTAATTATTTTTATTTCATTGTATTATGACATTATAATAAGTATTTTTATTATATGTTTTATTTATGTTTCAAGTAATAAAGTTAAATTTATGTTTTGCATATATGAAGTTGTATGGGCCAGAAGCTCATCAAACTTAATTAAAGGCTCTAGAAGAGCGATTATTCATCAAACATAATTGAAGACTCTTGAAGAGTGATTATTCATCAAATTTAATTAAAGTCTCTGGAAGAGCGATTATAATGTTTTCAAAGGGCACAAAACTTTGTATTGATGATTCTTTATATTCTTCTGAGACAAGCAGAAATTTGTTCAGCTTTAAGGATATACGAAGGCAGTGAAGAATTTCTTTATATTACTTCAATAGTATCGGGCCAGAAGCTCAAATTAGAAAAATTGTATATTTTCTCTTCTAGGTTATATTATACTAAAATGAGAACAGTTGAAACAAATGTTGTAATACACCAGAAGTGTGCAATACACCAGAAGTGTTTGGATCCAAATGTTTTTATGATTTGGCATGATCATCTAGGATCAATAATGATGCATTGAATTATTGAAAACTCCCATGAACATCCTTTAAAGAACCAGAAGATTCCTTTACCTGTTGATTATATCAAAGTAAATTAATTACCAAATTATCACGTTTAATTATTGTTATTTGGTGTTCATCTTCTAAGAAAGAATTCAGAGTGATATTTTTAAGTTATATTTTGAGGATTGTTATTTTAATAGTCTTCCCACCATTAGGGGGACAGAAGTTGTTGCCTGAAGCACGACGTGAGATCATTGCCTGAAGCACGACGGGAGATTAATTGGAATGTTTCAATGTTATTTACTCTTGATCCTTATACAAATCAATATGAACTAGAAGTTCAAAGGATTATTCATTTGCAATAAATTGTAAATCAATTACCAGAAGTATTCACCGATAATAAGAAAATAGTAATATCTCACATTCTAGCTGCTAATACTCTAGCAGAGATTGATGTCCCTGTAGGACAATCAATTAATGCAGTAGCAAATTGAATCAAAGTCACACCTGAAACATAGAATTTCCCAGAAGAAGAAAGTACAAGAAAAACAAGTTGCAGCCTATAAAGAGGCTATACCCATGAAATAGGCTACAAAATTTATCAATTTATCCAAAACTTATGAACAAAAATCTACTGTAAATAAAACTCTTGAAGAGTTATTCCCTGAAGAGGATGAGTTATCCCCTAAAGAGGATCAGGTACCTGAAAATAACGAGATCTTGATACATTATGTATATACAGGAGATGTATATATTGGACAGAAATAAAATCGTTGTCGACAACATATTTTCATATAAATTTGCTATGGATATTACCAGAAGTAATGATCATATATATGAATAACAAATCATTGATGAATGTAGAAATATTTCGCCAATGTAGAAAGAGGCGATTCAAGCATAATTAAATTCACTAAGTAAATGTAAAATTTTTGGACCTGTAATCTGAACACCTAAAGGTGTAATGCCTGTTGAATACAAATGGGTATTTGTACGAAATAAGAAAAATGAAATTATATGGTACAAAGCTCAACTTGTAGCACAAGGTTTCTTCACAGAGACATGGTATTAATTATGAAGAAATATATGCTTCTGTAATGGACACAATTACATTCAGATTTTTAATTAGCTTGGTAGAAAGAAAAATTAATGGATGTTGTTACATCATATCTGTATGGATCATTATATAATATATGAAAATCTCCGAAGGATATAAAATGCCTGAAGCATATAATTCTACATCTCGAAATATATATTATATTAAGCTACAAAAATCTTTATATGGGTTAAAGCAATCCAGATGCATATTGATGTCTAATCGCCTAAGTAGATATCTTTTAAAAGAAGGATTTGAGAATAATTCAATTTGTACACTCATTTTTATCAAAAGATCATAATCTGGATTTGCTATTATTATTGTATTTATTGATGAAAGATTTTGCTCCAAAAGAGTCGACAAAAACAACTAATTTAAGATGAAAGATATTGGTAAGCCAAATTTTTGTCTTGGCCTACAAATTGAACTATGAAATTCTTGTTCATCAATCAACATACACAGAAAAAGTCATGAAGTAACTTTACATGGATAATGTTAATCCTTTGAGTACTCTATGTTAGGTTTGTAATATTCATGTGCGCAATCAAATTGCAAAAATTAGGCGGAAGCGTGTAAAAATCAGAGTTTAAAATTTTACAAACCATATACCCGGATCACCCTTTATGCACAATTATTAATTAAACGAAAAGATAAAGAATAAAATCATACCCTTGAAGATCGAGCTTCCTCAGGTACAAGTTCACCTCCAAATCCTTTCACGTTCAACTTGAATCCACCGGGTTTGGTTCCTTCCTTTGATCAACGTTAGCCACCCAAGTGTTTGGCCTCTAGAGGTGATCCACCAAGGAAGAAGAAAATTCAAGAAGAAGGGTGGTTGGCTAAACCCTAGTTTTTCTATCTCTATAGAAAAGGTGTACTCTCCCAACAAATTGGAATTATTACATATGTTGAAAAATCAACAACCCCCTCACCCATAATAAGACTCCTCTTATTTATAGATGTGGGCAACCCACATTAACAATTAAGGAATTGAGATTTATTTAATTAATTAAATTCTTTTAATTAATTAAGCTCCCTAATCTTATTAGGGATAATTAATTAAACTCCTTTAACTAATTTTCCTCCTAATCCTATTAGGAATAAATGAGAGTACTTATATTAAATTAATTCCTAAACTCTTTTAGAAATTAAAATAATAATAATTGTAATAATATTAATAAGACTCCTTTTATTAATTTATATTTAATATTTCTAAAATATTAAATAATAATATTAAGCTATTTAATTTATTCTATCACCATAGATTAAATTAAATATACATAACATATATTATTACGATTATGCCATTAACTTCTTAAATAATTATTCTTCCTTTTATGGTGTGACCCTTTAGGTTCTCCATATTAAACCAGGTTGTGAATAAATCAATTAGAACAATTCTAATCTTATTTAAATAAATAAATTAAATAATTAATTTATTTAAATAAATAATATTTATTCTACAATAGGATAAGCCTCCCCAGCGATCAACGACTTTCCAAATAATATAGATTTCAACATTAATCATAAAAGAACCTTTGAGTAAATAGTTACTGATAATTCAATCCTTCCACCATACAATGTCCCAATTAAATATAAGACATGGAATTATCACAAGTCTTATTTTATTTAATTATATGTATTTCGATCCTTAAATGCACAACTCAAATAATGCAAATTAGAAACTCCTTTCTAATTTCATTTCGCCGCCAAGGACTACTGGGTTGTCATTTATCGAATCACATAGGACATTTCTTTTCTTTTATTAGAAGTGGTAGATTCTTTATTGATCATACATTATCTCCATGTACAACTTATTATACCCAAGCATACCCTTTGATATACCCTAAGGGTCTTAAGGAATAAGTCAAAGTATAACTCATCATACACAAGATACTATGATGATCTCAAGTCTAAGGATTACTTGTACTACTATCACTTCAGGAATTCCTATTGACAGGCAAATAAAACTCCATTAGGTATTCCTTAGCGAGCCACGTTCAGTGAACTTATTCTCTAATAAGCACCTACATACTTGCTTTAGTGTCTCCACACAAATGATCATGAGATCAATCATCCTCATCCAATGAGCAAGCAACGTATGTACTAATCTATCCGGATTCACTAATCCCCAATTTAGTAATCCAATGATTGGGAACTATTTTAGTTTTTAAGCTTTCTAAGAATTTAGATCTCATTAGAATGATCATCATCATTATTCTAAAAGCATTGCTTAAAACTATGGGTTTATCACATATTATAAAACAAAGATCATGTAGATAATTAAAAGCCTTTAATAAATTAATACTTTTTATTAATAAATGAATAAGATTGTTACAAAGTATATGCTTTATCATCAAACATGATTGGCTTGTGTGCATACTACTTTCAATCTCCCACTTGCACTAAAGCCAATCGTCATGGTAACTCATACTCTTCTTCTCTAAGTGACGATTATCCCCGCCGTTGGATAAGCTTTATTTAATGGATATGTAATGTTGTTCATGAGAGTCCACTATCTCTATAGTGATTTCCCATCTTTCAATGATTCTAATAATCAAATGAAAGTGCCACAACACATGTTTAGATCCAAGATGAGACTTAGGAACTATTCCTAGTTCTCAGAATGAATTTTAATCCAAACAATCAACTTGCAAACTTCATTTATAGCTATATACTTTGTCTTTATCACTAAACCAAAGAACTCTTTGCTATTTGGAACCTTTCCAATTCATCGCACCTTTGCTCAAGATAACGCTTTACCTTAAAGTGGATTTTTACGTCATCTTGGTCTGCTTTGAAAACTCGAGTCTGTT
Organism: Panax quinquefolius; assembly: GCA_020205615.1. Classification (NCBI taxonomy): domain Eukaryota; kingdom Viridiplantae; phylum Streptophyta; class Magnoliopsida; order Apiales; family Araliaceae; genus Panax; species Panax quinquefolius. The sequence goes on along the minus strand of CM035163.1, from coordinate 126,453,699 downwards.
AAGCCCTCTAGTTTTAATTCGCATCCACCATGTATGCTCACATCTTTAGTGCCTTAGGTTAAGAACTTTAAGATGTTTTTCACTCGACTCATAGTGAACTTCTCCAATATGACCGATCAACATCGGGTCAGATATTTCATTGCATACATGATAGTCACTCATGCGACCTCTCTTTTCGAGAGTCTGTGGGGACTATTAAGAGAGATACACTCCATAGCTCATCGACATGAGACATCTCTTGGAGTTTGCCATGCTAAACGACTTTAGCATCAAATGAATGTACGTTCCTTGGGTTAAGTCGAGCATCCTTTTAAATCTATCTATATAGATTTATATCCCCAATTAAGATACTCTTCCAAATCATTCATGGAGGAATGTTTAGACAACTTTATCTTTACTGATTATAGCATTAGTATGTCATTCCTTATCTGTAGTATATCAACATATAATACTAGAAATTTCACGACGCTCCCACTGACCCTTTTGTACACATTAGAACTCTTACCTCATCATATGTAACTCTGGATCATCATCTTCTATGATGCGCACCTCATCATCATCATCCATGATGAATCCATACCTCCTAGGTATCTTCTTGTACTATTCCGCATTTTTACGATTCGGTTGTGGTACAATAGGTCTATCTACTGTGTTCCTCTTATTTGACTTATAGTGTTTTTGTGGTTCTTGAACTCTTCAAGATCTATTATCATCCCACTAGCCCTTTCAATGATAAACACCTTTATCTTAGAAGGCAGCGTGTTTCGCAACAAACACCTTTTGCTAAGTAGAATTATAGAACATATACCCTAAACTTACTTTAGGATGTCCCACAAATCTATACTTGTCAAATCTTGTCCCAAGCTTATCCTTTGAAACCTTTTTCACATAAGTTGGACAACCCTTTATCTTAACATACTTAAGATTAGGAATCCTCCCTGTCCATAACTTTTATGGAGTCTTGGGGCTGGATTTTGAGGTTACCATTTTCGTAGATATGCAGCCATTTCTAGGATATGACCCTAGAAGGATACTGGAATGTCGGTAAAATCATTATGGACCGCACCATGTCCAACAAGGTACGATTTTTCATTCAGATACATCAATCAATTATTATGTATCGAGAGGCGTCCATTATGAGAAAACCATTTTAGATGATCTAGAAACTTATTGCACAAGTATTTATTCCTTGATCTAATCAAAGAATCTTAATACTTTGCCAATTTGTTTCACTTCTGAATTCTTTGAACCTTTCAAATAATTCACATTTGTATTTTAGCAAATACACACATTCAACTCTTTGAATGATCATCTCCTTTTCTAATACTAATTTGTTCAATATGCAAAATTATTTTCATGTAAGTCAAGTATACAAAATTGATTAGTAATATTCCATTCTATACAAAACATTATTATTATAAATAGAACAACAATTGTTCTTAATTATAATACCAAAGATTTCATTGTCCAACAATAAAATGGAAATAATATTTTTAACAAGAACTGGAATACAATAACAACTTATTGACTTAATAGATTTGCCCGTAGGCATTGCTAAACTATAAGTTTCTATAGCTAATGCAAAGAACCTTTGCTTCATTTTCCACATATAGGATTACTTATCTTTGTTTAACTTTCTACTTCGCTTGGTCCCTTCATAAATCTATATTTATGATAACCAAAGTCGGTATCCAATACCCAAGTAGAACCTCGACTTAAAGAAAATTTATTTCAATCATGAACAAAAAGCGTATTATGAATAGAAACTTCACTAAGCTTCTTTGGTTAGCCTCTCGCAAGATGCTTCTCGCAGCTTTCTTTCCAAAGGTGTCAAAGCTTATTGCGGTGGAAGCAAACTCCTTTGCTATATCTCAGACGCTTTTGTTCTTATTATCCTTTGTTTACGCCTTTTCTTTTACCTTCTTTGAATCGTTCTTCTTTTCGGAAGATCCTTTGGCCCCTACCAAGAAGACATGGTCTTTCTTGGTTGAAAGTGACTCTCAACATTTTTCAACATGTTAAGCAAATCAAGAAAGTCGATATCTAGCTTGTTCATATGAAAAATTCACAACAATTGTGAAAGGAGTCGGGGAGTGAGTGCAAGATCAAATCTTGGCTCAACTCTCCATCCATGACAAAACCAATTGTCCTAATTGATCAATCAAATTGATTATGTTAAGAACTTTTGTCTGCACTATATAGTGCCATTGGCCATTCTAGATCGGAAGAGCTCCTTAGATATCGATATCTATCACCGTACTTTCTTCACCATCAACTACTTAATGTGCGGGAATATAGTAGGAGCATCCATAGTTTCATGCCGACGTCAAGCTCGTTACTCACGGATGCGAGCATGATGCATCGAGCCAATCAGTGCATCATCTTGCCACTTTCTAAAAGTAGCAATCTCTTCCTCGAGGCATTATGCGCAACCATTGCGCAGGATAAGCGTATTAAGGACATAAGATAGCTTTTCACCATGAGAACTTTTCTCAATTTCCTTAACCAATCCGCTTAATTTGGCCCGATTAACTTAGCATCTAATATGCTTCGCAATGATAGTAATTTTAGACATTGTAAAATTTCAGTAAATGAATTTGTAATTAACAACATTTTAACATACATTCTTTTATTAATTACCAAAATAAATTAGGTCTTGTTTTAAATTGGTATCTCCCACTATTTTCTTCAAACTATATTACCTCACTTATATAGTTCTAAGCAAAATCTAATTAAAGATTTGCTAGTGAGAATAAGGATCCCATTTCAAATGTATATAGCCTTGTGGTGACACAACAAACTATATATAAATAAATAGGTAGACAACTTTTGTCAATTACATCAACTATGCAACTCCTTGTATTTTGCCTCTTAGATTATTTTGATCAAGTGGTGGCACATCCAGAATCAAAATTATCCAAGTTAAGTCCAACCTAGCACTCATATATATTCAAAAAGAAAAATATCATCCTTGTGGTGACACAACAAAACAATATTGTTCAATTTTCTTTATAAGCATCAAATGTGATAAATTAACATCTTAAATACTTAATACTTGCCTTGTGGTGACACAACAAACTCATATTAAATATTTAATACTCTATTAATTTTATCATGTTAGAAGGCTGACGTTCGATATTCCAAATATCATTGAACGCTAGGACTTAATATAAAATTGAGGGGTTTGTTATTAATTTGTCTCATCTTGTTTAGCGCAGTATTTACATATATATATATAAAATACGCAATATATTAATGAACATGCTGAAGCATGTTTGCATAATATATAATATATATATAGTATAAGCATGCACATATAGAATACTATATTCTACCCGAATTGATTATGGACTTTTATTCTAGTTTGGTTCACTAGAGCCACCAAGTGAACCAAAAGTTCAAACCCTAGGGGTGCAAGAAATAATATTTAAATATAACTATTACATTTAAACCCGGGCTCCATTACAAACGGGTCTTCAAACGCTTCTTGTCCCTTGATCTCCAATTCTTCAAAATAATTCTAACTATTCCTATTACAATACTATTTTAAAATAAATAGAAACCTTGATCAGCAGTCAAGGGGAAGTACATAGGAGGGAGATAGAATTTACATTAAGAAAAAATTAGAGAAGACGAGGTACGCAGACCCCATTTAATAAAACCCATACATTCATGCATCCAACTAAAATAAAATCCAATCGCATTGGTCAATAGTCCATAATCAATCCCATTTATTATCATACACATCATCATATGCATCAATAAATAACATTCATCCTATGAATAATAAACATTTAATATATATATTGATATCATTTAATGAGGCAAATTTAGTTAGTATAAAATCTATTTTGAATCAAAATAAACTCCTTTATTTTAATCCAAATTTAAATCAAAATAAAACTATTTTATTTTAATTTATCCAATTTTGAATAAAATAAACTATTTTATTTTAATCAAAATCTTTAATCAAAATAAACTCCTTTATTTTAATTAATTATGGAATCCAATTCCATGTAATAAAAATCTTTAATTAAAATAAACTCTTTTATTTTAATTAATTATGAATCCAATTCCATGTAAAAAAAAAAATATTAAAGGAAACACGGATTATCTTTCCTATTCACAAATAAACTCCTTTATTTTGAATAATATGAAATCTTATTTCATATTTAAATAAACTCCTTTATTTAAGGAAACATGGATTCTCTTTCCTATTCACAAATAAAATTTTTATTTTGAATAATATGAAATCTTATTCCATATCTAAATAAACTCCTTTATTTAAGGAAATTAGGATTCTCTTTTCTATTCACAAATAAACTCTTTTATTTTGAATAATATGAAATCTTATTTCATATCTAAACAAACTCCTTTATTTTAGAAAAATAAAATCCAATTTCAACTCCAATTAGTTATCATGGAATCCAATTCCAACTCTAATTAGTTAGCATGAAATTTAATTTTAAAATTAAAATAAAACTATTATTTTAAAATTAAAATAAACTTTTATTTAAAATTAAAATAAACCTTTTATTTTAATTATAAAATTATAGAGAATATATATATATATATATATATATATATTAATCGTATATATAATAATAATATATATATATATATATATTAGTTACTGATATATATATAATAATATATATATATATATATATATATATATATATATTAGTCTTTGAAATCCATGCAATAAGTATTTCGTGGTTGTATCTAAGTATTAGTTACGGCTTGTCTTTTTTTTTTTTTGAATCATACCGCAGGATGTTATCTATGTAACTAAAATATATAACAAGTGACCCATTTCATAAGGCAACAAGAAAAGTGGTCCCTTACCGTATAAAAAAAAAATTCCCAGGATTACAAACAAATTATGCCCAATTAAATTGTTCAACACATATGAATATACATATCAAATTTGAACAATTAATAATTTGCATAAAGGTTTGGCTCTGATACCACTGTTAGGTTTGTAATATTCATGTGCGCAATCAAATTGCAAAAATTAGGCGGAAGCGTGTAAAAATTAGAGTTTAAAATTTTACAAACCATATACCCGGATCACCCTTTATGCACAATTATTAATTAAACGAAAAGATAAAGAATAAAATCATACCCTTGAAGATCGAGCTTCCTCAGGTACAAGTTCACCTCCAAATCCTTTCACGTTCAACTTGAATCCACCGGGTTTGGTTCCTTCCTTTGATCAACGTTAGCCACCCAAGTGTTTGGCCTCTAGAGGTGATCCACCAAGGAAGAAGAAAATTCAAGAAGAAGGGTGGTTGGCTAAACCCTAGTTTTTCTATCTCTATAGAAAAGGTGTACTCTCCCAACAAATTGGAATTATTACGTATGTTGAAAAATCAACAACCCCCTCACCCATAATAAGACTCCTCTTATTTATAGATGTGGGCAACCCACCTTAACAATTAAGGAATTGGGATTTATTTAATTAATTAAATTCTTTTAATTAATTAAGCTCCCTAATCTTATTAGGGATAATTAATTAAACTCCTTTAACTAATTTTCCCTCCTAATCCTATTAGGAATAAATGAGAGTACTTATATTAAATTAATTCCTAAACTCTTTTAGAAATTAAAATAATAATAATTGTAATAATATTAATAAGACTCCTTTTATTAATTTATATTTAATATTTCTAAAATATTAAATAATAATATTAAGCTATTTAATTTATTCTATCACCATAGATTAAATTAAATATACATAATATATTATTACGATTATGCCATTAACTTCTTAAATAATTATTCTTCCTTTTATGGTGTGACCCTTTAGGTTCTCCATATTAAATAGGTTGTGAATAAATCAATTAGAACAATTCTAATCTTATTTAAATAAATAAATTAAATAATTAATTTATTTAAATAAATAATATTTATTCTACAATAGGGATAAGCCTTCTAGCGATCAACGACTTTCTAGATAATATAGATTTCAACATTAATCATAAAAGAACCTTTGAGTAAATAGTTACAAATGCATAATTCAATCCTTCCACCATATAATGTCCCAATTAAATATAAGACATGGAATTCTTTGTCAAGTCTTATTTTATTTAATTATATGTATTTCGATCCTTAAATGCACAACTCCAAATAATGAAAATTAGAAACTCCTTTCTAATTTCATTCTCGCCGCCAAGGACTCTCTTGGGTTGTCATTTATCGAATCACATAGGACATTCTCTTCTTTTATTAGAAGTGGTAGATTCTTTATTGATCATACATTATCTCCATGTACAACTTATTATACCCAAGCATACCCTTTGATATACCCTAAGGTTCTTAAGGAATAAGTCAAAGTATAACTCATCATCATACACAAGATACTATGATGATCTCAAGTCTAAGGATTACTTGACTACTATCACTTCAGAATTCCTATTGACAGCAAATAAAACTCCATTAGGTATTCCTTAGCGAGCTACGCTCAAAGTGAACTTATTCTCTAATAAGCACCTACATACTTGCTTTAGTGTCTCCACACAAATGATCATGAGATCAATCATCCTCATCCAATGAGCAAGCAACGTATGTACCAATCTATCCGGATTCACTAATCCCCAATTTAGTAATCCAATGATTGGGAACTATTTTAGTTTTTAAGCTTTCTAAGAATTTAGATCTCATTAGAATGATCATCATCATTATTCTAAAAGCATTGCTTAAAACTATGGGTTTATCACATATTATAAAAAACAGCATCATGTAGATAATTAAAAGCCTTTAATAAATTAATACTTTTTATTAATAAATGAATAAGATTGTTACAAAGTATATGCTTTATCATCAAACATGATTGGCTTGTGTGCATACTACTTTCACTCTAATGATGGGTTGGTCACTTGATATCAAGAAATATCCGTTTTGACCACAAGAAAATGATTAATAAACTTTTGGTCTTGAAGTACCTTATCTTTGTGAAATTGGTGTTTTGGTCCTGAAGTACTATATCTTAATGTAATTGGTACTTTGATGTATCTTGCAAATTTGACAAAAACCTGATATAACATTTGCAGGTAACTTACTAGCAATGTATAGTTATGTACCAACTCGAAGATATTTTAATGAAATTAAACATATTTTATATTGTCTTCGTGAGACTATTGATTTGGGATTATTTAATCCAAATGATAATAGAACCAAGCATATTGCACGAAAATTATTTTATACACATGAGCCCCAGAAGAATGGCAATATTGATCATGTGATATTTTGGTTGATATATTCATTAAGTCATTACCAACTATGATTTTGAAGAAGATGGTGCACAATATTGGCATACTTTGACTTAAAGATATTTTTACCATGAACAATGGAAATTCTATGTACTTATGAAGGGGAGTAAAAAGGATATGTACTGATTGTACTCTTTTTCCTTCGCTAAGGTTTTTTCCCACTGGGTTTTTCTTTGCAAGGTTTTAATGAGGCAATCCCAAGGCACTAGAAGTTATACAAGAATATTGTAATCTTTTCCTTGGCCAAATTTTTTACCACTGGGTTTTTATTTGGTAAGGTTTTTAACGAGGCATATTAATTCTTAGAAAATTGCTACAAAAGAACTCCATCCCTTCTATATGAAGACAATGCTGCATGTATAGCTCAATTAAAAGGAGTATACATCAAAGGAGATAGAACAAAGCACATCTCACCGAAATTCTTTTTCACACATGACCTTGATAAGTGTGGTGACATTGATGTTCAACAAATTCAATCAAAAGATAATCTAGCAGATTTGTTCAGCATAGCATTACCAACTACAACATTTGAAGGATTGCATCATAATATTGGAATCCGACAGCTGAATGACTTAAGGATATATTCACGAGGGAGAGCTAATAAGTGCTGAACTCTTTTTCCCTTAACCAAGTTTTTTTTCCATTGGGTTTTTCCTGGTAAGGTTTTTAATGAGGCAACTTTCAATGCGTATAACTATACAATAGACATCCAAGGGGGAGTGTTATAAAATTATGGATGGCTAGATTCATATAATGGATGTCTAGATACATTCTCCTTATCTTTTATTGTAACTCCCATGTCCATTTAGTTTTGAAACTCATGTCCTTTGAGTTTTGTAACCTCCTAGTATTTATGTTCTTATATCTATAATAAGAGCATTGTAAAATGATTGATATATACAAGAAGATTATGAGAATACTTTCTTTCTTCTAATCATATTTGTTCTTGATTTTAGTAATATTTTATAACAAAAAACAAGTTTTTCAATGAAGAACAATAAAGAGTGCAAACTGATAATTGAAAGTTAGATTACTACCTTAAATTTCTTGTTTAGCCAACAAAGATGATAACAATCTCCTTTGATAATCCCCTTTCCTTCCAATTTTACTCTAAAATTTCTCTAGAGATCTCCCTCTTTTCTTTCTCTGTTATCTCTAACTCTTAGGCTTAGAAACAAAGTACGTAACTTACACCCATATAATTGATACATATAATACGTAAAATAAAAAAATTGACAAACATAAAATATCTCTGTTTAATTCCTTTGTCAGTTATATATTTTTTTTAAATTCAAAAGCCAATTAGGCTTGTTTGGTAAAATAGAATCAAAATAAAGACTTAAAAGCCTTAAGTCTTGTTTGGAAAAACTAAATTAAAACTATTTTAATTTATTTTAATATCTCATTTACTATATAGTTTATTGTCACACATTATTTAACTAAATTCCCATTCAAATTTAATTAAAATAAAACTAATAAAAACTTATTAAATAAAAATACCACATTATCAAATTGCCAAAAAATTATCATTTCATTATAGTTTTATTTAATAAATTAGTACATCACTTTAATTATTAAATTAAAACAACATTAAAACAATTCATTTAATCCTTATCAACTCTCTAATTTAATTATTAAATTAAATTAGAATATTATCACATAATAATTAATTCATCACTCATTTATTTTAATCAACTTCAAAATACCAAATTACCGATTATCAACTTAACTAACATATTACACTTAATTAAGTTAATTCCCCACAACTCGTGAATTATTTATTTAACTAATAAATAAATAAATTAAAAAAATATTTATTTAACAATAAACACATCAACTAAAATATTTACTTAATTCAATAAATATTTAAAATTACATATACAAATTATGGATTGTTACATTAACATGCTACCTTATTGTGACTCAATTTTGACATTGTCATCATGAGAGAAAGGCTTGTTTGGTAAAAACTAAATTAAAATAAGAATTCACAAGCCTTGTTTGGTAGAAACTAAATTAAAACTCATTTTAACTTATTTTAAAAACTCATTTACTATATAGTTTATTTGTCATATTTTATTTAATTAAATTCTAATATTCAAATTCAATTAAATTAAAGCTAACAATAACTTATTAAATCAAGATGCCACATAATCCAATTGCTACAAAATTATAATTTTCATTTTAAATTATAATTTTATTTAATAAATTAGTATATCTCTAATTTAATTACTAAATTAAATTAAATTAAAACAACATTATAACAATTCATTCAATCATTATCAACTCGCTAATTTCATTATTAAATTAATTTATAATATTACCATTATGTAATATAATAATTAATTAACACTCATTTAATTTAATTAAATCATTAAATTAAAACTCCAAACCACAAAATTACCAAATACCAACTTAATTAATATTATACTTAATTAAGATAATTCACCACAACTCATGAATTGTTAATTTTATTAATAAATCTGTAAACCAATTAAATATTTATTTAATTTAAAAAATAATTTTAATCACATTCAAAAATTCTTGATCGTTACGTCATTCCCTCCTTACAAGGATTCTATCCCTAAAATCAAAAATCAAATAATTCATTCGTCACATTCTTCCCTCCTTACAAGAATTATGTCCCTATAATCAAAGACACAGATCAAATAAATAACTCAGGATAGCTTTTCATTATTCTATCTTCGAGTTCCCACGTAGCTTCCTCGGCATTGTGGTTCTTCCATATCACAGTCACAGAAGGTATCACTTTATTCCCTAGCACTTGTTCTTTCCTGTCAACTATCTGGATATAAATTTCCTTATAAGATAAATCTTTATCAAACTATAACGGTTCATATTCGATTACATTCTTGTAGTCGAGTTTGTACGGTCGTAACACCGAAACATGGAAAAAATTATAAATGTGCTCGAGCTATGGAGGTATAGCTACCTCATAAGCCAATTCACCAATTCTTCACAACACCTTAAAGGGTCCAATATACCTTGAGCTTAGCTTACTTTTCTTACCAAATCGGATTTTCCCCTTCCATGGACAAACTTTTATGAAAACAAAACTTTCGACATCAAATTCTCAATTCTGTCAATGTTAATCGTCATACTTCTTTTGTCTGTCTTGAGCAACTATCAATCTTGCCCTAATGATTTTGATAATTTCAGCTGTCTACTGTACCAATTTCGGCCCTAGCAGTTGACATTCACCAACTTCATCCCAGCAAAGTAGAGTTATGCACTTTTTGCTGTACAACGCTTAATAAGGTGACATGCTAATACTCGCGTGATAACTTTTATTGTAGGCAAATTCAGCCAATGGTAAATGATCATACCAGTTCCCTTTGAAATCCATGATGCACGCTCGCAACATATCTTCTAATGTTTGGATTGTTCGTTTTCTTTAGTCGTCCGTTTGAGGATGGTACATCGTACTCATTCTCAACTGTGTTCCCATGTATTCTTATAGACTCTTCCAGAAGTTCGACGTGAATCATGGGTCTCTATCAAAAAGAATTGACAGTGGAACCCCATGCCTCAAAATGATCTCCATGACATATAACTTTGCCAACTGATCTAGATTGTATCTAACCTTGATTGACAAAAAAGTGCATTGATTTCATTAGTCTATCCACTAACACCCAAATTGCATTATAGCCCTTTTATGTAGTCGGAAGACCTACCACAAAATCTATTATGATATGTTCTTACTTCTATTCCGGTATATCTAATGGCTGCAACAATTCACTTAGTCTCTGATACTCAGCTTTGACTTTTTGGCACATCAAGCATTTCGCAACACACTCAACAACATCTCTTTTTATATTTGGCCACCAGAAATGTTGTCTTAAATCTTGATACATCTTCGTACTTCCCAGGTGAATTGAATATCTTAAATTATGAGCTTTGGTCAAAATTTTGTCTTTAATCTCGGGTACTAGCGGAACGTAGATTCTTCCCTCAAACCTCAGTAAACATTCGGTATCGATCTTGAATTTCAACTCACTACCTTTAAACACTCTTTCCCTGATTTTTTCGCATCCTTTGTCTTGAAGTTAGGCGTCCGTTACCTTGTCCACCAAAGTGGAACTAGCCTCCATCTGGAATAATCTTTCATTCGATTCCTTCGGATATCTCGCTTCCAACTCTAGTTTCGCCATTGCTGAAATTAGATTTTCCTGAGCAGTTAACAACATCAACTTCTCCTGACCCTTTCTACTAAAGGCGTCTGCAACCACATTTACTTTACCGGGATGGTAAAAGATTTCACAATCATAATCTTTTATCAGTTCCAACCTTCTTCTCTGATGCATGTATTTCTTGTCTAGCAGCTCTTGTAGTTGTACCATCAATTCTTTCATCTCCACCGAAGCCATTCTATACGGGGCCTTCGATATTGGAGCAGTCCCTGGTGCTAAGTTGTAAACAAACTCAATTTCCCTATCTGGTGGAAGTCCTGGAAAATCATCCGAAAACACATCCACAAAATCCCTAACAAGTACTACTATCTCCTTCAGTTTCGCAACCTTTTTCTGAGTATCAACTATGTAAGCTAAATATCCTAGCCTTGTCTCAATAACTTCTTGGCTTGCATCATCGTCAGACAACTCGCTTGTCTAGGCGACTTACTACCATAGAAAACTATATTTGATGGAGTCATAAGGTTTACACATATCTTTTGACAATCAATTATTACTCCATAATTGAATATCCAATCCATCCTCAATATAAGTTCAAATTCCTCAACTTTCATTAGGATTAGAACTACTATCATTATGTTTCCCTTAATAATCACCCTATAATTCTTATATACATACTTAATAGGAATAACTTCTGTGACGCCCCAAAATTTGGGTTCCCTAACCTCGGGTTTGGCGCTCATGATCCATCATACATATCACTTCTAACTACCCATTTATTGATGAATTACATCATTCATTACATTACCTAATACAAATAATAACAATATCACATGTTAACTAATAACCTTAATATAGCTTACATGCCTTTAGATACTCAAAAGGTTTAAAAGGGGATGTAGCTCAGATGGTAGAGCGCTCTCTTAGCATGCGAGATGTACGGGGATCGATACCCCGCATCTCCATTATCACCTTTTCATTCTTGTGGAAAGTACAGAAACAAAGAAGAAGTTTTTTTTCTAGAGAGAAGCTCTCCCTTCTCTCTATCTTTCCTCTTCCATTTTTCAGATCAGAACTTTGTTTTGTTGGATCTATTTTCTTCTAATCTTTGATTAGTGATTTTCTGATCTTTACATTTTTCAGTTAGTGATTATAATATCCTTGTAGGGATTTCTTTCCATGTTCTAATTTGAACTCTGTGTTCCTATTTGATTCTCATATCTGATTTGGGTTTTGAGCGGGTCATTCCATGGGTAAGAAAATGAAGAGTTCAAAATCTAAATCGGCTTCTAAGAAACCTCGACTAAAGCTGGTGCACGGCTTCTTTGGGAATGCTAGTGTGGATGATAAATCATTTGGCTCCTCAAGAACTTGTTTCAAATCAGCCACATCAAGTTTAAAAGATATTAGTTTTGATCTTCCTGGTCAATTAATCTCCTCCGACGGAGAAGAAGATGAGGTCTTGAGTCCTTTTGTTCCAACTAATCCTTTGAAGTTGGCGAGTGTTTCTCACTCTGTTACAACTAAAAATCTATTGAATAAGTTGAGTGGATCTCACTCTCTTGAATCTGCAAGTGTGCCTCATGGCCTTAGGTCCTACGTTGTTCTTGTCGAAAGCACTCTCAAGGACATATGGACAGTAATTGTCATTCAAATCTTCAGGTGGATGAGTGTGACACCCCCAAATCCAGGTACTTCATTCCTATAGGATTTGGTGGTTACTTTCCAAAACTATTACATCTATCTACCCACAATAAAGGATAAAGACAGAATTTAAATAACTTAAACAATAATCTTCCCCATTAAAGAGTTACATCAACTTTAAACAATCCCAGATAATCTAACCTTAAATTATTACATAATTCTGCGGAATACAACAAAAAATAAATTAAGTCTTATAACATAATTCATTCAAATAAATTCTCATAAATCTTCAACACTTTGACATCTTTCCCTTTCCTTTGCTAGAAGATGGCTCATCGACTTTCTTGACTTTAGCTGCTGTGTTAATTGCAAGAGTGAGCAAACAATTACTCACTGATATAAAGAGTAATAATAATAAGAACATGAGTTTGAACAACGAATGCTGAATAACGATGAACTTGTTCTATGAATCCAAAAATGGAAAACAAGTTTGAGTTTAGTATCTGAGGGACTTAAGACCACAAACTATGTCCCCGGTAATTAGGTATTATTACCTTAACCTTAACAGTCATTTAAACTATACAGACCCTTCCTTACGTACTTAGGGGGATCAGCCCTTTGTACCATGTATTATGCACAAACATCTAAACGTTAACACGTACAGAATCCCCTATATTAGGGTTGTTCATCTTAGTTTGACTTTAGGATTTCCGCACTAAAAAAAGTTTAGCTCGAAACTAGCTTATCAGTTGTTTTATAATTAGATTAGTCCAATCAATAAGAATTTTCTTGCTATTGGAAGGCTCATCATAATAATATAGAATTGAACAAAGTTATTTAAATCAAAGATTGAATAACAAAAATAAACATTTGAATAGACATGGTATATATGCAAAGTACTACATCCAAAAGAGTTAGGAAAACCCCATTTAAAACAATGTGTTAAATCAGTATATGCTTTGAATATCAATAACAAGAATAAGGAAAGTGAAACTCGCTCGATGTAACGAATTAGGTTACAAGAGCTTATACCACTATACACAAGATAGAATCAATAGGCTTGCTCTACTGTAATATAGGATTTGCATAATAATAATTTAGGACTAGAAAGCTTTCTTGAAAATAATAAAATAACAGAATTATAGAACTTGCATTCATTATAAAGAGAATGATGTAAGGGAACTTTCCTCGTGTGTAAGCTACACAAGTATAAGAATGTTCGTTAATTACCCTACATATACCATTGAAATTAAAATACCAATTAGTTGTATCAACATTAGCTTTATAGGTTCAACCCACCATTTAAGCCACCTTAACTTAATGTCTAATCATGTTGGTTCACCATTCTTACAAATCTGAAATCTTACTATCACCTAATATAAACTTTATCATTCACCTTTAACCCATGTAAATGTTAATTTTTAATCATTTCATAAGTTGTTTAAATAACCATTTACAATCTTCACATTTAGTATTATATTACATTACAATCTATTATTGTATGCCATGTTCTGATTTAACATCTTTATCATGCATGCCAAACTAGATTAGGTCCTTGTATTATAGCATACATATAAAAAAATTCAACGCCTCTACTGGGGGCACTATAAATTACACCCCAAAGCCTCGCACCTACAAGAATCAGATTTGTGCAGAAACTCGGAAAGGCCATATACGCATGTCATTTGTGCCATTTCTACTGTGGTATCAAGGTAGTGGCTACTTGATTGAAACATCTGTAAACTGCAGTTTGTAGCTCTGTATCACAACACACTCCAATTTCTCCTAATTTCCACAAAAATTCACAAAGCCTAATAACTAAAACTTTGTAATAACATCAATAAACATGCAATTCATCATTCTAACTACATAAACCTTATATATAATTAACTTTTAAGGATTAAAACCACATTTTTTTCTAATTCCTTCACTTTTCACACTTTTAGCGAATTTGATTGCCACAACTTCGTTTCTTAACTAATTGACACAATTCAAATTATGTTGTTTTCATTTCTTAATGTACTAACACAATCTAACATCAATTTACAGATTATATCAAGCATTGGGCGTCAAATTTTGGACTTAAACAAGCCATTTTCATACCTACTTAACACTGATATTATTCTTTCTTTTTTAAACCCAATTTCACTTATTTGATTACTAACCACTGTGTATGTATGACAATAACATATTCTACAAGATTATTATACACACATATAACCCACGTCTTATAATCAATAATTTAACAAAATCCAAATTCTTGAGAATGAAAATTACAAAAACTGAAAATTAGAGTTAGGGATAGATTATACCTTAATCCTTTGATGTTAACAAGGTTCTAGCAAATCCTTCTCAATCCTTCTCCTTCTTCTCCAACTCTCAATTCTCTATAATTCTCTCTTCCTCACCAAGCTCTCTCTATTTCTCTGTTATCTAGCCTTAGGCCAAAAACATGCGTAGATATAAACTGAAGGCTTCCCACGTACTCACGTACTTCAGTTTTAAAACCCAAACAGGTTGTGTCGGTTAAAATAAGCCAAACGCCATAAGGCCTTGTTTGGCTATCCAAAATTCCCTTCTTCTAGATTATTTTTATAATATTAATATTATATAGTTTTACTTATCACACATGTAACTAATTTAAATAACTTACAATTACAATTATAATATTTATAATTATACTTATGATTAATAAATTATTATATATCTAATTTAATTATTAAATTAGACTAGAACATCATTTTATTTAATTTAATTATTTCCTTAAATATTAAGCAATTAATTTAATTTAATTATTTTATTAAATTAAATCTTCAAATAATAAAATTACCATTAAGTAATTTAGTTAACGTACACACTTAACTAAATTATTGCACCACAATTTCATCAATTATTTATTTTTTCTCAATAAATAAATTATTTAAAATATTTATTTAATTCAATAAATATTTAAATTAATTACAAAAATTTCTCGACTGTTACATCCTTCCCTCCAAAAAAAGGATTTCATTCCCCGTAATCACGACTCGATAAATTTATTCGTTACATTCTTCCCTCCTTAACAGGGTTCTGTCCCCAAAATCGCTATACAAGATGAAGCAAATAACTGAGGATAATTTCTCATCACAACATCCTCAAGTCCCCACGTAGCTTCTTCAGCATTGTGGTTTCTCCAGATTACCTTAATAGAAGGTATTACTTTATTCCTTAGTACTTGCTCTTTCCTGTCGATAATTTGAACATGGACTTCTTCATATGACAAGTCTTTCTCAAACTGTAATGGCTCATATTCTATGACATGTTTCTAATCAGGCTTATATGGCCTTAATACCGAGACATGTAAAATGTTATGAATATATTCTAATTTCAGAGGTAAAGCAACCTCGTACGCCACTTCACCAACTCGTCGAAGCACTTCGAAAGGTCCTATAAATCTAGGGCTTAATTTTCCCTTTTTGCCAAACCGAATTTTCCCCTTCCAGGGAGACACTTTCAAGAAAACAAAACTACCGACATCGAATTCCCGATTTTGTTAGTGTTAATCGGCATAATTCTTCTGTCTATCCTGTGCAGCTATCAATCTTGTCCCAATCACCTTGATGATCTCGAAAGTTTGTTGTACCAACTCTGGACCCAATAGCTGACATTCACTTACCTCATCCCAGCATAACAGAGTTTTGCATTTCCTACTATATAACGCTTCGTAAGGGGGCATGCCAATACTCGCGTGAGAACTATTATTATAGGCAAATTCAACCAATGGTAGATGGTCATCCCAATTTCCTTTGAAATCCATAATACATGCTCAGAGCATATCGTCTAGTGTTTGGATGGTTCTCTCACCCTGTCCGTCAGTTTGAGGATGGTACACTGTGCTCATTCACAACTGTGTTCCCAGGCACTCGTATAGTCGTTTCCAGAAATTTGATGTGAAACGTGGATCTCTGTTTGGTACAATGGACACCGGTACACCGTGTCTTGAAACAATTTCCTTCACGTATAGTTTTGCCAATCGATCTAGGTTAAATCTAATCTTGATTGGCAAAAAGTGTGCCGACTTTGTCAATTAATCGACACTCACCCAGATGGCGGCGTAACCTTGCTGAGTTGTTGGAAGACCTACCACAAAATCCATTGTGATATGCTCCCATTCTTTCTTTGGTATCTCCAACGGTTGCAATAATTCGCTTGGCCTTTGATGCTCAGCTTTTACTTTTTGACACGTTAAGCATTTTGCCACACACTCAGCCACATCCTTTTTCATATTCGGCCACCAAAAATGATGTCTAAGATCCTGGTACATTTTTGTACTTCTAGGGTGAATCGAATATCTTGAGTTGTGAGCTTCACTCAAAATTTCCTCTTTAACTTTCGGTACTGGCGAAACCCAAATTCTCCCTTCGAATCGAAGTAACCCTTCTGAATCGATTTTGAATTTTTTTCCCTCACCTTTAGATACTTTTCTTCTTATCTCTTCACACTTCTCATCCTGAAGTTGTGCATTCTTCACCTTATCTATTAACGTTGAACCATTTCCCATATGAAATAATTTTTTGTCTGATTCTATTGGATATTTAATTTATAACTCCATCTTAGCCATTTCTAACACTAGCTTCTCCTGAGCAGTCAACATCATTAACTTCTCCCGTCCCTTCCTACTTAAAGCATCAACAACAACATTCGCCTTTCCGGGATGGTATAAAATCTCGCAGTCATAGTCTTTAATCAACTCCAACCATCTTCTCTGTCTCATATTTAAATCTTTCTGTGTAAAGATATACTTCAGACTTTTATGGTCGGTATATATCTCACACCTCTCTCCATAAAGATAATGTCTCCAAATCTTTAAAGCAAACACCACCGCAGCTAACTCTAAGTCATGAGTCGGATACCCTTTCTCGTAATCTTTTAATTGACGTGATGCATACGCAATAACTCTACCATTCTTCATAAGCACACAACCTAGTCCTTTATGCGATGCGTCACTATACACCACAAAATTCCCTATGTCATCAGGCAATGACAACACAGGTGCTGAACTCAACCTCTTCTTTAATTCTCGAAAACTTTCCTCACACTTCTTCGTCCAGACAAACTTAACCGCCTTCCTAGTTAAATTTGTCAACGAAGTCGCAATTTCGGAAAAGTATTAAATAAAACCCCTATAGTAACCTGCCAATCCCAAGAAACTTCTTACTTCTGATGGTGTCTTCGGTTGATCCCAGTTTATTACAGCTTCAACCTTTGATGGATCTACCAAAATTTCGTCCTTATCAATAACGTGCCCAAGAAACTGTACACGTTCCAACCATTAACTCACATTTTGAGAATTTAGCGTATAGCTTCTCTTTTCTCAATGTCTTCAACGTCACTCTTAAGTGTTCAACATGTTCCTCCTTGGTTTTGGAATAGACCAATATATCATCGATAAACACCACCACAAATTTGTCTAAGAATGGTTTAAACACCTTGTTCATCAAATCCATGAATGCTGCAGGTGCATTGGTTAAACCAAATGACATGACCAGAAACTCGTAATGACTATACTGAGTTCTGAACACTACTTTTGGTACATCCTCTGGCCTCACCTTCAACTAATGATAACCAATTCTCAAGTCTATCTTTCATAAATATATCGCTCCCTTCAATTGATCGAATAAATCATCGATTCTTGGTAATGGATAGTTATTTTTAATTGTGACCTTATTCAATTCTCAGTAATCAATGCAGAGCCACATTGATCCATCTTTCTTCTTAATAAACAACACTGGTGCTCCCCATGACAGTACACTCGGCTGGATATACTTCTTATCGAGTAATTCTTGCAATTGCCCTATTAACTCTTTCATCTCTAATGGGGCCATTCTATATAAAGCTTTAGATATCGGAGCCATTCCTGGTAGTAAGTCAATCACGAACTCGATTTCTCGATTCGGAGGAAGTCCAGGTAAATCGTCTAGAAATACGACTGAAAAATCTCTTATGACCGGTATCTCTCCTAACTTCGTACTCTTCTTCTATGTATCGACTATGTAGGCTAAGTATCCTACACATCATTGTCTCAACAACTTCTTGGCTTGCATCACCGTCACACAAGTTTCTTGTCGAGGTGACTTACTGCCATAAAACACTACCTTTGATGGAGTCATAAGGTTAACACATTTTCTTTGGCAATCAATTACTCCTCCATAATTGAATAACCAATCCATTCCCAATATGACATCAAATTCCCCAAGTTTAATTGGTAGTAAATCTAGCATCATCTCGTGACCTTTTATAAACACTCTACAATTCTTGTAAATAAATCTAATAAGAATCACTTCCCTATTCACAATCTCTATGCTCAAAGGATAATCTAATTCTTGCTGAGGAAAATCTAAGTTCTGAGCAAATTCATCAGATATAAATGAACAAGTAGCACCCGAATCAAATAGTACATAAGCATTAATACCATTAATCAGAATAATACCTGACACCACATCCTTAGACTGCACAGCATCATACATGGTTATATTAAAAGTCCTCGCAGTAGGTCAGCTTG
This sequence comes from Panax quinquefolius, assembly GCA_020205615.1. NCBI lineage: Eukaryota > Viridiplantae > Streptophyta > Magnoliopsida > Apiales > Araliaceae > Panax > Panax quinquefolius. The sequence continues at coordinate 126,434,089 of CM035163.1, read as the reverse complement.
ACTGTGCTAGTCTAGTGACAGTCAATGCACCACCACCGTTGTTTCCTGTTTGTCAATTTAGCTATTTCCAAATCGAGTGCAAGCATACGCGGTCCACAAGTAATATAATGATAAAATGAGTGTCGAATCCACGAGGACAAAGTCTTAAGAGAAAACAATTACTAAGGTAAAGTCGTTACTTATCTTATTTAAACAAGTAAAACAAGATGGATGGTTAAGCTATGTGTTTAAAGTTATAAGAATAAGAGAAGTAGTTGTGCTAGGAAGTCAAGATAAAACTACAACTCCCCTAATGCGTCGCCTAATCTCCTAAATCTCCAAATTACAAACGAATCAAGGAATGGTCAACCAAGAACAGTAAATACACATAAGCTTCTGTCGAAGGTCAAATGCACATCCCTAGCCAGATAAATAACAATATGTCTATTAGTGAACATAGCTAGGACAAGGTCATTAAGCTAAGTATCAGGGTCACACAAGGCAAATAGAGATATGTCTATCCTATTAGCAGTTTATGCACACATTCCATTGGCATGGTCATAACAGGTGTTGTTGTATTTAAAGATAGATAATAACATCCATTTTTCAATTTCCATTATTATCAATACCAATTTCTCTATCAAGCAATTAGTCATTAAGTAAGAAATACAATAACCCATTGCAAAATGATTCATTATATAAAATAGGAGAGAAAGTTAATTAAGCTAGACAAAAGGTTACATTTCAATCCTAAAAATGGAGTTAGTTCATATCTATGGTACTAACACACATTTTCAATACATTCAACATTATCAGTAACACACAAAAAAATGGGAGATTTGGAATAAGAAAACCACGGTTTGAAATGTTCTTCCTCCAAATCTTCTCTTCACTGCGTAGCTACAGAGCTTCTGTCGGATGCAATAACTCTTCTTCCTGTCTGACACAACTTCTTTCTCTTCTAGAAATTTAAAACTGTAATCATTATTCTAGTCTAAGCTAACTGTCTGAGATTTATAGCAGGCCACTGATATTAAGTATATTTCCTCCATCTCTCCTTAGGTCATTTAAACCCCTTTTACTGTCTGGACACCTGAGCTCTCGCTGCAGCGCGAGCATTAGAGTAGCAAGTGGCACTACAGCGCCACAAGAAGGGATCGACGCTGCATTGCAATGCGCCTTTTTCCAGTGTGCTCCAATGTGGAGCGGCGCTACGGCTCAGCTCTTTATACACTCCTTGGCGCCAAGGCGACGAATTCCAGTATCTCAAATATACAATGGCGTTGCGGCGCCAATATGGTAAAATTGCTCATTAAGCCCCTAGAAGCTGGAAAACATCTGCAAAGCCTTGCATGATAGAACTTAGACAAAATAATAAAAAAATATAAATAAGAACTAACTAAATGACTAAGAATATGCAACAACTTAAGCCACAAAGGATCTGATTCGTAGGTATAAATCGCACTCATCCTCCCAAACTTAAGCTTTTGCTTGTCCTCAAGAAAACTATCAGACATTCATTATAAGACCCCAGCTTTTTATAAATAAAATTGAATTTTCTCTATTCATTATCTTGAAATAATAAGGATTTAATTTGATATAATGTTTTGGTTATGAGGGAAATGTGCAAATTTTACAAAATAAGCAAGTGGTTGTAAAATATTCTTTTTGTCCGGAATATCCATACGACGGCGCAGTCATTTGTGGGCCCCATAATGGAATAACTGTCGGATGAAGAAAACGACAAGTTTGAGTTTTTATAAATAACGGCGTAGTTGTTACCGTTAACACTGTTGGAATACCCGGTGGTTAAAATACGATGAATACGGCGTGGTGTAAAAGTTAGCATTACCAGTATTTACAGTATTGTTGAATTATTGATTCGTAAGTTAGAAGGCACTACTCAATAATTGTTACAGTAGTTACTGTTCAATATTTAATTTTATTGATTCAATAATTGTTGCGTTGATATTTTATATTATTTTTGTTTCAATAATTGTCACTGCACAGTATTTCCCATTATCAGATCAATAATTCATATTATTTGAATAATATTATTAGATAACATTATTGACAATGTCTACAAAGTTTTGTCAATGAGAGGTTTGGTCACCTAATTGTGCGCCAGTAAGGAGAAATCCTTATCGGAAAGCCCCCTCTTTCCTGGGAACGGCCTGGTTGTCATAATTGTGATTCTGTAATATTATTTATGAATAATTAATTATTGATTTATATGATAAGGAAATATTTATTTGATGTGGATATAAATGATGGATTTATTTCTGTGGTTATAAATGAAGGAATTAATGTTGAGGTGTTTTATCAGTATTTTGTCGGATTGGAGGTATTAAAAACTCAAATCGGTGTTCTTAAAGCTTTATTGCGTGAGTTGTAATTTTAATCCGACTGTTGGATCGTTGTGATTTTTGGATATGTTATACATATATGAGTTGAGTATATGTCCACAAATTTTGAATCGTTGAAAATTAACGCATGATTTGTTATGAATTTTAAAAGGTGTTGAAACGGTGTTAAAAATCGTCCGTTTATGGATTTCGGATATTTTCGGTTTGGAATTTGGAAAAACTTAAAGCTACAAAGTTGTAGAGAATTCGATTTTGTGTGGAATGGACATAAAATTCGTATTTTTCTGATAAACGTGCTATTTTCTATGAATTACTGAAGTTTCGAAAAATAAAATGATTTTTATTAAATTACGAGTGGGACCCACTTTTGTTTTAACATGTTGGCTGCTAGGATTTTTCAAGAATGGCAGCCTAGATTTGTCAACAAGGTGTGCGTGGATGATGAGTAATGAAATAATATTTTTTTATTATTTTAGTCTCCTTTGGCATTCTAGCATTTTCCTATAAATAGACGCTTAGGTTAGAATTGAAAATTACACCAGAAACAAGTTTTCTTTCTCTCTAGATTATCGAGCGTATTTTTGTGAGTATTTAGATACTTTGAGAGTTCTTTGTTCGCATACGTTTTCTCTTGGCTTTATATCAGATATTCCGATCAGAAGTACCGTTATTTTGAGGTAAGGGATGTTATTTTCTTCTCAAATGATATTATTTTCTTCAATATCATTATGCCGAAATATTGGTGAACTTTTAATCAAGTTTGGAACTTTTTGTGTCGGGATTACTATTCACGTATACGACACTATTCACGTATACGACACTATTCACGAATACGATACTATTAATCGAAAAATGAAAATTTTCCTTTTGTCCAAGATGTCTATTTTGGCTACTATCTTTGATTGTATCCATGTTTTGATCGTTATTTTTGAATTCTAGTTCACAATCGGTTATTATGAAGTATTATTGATCTTGGATAAACTGTTATATGAATCCCTAATATTTGTCCTTCTGTCTCACTGGATTCGTTTTCTTTAAAATATTTTTCCTCATCCTTAGACTTAAATGATGATATTACTGAATATCTTTGGCCTGTAGTGCAAAGATGAATGATTAACTGATGGATATCTTTGGCCCGTAGTGTAAAGATGAACAGGTGTTGAGATGAACATGACCGACTGGTGATATAAATGAATATCTTTGTCCTGTAGTGCAAAGATGAATATTTGATTAAAGATGTATATTGATTGATGTTACAGGGATAAAATATTGATGATGGACTTTTAAATCTTAGAAGATAGTAGAATTCATTCTCTACGTGACTCTTCTAATGGATTGTTGTTTCCGCTGCATTTGTTGATCTAAAACTTGTTGTCTAATATATTCTATCAGATTTTTCCATGTTAACGATAATTTGTTGTATATTATCTTAGTCATAATATTCTTTACTGGGCTAGTTGAGCTCACCCTTTTTCTTTTTGTTCCATTTTTCTTCTCAGGAGGTGGGAACATAGCAGGATCGAGTCGGGGTATGGAGTGATGGTTCTAGAAAGTTATTTTAGCAGTCCTCACTATTTTTGTAAAATAGTGTATGAATAATTATAATGAGGACTTATTTGAGTGTGGATATTGTTTAGAAGACAATATTTGTATTTAAACTCACAGTTTGTGTTGTCGTATTTTGCACGACAATTGTATTATTAAAGTTGAAGTTTGCTTCCTGTACCATGTATTTGGCGACTCAGTATGGGTGTTGTATACCTATTTTGGGGGCATCACATTCATATCCCATTACTGCAAGATACGAATGAAAACTAATCCTATAGACTAATATTATGGCCTCTAAGCACAATCATAAACATGCTCTGAGAATAGGACAAAACGCATATAAACGAAGGCTTAATGTCTATTAATAAACATGAGACTGTAATCGATCCATTTTGTGTGTGTGCAGACCAAACATCTTAACTAGATATGACCCAAATTAAGATCACACAGTCAATTGTGATAATAAATAAGCTTACTATGTAACCCACATAAAAATCGGCATTAAGAACAAGACGCAAGAACAAGAAAGGATCGAAAGGTTCTAATAATATGACATAAAATTCCGCCTCAGACAATACTTGATTTCTTTTAGGCTAAACAGAGCACTCATTAGCATGCTTTCGATCAATGACTCCCAAGCCAGATGACTGTAGGGCATTAGGTGTAAAACACCCCTAAGAATCTAATAACTCAAGCAACAAAGGCCACGTAATCAACATAAGTCCGGAATAGATTTTACCAGCCTGCGTTTATGGGCGAGTGCGTTTCCACGCTCCATCTCAACCCATCGCAGGACTGTTATTAATTTTTAATTTTTATTTTTTTATATTATATTATAGAACTATAGACCTGAAAGTGTAAAAACGTCTAAGACTTTTATTACCTTGAAATCAACAGAGTTTTAACAGCGTACAAATTTTCAACACAATAAATAGATAACCTAAATCTGGACACATAACTAGAAACAACAATTGGTTAGTGCTCACTAAAAGGATGGATCCAAAATAGTCTCGATTTATCTAATTAACACGCCCCAAGTTCACATAAATTTGACACTACTCTAAGAACATAATATAATAATCAGGCGCTTGTCATCGACCATAATTAAAACCTAAACTATCCTAACCCAACATATAAACAATTAGAGACTGGGGGTTAGGGTTAATCAACATGTAAAAGGCAAAAATTATAACTATAGAGTACCCTGTCAAAATAGGGAAAAACCATAACAAATGGCTTTAACTATACCACTGATCAGTGTAAAATATCCCCAAATATTCAATCCCAAAATGATAATAATTATAAACATAAGATATACCACAAAAAACATTCATCCATATATAACTTTAAAAACTACTATGCAAAGCATGCATCCAAAATAACCCAATCACAACATAAAAAGCAATAATCACAATAATATTTAAACATAATTAAAACATAACTAAATAGTTTAGGGCTATTCAGCCTAAATCATTCACTCTCAAATCCAATCCTCACACCATAAACATTGTGACGCCCCCAAATTCTCTACATTTACTGTAGCCAATTTGGTGCTCACGTAAATATTCTATAAGATAATAATTCCTATAAATCCAAGATTCACAATACTCATAGTAAATAGTAGTTCTCGTCAGAACAATCATTGTAATTGAGTACCCTCACTTAGATGTACAGGTTAAATATCTTGTAGATATTTCTTACATATCTATAATTCTTATATATATCTGACTTCCACAGTATTAATGTTAGAGTTCTTGGAACTGAGTGAAGCGCTACCTCAGTGCATCAGAGAGCCAATGTCTGTTAACACTATCATTCGATATATATATATATATATATATATATATATATATATATATATATATATAGTTCATATAGATCATCATACACTTTTCTAATACCATTAGAATGATAACTAAATACTGCAAATTAACTAATATTACATTAAACAAATAATATACCGTTACTATTACATAATAGTTTTCAACAAATATCCATGTCTTAAGCCTTTTATCCACAATACCGGAACTTCTGGAATATATTCTCTCTATCTACAAATGAAGAAAATATTTGCAGGGATGAGCTACAGAAAGCTCAGGAAGTTTTGAATAATAAACGAATGTTATACATATATCAATTCTAAAGTAGATGAACATAAAGTTCTGAATTTTTCCACACACACCAAAACTGGATTGAATGAACATAAAATTAAGAGTAGTGTCATAATATATACTGAGGTTTATCTACCTAACCCCGCACATTACGAGTTACTGTTAGTCTTATAGACTTAGCAACCTGGGTTAATCCGCTCAACCAAACAAAACTAGGAGTATGCATATCATCCTCTATGTACTGTCCAATCATTGCTATAAATGTCGGATATAATTTATTATCGATCATTGCTATAAATGTCGGAGACAGCTCCTCACTGCCAAGGATAACCATAATTGCCCACCGACAGCTCCTCACTGTCGGTTCTAATAGTGTCAGTATATATATCAGTACCCAACAAAATTGGTTTCTCAAAAACTATGCTTTGATATCAAATCAAACACAATTTTCCATAATAATAACTCATATAACTTGGTTATATTTGAACAAGAAATCATAACCTTTGAATAATAGAATTCATAGACACTATGTATTATCAGATCATAACTGATAAATATAAAATTTTCATTTAATAAAATAATTTAAATGAAACTTGCATTTGAAATATGAGGTTTGCACAAAGTGCAGAAAAACTTGCCTATATCGTCGACTATTGCTACACAGTCTATTTAACATCGTCTGAAGACCTAATATTAATAATATTGATCTCCAAGTTAGAATAATATCATCACAATGTATGACTGTGAATTACTGTTATAAAATAACCTAAACATACGATCACATAATCCTATCGGTCTATAAGACACATAAGACCTAGCCTCAAGTCAAACTATTACAGTCTGAGTTGAGTTTAGTACTATTTCGACAGCCCGATTACCTAATCGGATAATTATTGAGCTTAATCCTAAAAAAAAACTTTGCCTAAATACTTCACAATTATATTAAATAATTTAATTATCAGTTAAAACTATTTTTTTCTAGCTCATAACAATTTATAAATAATTATTACTATTTATCGAAATTTTCAATCGGTTATATCGTATTTATATGATATAAATACCACTTTATTCTCTTATCATTAATATTTATTTATCATTAAATATTAATGAAAATTATACCATAATATTATAATATATTTATAATAATTAAAAGTATTTTTAATACCTTAAAATCACATTTATATGATTTTAAACATTTAAATCCATTATCCAATAATTGACATTAAAATTAAAATATTAATATTATCATGAAAAATATCAAAAGTTATATTTTATAACTCAAATATTTTTCTAACCCTTAAATAATTTTTATATGATTTTTAAAGAATTAATTCAATTTTCCCATAATTTATTTAATATATTTATTAACTAAATTAATTACCATTAATATTATTTTATTAATGAAATTCAACACAAAATATTAAAAGTTATTAAAAATAACTTAAAATATTTTCTAACACCATAATATAATTTTTTATGATATTTCAAGTATAAAATCATTTTTGAATAATTTATTTAATATTATAATTAAATAAATTAAATACCTTTTATATTCCAAAAATATTAAATATTTATGAAATATACTCAAAATAATTAAAACTATTTTTTAGGCTTTAAAATAATTTTTAAGAATTGATTTTGTATTTTTAATAATTAAAAACTAATTTTTTCTATTTATTTAATAAAATAATAATTTTTAGAAAATAAAGTGTCATCCTTTGAAAGGGCTCTATAGCTGACGTAACTGTCGCTATAGGTGTTCTTCAAATTCCCCAAACCCGTAAAAAACTATGTCGATAATCGAGGGGCTTGGTTTGACCATTGATAAATCTTTGTTCATTATGTTTCTGGGCTTGTAATTTGGTGAGAAGTGTAGTACTAATGTAATACTACAATTATCAATTTGTTTCATGGCCATACAACAACATACCAGCAGGATCTAGACTCCCAAATTTCTTGTCAGAGCTGTTCTTCATTTCTGGGTTTTCCAGAAATGAAGAACAGTTGCTAGGTACCTACTTTGATTCCTTATAACTTTCATTTTGGGTTTGCTTTGTGTAATCTAATGGTTTATCCTATAGTGGATATGTTAGGATTCATTTCTATAACCACATATCATCATAACAACATAACACATGACAGATCAAAGTTGGTCAAAGTAGGGGTCAGAGCTGTTCTTGAGAAATATAGGTTTTCCAGATTTCGTCATAAGTTGGTGGTCAATGATGGTTTGACTGTGATTATCTTTCATTCTATATACTTTCTGGTTGATCTAAAGGTTTTATTGTGTAGTCCTCATGTCAGAATACAGTATAAAAACAACAACATGGCCAAACAAGCAAACAACAACAAGATTCATAGCCTTAAAAATGCTTGTCAGACCTTCTGGGGATTTCTGGGCTGCCCAGAAGGCAGTTTTCCATGATCGGTCAATGAGGTTGAACTGCTTATATCTTGTGATCTACACATGATCTGGCCCTGTTTCCAGTTCCATATCATAGATAACATTTCATACTACAGATCTATAACTTAAAACACCATAAATCATTAACACACAAGAATCTAAGAGCCCTGACATTGGCTTGTCAGACAACATTTTAGGGTTCTTGGTCAGTCCTTAAAACTTGATTTTCTAACACCTAGATGTTATGAATCCTTGATGTAACATTTTGGATCACTAAATAACATCTCTTAACACAACTTTAACCAACCACAAAAAACATCTAACAAGAAATCATATGATTTACAAGAGTTAGGGTTTATACCTTTCTAAGCTTGATCTTTGATTCTAATCCTTGGCCTGCTAAGATATGATATTGGCCTAACTTCTCACTCTCTCTCACTCTAGCTTCGAAATTATAGAGAGGGAAAAGACTTGGTGAGAATGCTAAGTAAAGTAAGATTTTACTTAAGTTATACACTTTGATTTTTGATTCATGCACCTAAATCTGCAAGGTGGCACTTGATATCTGATCTTGGGAGATTTTAAGACACATGGGATAAATAAGTGGTGATGACAAGATTTCACAAATCTTTTGCTTATGTTTTAAGAAAAAGGGTATTTTGGTCATTTCGCATTCACTAAGGGAAATTTGGTCTTTTCCTCTATAACTTGAAGGGTATTTTGGACATTTTAAATATATCCCACAACATTTAACACTTAGCCATTTAATCTTAACTTTTGAGCTCCTGAATTAGGGTTTTGAATATCCAAAACTAAAATTAGGGTTTACCAATTAGGGTTTGCTATTTCTCACTTTATTTCTATGATAAATTTTATACGTAATCTACATCCACATACTTACGATAATATTTAATATCATAAACTCTTATTGTTACCCCTAATTAGGGTTAGGGTTCATTTATCAGGGTTTAGGGTTTCTAAATTGAAAATTAATGTTTCCCATCATTCAAGTAGGGTTTCTAATCCATTATTAGGGTTTACTAAGTTTATACCCTATCTTCTCAATCATTGATCATCAATTCTATATCGTACAAACACATATTTGTCAATATAATTATTGTAACTGTATTTTCTACTGAATCCCTATCCGGACTTAGGATTAGGGTTTCTATACTCTGTTAAGCACAACTCCACTCATATTTCTTAGTCAATACACAAATTATATCCTAGATACTTATCACAATATTGATAATCAATATAAATATTAAATAAAAAAAATTCATAAAATTCCGGATCCTCGCATTCTCCCCTCCTTATAAGGATTCCGTCCACAGAATCATCATTACTGTATACTTACCTTTATGTCTATCATTTGACATTTATTCCACTTTTAATTCCTTATTAGGAATAAAAACAATTTCTAGGCTCAACCTAAGTTTTATTTAACTTATCTTGACCCATAATTTCCTTAGGAAACATAGTCCCATATCCATACATTTAACGCAAATTTAAGATTTTGAATTAATGTCTTCTCCCCTCCTTATAAGACTCGATCTCACGAATCTTGATCCATTCTTTATTCACAAGTTCATAAAAATTGAATCTACACACTTAATAATAACATTTAAATAAAATCGTTAAACACATAGAATATTTATCTATCCATTTCTTATACCCTTGGTATTTTATCCAAGCTGTGACCTTTGTGGTTCAACCACAATATCTCACAATTATACTTATCGGTTTGGAACCAACAACTTGACGTCCCTACGAAAAACCTGGCTTTGATGCCTTCTCTTTTACTAATTTGTTTTCAAATTCTGTCTTTATATATTATCACCCCGTTTCTATTTATCATCTTATTCCAGATGTATCCTCATTCTCGTGACCTTTTCCTATAACTAACGCTTCTGGATAGAGTTAGCTGAAACTCTTTCTAAATCTTAAATTCATTAAAATCTTTTATCAGTACCTTGTTGTTTCATTTAACTTTTATTGTTAAATGTTTCCTCCTTCATATGTCTCAAATCCAGATACTATTTACTCTTATGGTAATCAATTATACTTCTTATTTCTAGATACAGCTAATTAATTTCTTTGTTTGAATTACTTGGGACTCAATGTTTTACTTGTGGATACAGTGGACATTATTCAAATAGATGTCCATAGTGGAAGCATAATAAGAGCATCATAATTAAGTGTTTCAATTGCGGGGTGGATGGACACATAGCAAAATTTTGTCCAAAATCCAAGAAATTTGACCTAAGGTGAAATCAAAACCTTAAACCAACAGGTGAAGTAAGCGGAGACGTCCAAGATAAAAGTTAGATTTTGGGGATATTTGAAATAGTAAGAATGTTAGAATAATATTTTGAATAGTATATGTAAATACATCTATATGTTCGGTAGAGGTTACAACTTTTGTATAAGTTTGGTAAAGATAATAGATTTTATCTTTTTGTCTATGATTTAGGGATATGTACATTATGAAATAGTAGTGGTAAGGTGAACTGATGTGTAATTTGTTAAACTTGTTGATATTTAATATATTTTAAATTGGGAAGGTATTTACAAAGTTTAAAAATTTGTCGGGTATAAAGGAGAGAATTATGCATCAAATATGATGAATTATGGTAGAACATGAGTTAATGATAAGTTTAAAAAGTATTTTGAAAGATACTATAAAAGATTTAAATAAAATTTTAGTCTTAATAATAAAAGATGATGTTGGTGATAGTATTCTTTGGGTCAAGAAGAAATTTATGAAGGAGGAAGAGTCAGTAGGAAAGGAGGTAAAGGTAATTAAGGTTACTCTAGATGTATGAGATTAGCAGTGGATTAGACAACCATAGCCGAAGAAATAGTTGACTAAATCACTAGGATTGATAATCTGAAGTGAAGAAAGTTAGAGATAAATTTGAGAAGGAGATTAAAGAAGAAAGCTAATCCAAAAACCTAACTTCAAGATAAATTTTCTTTTAAGTTTATATGTTAAAAACATAGCTTAATGAGAATAAGAAGTAAATGATGTTAGGAATGATTTTATATGGTTAAAATCATTGATAAAAGAAGAAATAAGAATTAGAAGTTTATTTTTTAAATTTCTTAAAGAAGTGTAAGATTCGTAATGAATTAGAATGATCTGAGTGGATTATATGAATGAGTAGGTGAATTAAGTAAGGAATGATGTTCTATAACATCAAATTCCAAGAAAAAGTAAAATTGTAATCAAAATATCGATTAAAAATGAAGAACAAACGAAGAACGCGAAGAACGTTGTTGATGGACAAATTTAAAACCATCGTAGTGTAATTGTTGTTGATAGACAAGTTTAAAACCATCGCGTATAAGTTAGTTGTTTATTGCTTGGTTAGGAACGTTAGAAACGTTCGTGAAGAACAGATTAAAACTAAGCTATAACGAAGTAATGGCAAAATTTTTGTAAAAGAAGAACGAGAAATAGAAAGTATGTAAATGAACCCGATGTGTAGGGTTTCATAAGAATGTTAGAGAACGTATAAAACATGAGTCATAAACTCAAGAACGAATGAATTCCGAGTTCGGATGACCGAATTACGGACGAACGAACGAAGAGCATTAAAAATGTAAAACGAACGAAGAGCGAAGATTAAGCCAATTGAATGGCATGTTAACTGATTCAGAATGAAATTTTATCTGAGGGTAATTGAAGTACGTAAGATAAGGAAGAAAATTGCTTTGGAACGATCTCGTTCCGAGTTATAACGAATAAGTTATGGAATCGGGAAGTAAGCGTCTTAAGCAATTTCTATGACTTAGAAAAATTTTCTAGGTTTTGTGCTTTCGGGCCATCAGCCGGGCGATCAAGCCTTAGGAGGCTGACCTTTGAGCGCGAGGTGCGGGCCATCGACCATCACGAGTGTGTCTTTGCCCGAGAAATAGAGAGAGGAGTGGTAGCCCATGGTCAGCTAGTCTCGATAGTTTGACATCAGAGAGAGTGGTATTTGTCATGAGGTAAAGGAAGGGCACCGGGCGCATGCAGCCATGATGTGAAGTCAAGTCGGTCTTGATGATGAGCTTTTAAGCGCTTCAATTCTTCGGGGATGTGCAAGAAAGAAATATTAACATGTAGTTCAATTAATGTAACATCTAATCAAGTGTATTAAACGTTTAATGAAGGTTGAACGAAAAGATTAATTGAGATTAAAAGATAAAGAATGTCAACGCGGGTTTCAAAACCGATATCCGGGGACCTTAGTCGCGATAAACAAACGTAAGGTATTACTATGATGGTGATTCCTTAGACGTTGATTGACGAGGGTAATGTATAACATTTCAAGGTTATGATGTGGTAATGAGAGATGAATGTAAAGCATTTAGACGCTGTGAACGCAATACTGTTGCGATGAACGATCGGTCTTAGCATACAACGAACCGTATGGCTTTGACATTAAGAAAGAATATTGAACATGGGGTTCAGCTAAAAAATAATGAATGAAAGCGATTAAAACCTTAAGTAAAGGTTGAATGAGAGATAAAGGGATGAACAACGTAAACATTGAATACGTAAACGATCCTCGTGAATCGTATTCACGTAGGGAGAATGTTCTAAGTATACATTGGTTGTATAACTTAGAGGTTGACGAAGGTAGTAAGTAATATATGAGTTATCAAGAAAGCCATAGCTATCGGTAAGAAGATTAATGAAAGTCGAATGTGAGTCGGATGAGAATGTTAGAATGGAAAGCAAGCGTTGAACACTTGAACCGACGTGAAGGTTAAGTGTACGCAAATATTAAACGGGTAGAACCTACACCCCGTGTATGGTTTGACCGTAGGATAATGAAGACCAATGATTAACCTGTGAATGGTGAAGAAGCTAAATTAAAGACAAGTACGTATAACGTAAAAGAAGCCAAGTTAATGTTTATAACTTGGATGCCGTTCTGAGTCGAATGAATCAGATGTTGTAAGATAAAAATAAGGTAACGTAAAATGCTTAACGCTATAAATGTGTAAAATGAATATGGAATGATCGTCCTGAGTATACAAAAGATTGTATGACTTAGACGATGATGAATAAATCCTGAGGTATGTCATTGAGTTGCCAGAAAGCCATAAGGAATAAGAATTTGACTTAATGAACATTAAAGTTTTAATGGTTTGAATAAGTTAGATGAATTTAGGTTGTATTACAATCGTAACCTTTGATTGTTGACATATGAGAGCTGGGCTAAACAATTCCTTTAGAGAGCGAAGGTATATATGAAACTGGCAACCGATCTAACTCACTATTATGGGCAGTGTAGATGAGACGGGAACTTGTTTATTGGTTGTTTGTGGGAAACCACTCAGAGTATCATATGGACTACTAGTAGAGACACGATGTGTGCTGTGTCCTAGGAAAGTTAGAAGAAGAAGATAAGAATGTAAATCATTAAAGATGATGAACGTATTGAGTAAGACTTCTCCGTATGTCATGAAGCCGTAAACCGGTAGTAAAGGAAGTTAGTCGCGTAAACTTAGTTTATAAGAACGTGAACCCTAAGAAGTAAAGTTAAGTAAACCAATGCGTAAAGTCAAGTATATGACTAATTGTTGTATGTATTATTTCCTTATGTTCTACATAGGAATTGGAATGAGCAGTTCAACGTAAACTATAAGCTGTAGCTGTGCGTAAGGCAAGTTTCATAACTTCATTTATATTTTAAATGAATGTTAGTTTCTAAAACTTCTCAGATGTTGAACTTGAGAAGTTCTGTCTATGTGCAAATGTGTGATATTCGTACAAGGTGTTAGAATATATGAGGCCTTGTGCCATAATTTGAACACTTCGGTGTTTCTGTGAGATGAACTGTTCTATGATTGAACTGTTCAATAAGAGAATGTTCTGTTTATACATGAACCATTATTGTTAAGTTTGTGCTATTGATTCTAGCTAGATAGAATGTGTATGAAAGAAAGTTTATTTCAAAGTGAATGTGACTAATGTTTTAAAATGATAGGAATCAAGATTATTCCTATTATTCAAGCTACTTCATAACCTTTATTCGATTATTGAGGTCCTAAAAGAATGTTTGAATTCTTAAAGTTGTTTGTTCAACTGTTATGACTTGCTGGGCAATTGAATGCTCACTTGCTTAAAATAAAAACATTTTCAGCGAATGATGTTAGAAGAACTTAAGGATCCCGCAAAGATCAAGTTGATCGGTATCCAGAAGAAGTGTCATTCATTATATGAATGAGCGTGAAGATCAAGCGAAGACTTGTATTATAGAATGATAGAATTAAACTATAAAATAGTTTAATGAATGATTATGTATTCTTGGTGGCAGATAAAAGTCACTTGTACAAGATGTAAAGAATAATGTAATTATCATTATTTGTAATGGAAGAGGTTATAAGATTTTAGAACCTGGGATTTGAGGATGTATGTTGTTATATTTAGCTATATAATGATGTATGTTTGGAAGAAGATGGGATCATGACGTACTGAATCCGGATGTGAAAATTAACAAGATTTCGGGGCGTTACACTTGTCTTGTGGTGACACAACAAATTCATATTAAATATTTAATACTCTATTAATTTTATCATTCTAGAAGGCGACGTTTGATATTCAAAATATCTTTGAATGCTTAGGCCTTAATATAAATTCTTTGAGGGGTTTGTTATTATTAGTCTCATCTTGTTTAGCGCGCATGCACATATATATATAAAATACGCGTTATATTATTAAACATGCGAAGTATGTTTGCATAATATATATATATATATATAATACTAGCATGCATATTATAGAATACTATATTCTACCCGGATTGATTATGAACTTTTATTCTAGTTTTGTTCGCTAGAGCCACCAAGTGAACCAAAAGGTTAAACCCTAGGGTGCAAGAATTAAAATTTAAATATAACTATTACATTTAAACCTGAGCTCCATTACAAACGGGTCTTCAAACACTCATTGCACCTTGATCTCCGGTTCATCGAAAAATAAAATTCAAACTAATCCTATTACATAAACTATTTAATTTAAAAAGAAACCTTGATCAACATTCAAAGAGAAGTTATTCATTTTATTAGACTATAAATAGAATATATTATATTCTATTATTCATAGTGTGTTGCGTAGTAAAGTCTTTTTATATAAAACAGAATACTTTTATAAAGTTATTCGTTTTATTAGACTATGAATAGAATATATTATATTTTATTATGCATAGTGTTTGCATAGTATCTGCATAGTGTTTGCATAGTAAAATCTTTTTATATATAATAGAATACTTTTATAAAGTTATTCATTTTATTAGATTATAAATAGAATATATTATATTTTATTTAAAAGATTTTGTTTTATTAGAATATTTTATAGTAAACCAATCTAGACCGTCCGTTTAA
Organism: Panax quinquefolius; assembly: GCA_020205615.1. Classification (NCBI taxonomy): domain Eukaryota; kingdom Viridiplantae; phylum Streptophyta; class Magnoliopsida; order Apiales; family Araliaceae; genus Panax; species Panax quinquefolius. The sequence goes on along the minus strand of CM035163.1, from coordinate 126,418,301 downwards.
AAGTAAATCAATCTGGACCGTTCAGGAATTAGTTACTATTCAGTTCATTCTCCTATAAATAGAAGCTCATTACTTCATTATTTCTTACGAATTCACTGAAACTCTAGAGAGAGAAACTATAAAGAGAAAGAAGAAAAGTATTCTGCTACTTCACTATTCCTATATCCAATTTGTTCTAAGGTATGGGGTATTATTACTTTCGTATTCTTGAAGAGAACTTCTGTTATTCCATTTTTTTTATTCTGTTGGAATAACCTCTATACGCGGGCTACCCTATACTTGGTGAAATTCTTCTGTTATTCCATTCTTTATCATTATGTTGGAATAACACATACATCTAAGATACCACAAACATGGTGAAATTCTTCTTTTATTCCATTTTTATTATTCTCATTGGAACATCACATGCATGCATTACGCATGACCTGGTTCCGTTATTTATTATTCTGTTGGAACATCCTGTCTGTGCGTTTACGCATGACCTGGATCCATTATTTATTATTTTGTTGGAATATCCTATCTGTGCATTTATGCATGACCCGGTTCCTTTTTTATTATTTCCTTTTGGAAATTCTTTTCTGACCTTTAAGCATGACCCAGTTCCATTAATTATTATTTTTGTTGGAATAACTCATACATGCGATTCTATCGCGATGCTCGGTGATTTCTTTTGTTATTCTGTTCTTTATTATACTCAGTTAGTTAAAGTTTTGACTTCTATACTCCATGAAATTAGTGGAATATCCTAGATATTTGCACTTCATCCAGTATCTTTTCATGGATATATTCTTCCGAGCATTCTTGAGTTTTACTCTACAAACAAGTATCATGTTAACAATTTGGACGTTATTAATTCCTGGATAAATTAATTCTTGAACTTGTTTTATTGAATTCTTATATCATTGTCATCATCCTCATGTTTATATTATGTTGAAAGTCATCTGTGGCCTGTAGTGCATAGATGGACTTGGTATGATTATGACCAGGGATTATTCGGTGTAATCATGACCGTAATGATGTGGAAAAAGTCCTCATTAGCCTGTAGTGCATTGATGGACAGTTGTTGGCATGATCATGACCATTGATGAATACATGAATATCCTTGGCCCGTAGTCCATGGATAATTTGTGGTTGTGATACTAATGAATATCCTTGGCCGTAGTGCAGGGATGATGTGGATTATTTATTAAGCTGAGTCCAAGCGATAAAAGTGAAGAAAAACCGTTTAAATCATAAAATATAGTAGATTTTATTCTCTACTTGACTCTTTTAATGGATTGCTTGTTCCGCTACAGTTAAACTTGATGTTTGTTATATTGTATCAGTTTAACACTGTTGAAGGCTAACGATAATTTATTATGTATTATCTTAGTCATAATATTTCTTACCGGACTAGTTGAGCTCACCTTTTACTTTCATTGTTCTCTTGAGGAAATGAGAGCGTAGCGAGGACTAGTCGGGGGAGCGGAGTGACGGTCCGAGATAATAGCATTAATAGTCCTCACTATTCTGTTAAATAGTGTGATAATAAATGTAATGAGGACTCAATTGAGTGTTGATATTGTCTAGATGACAATATTTGTATTAAAACTCACAGCATATGTTTTGTCGTATTTTACATGACTGTTGTATAATTAAGTTGTATTTGACTTTTGTACCATGTATTTGGCGACTCAAGATGGGTGATGTATACCTATTTTGGGGGCATCACAGTTGGTATCAAAGCTTAGGAATATGATCCCTGGCTGAGATGTGAGACAAGAACTAGGAGGGGAGAGACAGGGAATTCCTTCGCTAGTATGACCTACCTAAGTTTATTTTGCATTTAATTGGTCGGTCAGAGTATAGGGATAATATATTGCATGTCAATTAACCTTTGTTTTGTGGCAGTATTTTAAAATGGCATCCGAGAATGTTGAGATTAGCAATGGAGCACAGGAGACCGTTTAGGCTCCACAGATCAATAATCAGGATAATGTGCGTCAGGAAGGCGACAATCCTCAAGCAACCAACAACACTGACCAGATGATGAATGATGGAATGTTCAGAGGCTTTATGCAATTCATGCAACATCAGGCAAGAGCGGCTCCTGTACAAAATGCAGGTGGAAACACTAGCAACTCTCGGACGGTCACTACTAAGCAGTTCAAGGAACTGGGACCACCAGAGTTTTTTGGAGAGCCAAAACCACTTAAGGCGGACAAGTGGATAAAGCAGATCTACAAGTTATTTAATGTCTTGGGATGCTCCGAGGAGCAAAAGAGACCTTTGCCACCTTCATGTTGCGTGCAGAGGCGGATTACTGGTGGGAATCTGTAAAACGTACTCAACCTGCCGCACTGAAGATGACTTGGGAGAAGTTCCAAGAATTATTCAACGACAAGTACTTTCCCGAAAGTATTCGTCACATGAAAGAGGTAGAGTTCATCAAGCTGGAGCAAAACAACATGACCGTGTCGTAGTACGAAGCCAAGTTTGCCGAGTTATCCCGATTTGCGTCCCATTTAGTTGATAATGAGGATATAATAACGTGAATGTTTCTAAGAGGTTTGAAACCCGAGATATGTCAATATCTTATCTCTCATAAATTATGTTTGTATTCAGATATTGTTAAGAGGGCTCAGTTATTGGAGCGCGATAGTGAGTCAACCCAACCAAAAGAGAACAGCTAGCAAAATGATAATACTAGTGATAACAGTCATCGAAGTGGTGACAATAAGCGTGGAGGGAATCAACATGCCAGAAATGGTAACCACTTCGGTTGTAATTATGACGCCCCCAAAATAGGTCCATTCCATCCAACCCATTCTGAATTGCCAAATACATGGTACAGAAATAACTACAACTTTATTAATACATTTATCGTGCAAAATACGACAACATATATACTGTGAGTTTGGATACAAATATATACCAACTGTAGCACGTCACAATGACACCTTACATAAAGGTATAGTCAAAAACTGTTTTAGATATTAGAATCTTTGGGAAGTGCTCAAGGAAACCTTCGTACATGGGAGGCCATGCGTCTAGGTTATAATAGATATTATATGCCCACAGAATTATCCTTGGTTGACCTAATAGACCCCAAAGAAAAACGAGAAGATTACTATCATATTCTTTCCAGTGGTGAGTCTTCTCTAGACATATAATTATCTCTGTTGTCTTCAAGTGAAAATTATATTTCAAATAAACTCCAAGATCATATAGGTAGTGCTCGTAGATATACTCAGCAAGTGGATGTGCACAACCTTGTCTTATGATAACACGAATTTGTATGTCATTAGACATCTTGTATGATAGTGACAAAACACCCTTCCAAAGTTGGGTTCGCCTCACCCTATTTGATTCACCAAATATAACTATTAAATGATTTATAAAATACAACACACTAAAGTCCTCAATAAAATTATTTCCATACCCTTTAGGGAGAACCTCAACAACTATAGACCACCGTTCTATTCCCTTGTTATCCCCGCTCAACCCAGCTACACTCTTATTACCTGAAAGGAATTATGAAGCAAAAGGGTGAGCACAAATAGCCCAGTAAAGAATATCATGACTAAAGATAATTAAAGTATCAATAGCCTTCGTTAGTAATAAATCAGAGATTTAGAACATATGGTAGATGATAAAACTTTTCAACCATAGTTACAGCGGAACGAGCAATCCATTAGAAGAGTCAAATAGACTATAAAGTCTATTGTCTTCTCCACATTAAAAGTCCACCAACAATGTTTTATCCCTGTAACATCAATCAACAGTTCCTTTCCACAATCATATGAATAACTCATAATCATAATTGTGATTCTAAATTCCTCTTCTTATCCAGGACGAATATAATTTTCATCACCTGTATTTACCTAAAACATCAAATATCATGGTTATACTAAATCACAGTTCCTGTTCATAATCATACTAATAAATTCATCTTTGCACCACGGGCCAAAGATAGTCACCAACAGTTCATCTTTACACTACAGGCTAAAGATATTCAACAACAGGTCATCTTTACATTACGAGCCAAAGATATTCATCAATAATTCATCTTTGCACTACAGGCTAAAGATATTCAACAACAGGTCATCTTTGCATTACGAGCAAAAGATATTCATCAATAATTCATCTTTGCACTACAGGCTAAGATATTCATCAACAAGTCATCTTTGTACTATGAGCCAAAGATATTCATATATCAAAGAAATACATAATCATTTCAGAAGTTATATAACAATAATTATAACCATGTTGATTAATTCACCTTTGGACTTAAGCTAAACATATTCAATTGTAAATTCAATGATCGTGATCATACCAGTCAACAATTCAACTTTTACACTACTGGCCAAAGAGAACCTATAGTCACGATCATACCAATAATCTACCCATCTTTACACTCAAGTCAAAGAGAAATATCATCATTAGGGTTATAAGAATGTTATATAAAAACAATATAATTAAAACATGGTTTTAATTTCAAGAGTAAGATTCATAAATCAACGATAATTTGGTCAGAGAAGAAACCAATTTATCGTGAATAGTACCTAAATTAAAGCATATAGTACCGTAGTATCTAATGTATAGTAACCTATACACGAAAAGATAAAGTTTCATAATAAAATCCATATCAATATTTATAACACCTTAATCCAAATGTTATAAAATCACTTAATAATATCAAAATCTTAATATTCTTAATATTACAACAATATTTAATAATTTCTAAAACTTATAAACAATTTAATTAAATTGTTTACACTTTACTAATTAATACATTTAATCATCATAAAATGCCAAACTCATAAGATTTCATCACCAATAACCAAAAACCTCATCAAAAATCTGCATATACCTCATATATGATTCTCAAGCCATAAAATCATATTTTTCAATTTTCTTACTTCACATAACATATTTAATTCATTTACTCATAACTAGAACATTTTCATGAAAAATACCAAATCAGTTCCAAAAATATTTCTTTTCTGGGATTTAGCATAATATAGTTCCATATTGAACATATTCTGAAATTTACACGGTATACTGATATTATATAGATGTACTCCCAATAAAAATTTCATCAATTTTGGAGTTAATCGCAAGGAGTTATAAGTGGTTACTTTTAAAATAGTCTTTTCTCATAAAATCCATAACTCCTAATCTATACATCCAAAAATTACCATTTTTGGACACAATCTACAAAACTCATCAAAATATAATTTCAATTTTTTCCAAAATTTTTGAAGGTTCAGAAAAATTTTGAAACTAAAAAAACATAATAACCCTTAAAATCCCTTACTATCCCTTACCTCAAAAAGAAGCGATCTTTGGAATGTCGGATATAATTTGAACGAACTTGCTTAGTATAGCAACATTCAAGATATCTAAATACTCACAAAAATACGCCGATAATATAGAGAAAAAACTTGATTTACGGTATGATTTTCAATTATAACCTAAGCACCCTATTTATAGGAAAATGCTTAGAACACAAAGTAGAAAATTTAATATAATATTAATATATATTTAATAAATTCTCTACGCCCATCTAGACAATCTGATCTCGACCATCAACACATGTTAAAGATGCCCACAAACATTTAAAAACGCGTTTTCTTATTTAAATTATTTTAAACTTCCAAAAATCAATTATTTTGGAGCTTCAGAACTTTAATAATTCATAATAAATAGTCCTTTTATCAGAAAATTCGAATTTCACGAATTTTTATAGGAAATTCAATTCTCTACAACTTTACAGAAGAAAGTTTTTTCAAATTCCAAATAGAAATTGACCGAAATCCACAAACGGGCAATTTTATAGGTTATAATCAAATTTTGGTCAATAATTGTGTCCACCAACACACAAAATATGTGTTAAACATTTAATGCCACAAAAATACTCTTCCTCCTCATATACTCATATATCCCACATTCATTATAAAATATCAACATTAATATATTATTAAAATAATATATTTAAATGAATTATTTTATCGAGAAAAAGATAAAATATTAATTTTCAACAATTGTCACATTAAAATTTTCTCCATCTATATCCACATAAAATCAATATTTTCCTCATCATATGAATCAATAATTAATTATTCACAAATAATATTACATAATCACAATATTAATGACCGTGCGGTTCACAGGAAAGAGGGGCTTTCGATAAGGATCTCTCTTCTTGTGGCGCGCAATTAGGTGACCAAACCTCTCCTTGAGCGAGAACTTTCTAGACATTGCCAATAATGTTATCCAATAATATTATTCGAGATAATATGAATTATTGTCAGATAATGAAAAAATACGTGTAATGACAATTTATTGAAACAACGATAATATAAAATATCAATGCGCAATTATTGAATCAATAAAATAAAATATTGAACAATAATTCTTTGTAACAATTATTGAGTAGTGCCTTTTTACGTAAGAATCAATAATTGGTGCAATCTGTGATATTTACTATGTTTTAACCAAAAGAGTATTTTAACGATATTATTCTTGAATAACAACTTCTGTAGTCATTTATAAACAACTTATATTTGTCGTTTTCTTCATCCAATCGCTTTTCGTTATGGGGCCCACACAAGGCTGCGTCGTCGTACTGATATTCCCGACAAAAAGAATATTCCATGACCAAACGAATATTCTCCGATAACAATGAATATTTTATAGCCACTTGCATATTTTGTAAAATTTGTATATTTCACCCATAACTTTAAACTTTTATCAATTTAACCATTTATTGAATAATGATTATAAGAAAAATTGAATACTTTTATTTCATAAAATCTGGGGTCTTACAGTAATCATGGCCAAAACAATAAGAATGGACATTTCAAGAAGAGGAGATTCAACAATGATGGAAAGACGTCAGCATCAGCACCCGTTGTTAAGGAAGGAGAACGACCACCTATCATATGCTTCAAATGCGGAGGGGAGGGATACATCAGTCCAAATTTCACGATGCCGTCCAAAGCATGTTATAATTGTGGAAGAGAAGGTCACCTAGCCTAATTTTGTCATTCACCGAAGACAAGTTCAGCTAGGATGGAGGCACCAAAGGACGTCCCAGAAAAGTCAATGCCAGTAGTGCAAGGGAGAGCGTTTGTAGTGACCTCCCAAAAAGCAAGGAACCCGAACGAGGTCATCATGGGTAAGCTTATCATAAACTCCAGCGAAGTTTATACCCTATTTGATACCGGTTGTAAGACCCCAAATTATTAATAAATGAAATTTATTTTCCTCTATTTATTATTTTGAAATAGTAAGGGTTGATTTGATTAATGTGGATAGTTATGGGTAAAATACATAAATATTTGAATAAGCAAGTGGTTATAAAATATTCATTATTATTTGGGAATATTCGTTTGGTCGTGGAATATTCGCATCTTTGTTGGGGAATATTAAATTTACTGCCAGTAGCGATCTTTTGTGGGCCCCATAACTGAAAGCGATTGGATGAAGAAAACGACAAATATAAGTTGTTTATAAATAATGGCGTAGTTGTTATTCAAGTATTATCTTGGTGGAATACCGGTGGTTAAAAACACACTAATACGCGTTGTTGACAAGTAGCACACGGTATTGCATCAATTATTGATTCTTACGTAAGAAGGCACTACTTAATAATTGTTACGATAATTATTATTCAAAGATTTTATTTTATTGATTCAATAATTCACGCATTGATATTTTATATTATCGTTGTTTCAATAAATTGTCATTACACAAGATTTTCCATTATCTGAGCAATAAATCATATTATCTGAATAATATTATTAGAAAACTTTATTGGCAATGTCTAGAAAGTTCTGTCTAAGGAGAGGTTTGGTCACCTAATTGCGCGCCAGTAAGGAGAGATCTTTATTGGAAAGCCTCATCTTTCTTGGGAATGGCCTGGTTGCCAGTACTGTGATTCTGTAATATTATTTGTGAATAATTAATTATTGATTTATATGATGAGAAAAATATTGATTTTATGTGGATATAAATGGAGAAATTTTTTAATGTGACAATTGCTGAAAATTAATATTTTATCTTTTTCTGATAAAATAATTCATTTAAATATATTATTTTAATAATATATTAATGGTGATATTTTTACAATGAATATGGGATATATGAATAAATGAGGAGAAAGAGTATTTTTGTTGGATTAAATGTTTAACACATGTTTTGTGTGTTGGTGGACTCATTTCTTGACCGAAAATTGATTATAGACTGTAAAATCGACCGTTTGTGGATTTTGGTCAATTTCTGTTTGGAATTTGGAAAAACTTTCTTCTGCAAAGTTGTAGAGAATTGAATTTCCTATACAAACTCGCGAGATTCGAATTTTCTGATAAAAGGGCTATTTATTATGAATTATTGAAGTTCCAGAGTTCCGAAATAATTGATTTTTGGGAGTTTTAATTAATTATTTTGAGAAAAACGTTTTTGGTGAGTTTGTGAACCTCATTTAACATGTGTGGCTGGTGTTTTTGACCAAAAGGTGGGCTAAGGAAAATTTGTATAATTATATTAATATTATATTCAATTTTCTGCTTTGGTGTTCTAAGCATTTTCCTATAAATAGGGAGCTTAGGTTAGAATTGAAAATCACACCAGAAACTGAAGTTTTTTCTCTATTTCTCTCTCGATATATTGAGCGTATTCTTGTGAGTATTTTGAGTATACTTTGAGTATTGCTATACGGTGCAAGTTCAAGTCATAGCTTTATATCCAGGTGTTTCAACTAAAGTCTTGTCTTTCGAGGTAAGGGATGTTATTTTCTTCTCAAATGATATTATTTCTTCAATATCATTATGTTGAAATATTGGTTGGAACTTTTTATCAAATTTGGAACTTTTTTCATGTCTGGGGTTACTATTCATGAGTTACTATTATTCACGAGTTACTATTCATGAAAGTTACTATTCACGAAAGTTACTATTCATGTAGTACTATTCAGTAAGCGTGAAGATGTTTTTTTTTGTGAAATTTCTATCTTTTGGTGTCTGAGTTACTATTCACGATAACGACACTATTCACGATACTGCATACATTATTCACGAATAATACGGCACTATTCATAGAAAAATGAAATTTCTTCTTTTCATGTCAAAAATATCTATTATGGATACTAGCTTTGATTGTATCCATGTTTTGATCATTCTTGAATTTTACTTCAAGATGATTATTTATGAAGTATTTGTGAACTCGGATTGTTTTAAAGTACGAATCCATAATACTTGTTATTTTGTTTCATGGATTCGTTTTCTTTGAAATATTTTTCATCATCCTCGAACCCTAAATGATGATATTATGAATATCTTTGGCCCGTAGTGCAAAGATGAATGATTTCTGATGAATATCTTTGGCCCATAGTGCAAAAGATGAGCAGTGTTGAGATAAACATGACCGATCGATGAATATCTTTGGCCCAGAGTGCAAAGATGAGCAGTGTTGAGATGAACATGACTGATCGATGAATATCTTTGGCTCTTTGTAGTGCAAAAGATGAATATTTGATTCAGATATATATTGATTGATGTTCTGGGGATAAAATATCGACGATGAACTTTTAAATTCATATATAGAAGATAGTAGTTTGCATTCTCTACTTAACTCTTCTAATGAATTGTTGTTTCACGCTATGATTGTTTATTTAAAAAGCTGGTTGTCTATTGTATTCTATTAGATTTTTCCTGTTGGAGACTAACGATAATTTGTTGTATATTATCTTAGTCATAATATTCTTTCTTGGGCTAGTTGAGCTCACCTTTTCCTTTTTGTTCCATTTTTCTTCTCGTGAGGCGAGAATGTGGCGAATACTAGTCGGGGTATGGAATGAAGGTTCTAGAGAGAGTTGTTTAGTAGTCCTCACCATTTTTGTAAAATAATGTATCAATAATTGTGATGGGGATTTATTTGCATGTGGATATTGTCTAGATGGCAATATCTGTATTTAAATTCACAGTTTATATGTTGTAATAATAAAGTTGTAGTTATTTTTGTACCATGTATTTGGCGACTCAGAATGGGTTGGATGGAATGGACCTATTTTGGGGGGCATCACGATTTGGTATCGAGCTTAGGGATATGATCTCTGGCGGAGATCGGGGAATAGAACTAGGAGGGGAGGCGAGTAAATCCTTCGCTAGTGTGTCCTACCTAAGCTTATTTGTTGGTTGGTCATAATATAGGGGTATTATGTGATTTGTTAATTTATTTAATTAACCCTTGTTTTATGATAGTTTTAAGAATGGGCTCTTTGAGAACGTTAACAATGGAGTGAATGAGATCGTGGAGACACCTCTAATCGCCAACCAAGATAATGTGATGTCAAAGTGAAGAAGGAATTAGAGATATCCATGTGGTGAGTGAAGAATTGATAGTTGCAGACCTAGAGATAGTCGCAGAGAGGTAACGGTGAGAGTGAGGAAGAAGAGGAAGAAGAGGTACCAAGAGAATTTATTAGAGGTATTTTATGATCAAAATGTAGAATTGCAAAATCATATTCATGAGTTAGAAGAAGCGAAAGTGAAGAATTGCGGCGAAAATGTGGAGCAAAAGGATGCAACGATTCAAGCTTGTGTTACCCGATATGTGATGCTTGAATGAAGCACTCTTTGGCGAGTATAAGATGATAAAGTTGGAATGAAATTTGAAAGAAGAAATAATCGAACGAGTGAGAATGAGTGATGCATGGGTAAAAGCCGCGACGACGCGTTGATATTATGGAAAGAGATGTCCAATCTAAAAAGAGATGATTTAACGATGGACGGAAGGCGTCGGCGGCAAAAAGATCAAGACCATCAACAAATTCTAGGGAAGAGAACGATCGCGCGGTTAGATGCTACAGATGTGGAGAGGAGGGACATATAAGGTCAAACTGTTCAAAGTCTTCCAAGGTATGTTTTAGTTGTGGAAAAGATGGTCACATAACTCGATTTTGTCCTATAGCGAAATCAAGTCCAGTTGGGACGTTGGCACCAGAGGCGGATCTGAGAAAAGTCAAAGTCAACGGTTCTCGGAAGAGCGTTTGTCGACCGTCATTATTATCGCGAGGAACCCGAACGAAGTTAGCACAGGTTAGTTAATTATAAATTCTTGCAAAGTTTATACCTTACTAGATCCAGGTTCTACCCATTCTTTTATCTCTCTTGCTTGCGCTCAACGTTTGAACTTGACTACTGAGAGAAATTAGACTTTGACCTATTTATGGAGACTCTGTTAGGAGAAACTTTCATTACATCCGTTGTTTAGAAATCTTGCTTGATTCAGTCAGCACTATCACATTACCCGTTAACCTTATTTCTATAGAGATATTTGCTTTTGATGTGATTTTAAGGTTAACTACTCATCATGCCGAAATTGATTACTTTCGTAAGGTTGTTAATTTTCATATTCTTAAGCAACTCGTTATTCAATTCAAGCAATCAAACCATTGTAATCAAACATTTTCATATCAAGCCATGAAGTCATTCGTTTATTACGGATGTCAAGTTTTCTTAGTCTATGTTATGGATTTGAATAAAGACACGCCGATTTGAATAATATTCTGTTGTTATTGATTTTTCCCGACGTATTTCTGAAGAATTTCTTGGTTTACTCCCAAAGTTCGATATTAAATTTTGTATCGACTTTGAACCCCAGACAAAACTCATTTCTAAAATCTCATATCGAATGGCTCCTATTGAACATCGAGTTAAAAATTCAACTAGAGAATTTGGTACCGAGCCTTTATCCGGTGACTTCCTTTGTGGAATGCCGCCAGACTCTCCGTAGGGGACACCATATTCGTGCGATAGTAAACTGATAGGTGTCATTGTAACGTGTTATCCAAGGTTGGGATATGAGTCACAGTTGAGAACAACCTAAGTCGGTAATCGAAAATACGTAGCTTTCTAGGCTTAGTTGGTTATTATCGGAGATTCGTTGAAGGATATTCTCGAATCGCTATTCCATTAACGCAGCTGACTCGTAGAGATACAAAATTCGAATAGAGCAAGGAATGTGGGAAGAGCTTCGAAGAACTCAAGAGGAGACTCATTTCAGCACATGTTCTGACCATGCCATCCTGGATAATCGAACGTGGTAGCTGACGTGTTGAGTAGAAGATCGTATACAAGTACGAGTATGATATTATCAAAGACTAATTTCGTATAATGTACAAATAATAGAGATGGAGATAAAAACTCTCGGAGTAGTGAAGTAGCAGAATACTTTATTTCTTTCTCTCTATAGTTTCTCTCTATAGTTTCTCTCTCTAGAGTTTCAGTGAATTCGTAAGAAATAATGAAGGAATGAGCTTATATTTATAGATGAATAGAATGAATAGTAACCAATCCATGAACAGTCCAGATTGATTTACTTTAATCGGGCGGTCCATATTTAAAGCAAAATCTTTTAAATAAAATATAATATATTATATTTATAATATAATAAAACGAATAACTTTTAAAAAGATTTTACTATGCAAACACTATGCAGGCACTATGCATAATAAAATATAATATATTCTAATTATCGCTTAATAAAAAAGATAACTTTATAAAAGTATTCAGATTTTATATAAAAAGATTTTCTTATTAGCCTTATAAAACGTAATAACTTTATAAAAGTATTACATTTTATATAAAAGTTTTACATTTTATTACATTAATAATAATGAATAAAACAAAACTTCATCATCATTATTATTATTCACATTATTAATAGACCAGGTCGTTCCCAAGAAAGAGTGGGCTTTTCAATAAGGATTTCTCCCTATTGGCGCAGAATTAGGTGACCAAACCTCTCATTGGCAGAACTTCTAGACATCGTTAATAATGCAAATAATAATATTAACAACTTCTTCATCTCAATTTTTGATTTAATAACATATAAAATATCGATAATAATTGAATCAAACTGAGTGACTTCTCACATAAGCATTAATAATCAATACCGTGTGCTACTACGCAACCACGCGTATTACTGTACTTTTACTACCGAGTAGTTCAACACTATCAATGGTAAAACTTCCGCCGTTATTTTCATAAAAATATTTTTGTCGTTTTCTCAATCCGACAATAATTCTGTTGTGGGGTCCACCAATGATTGTGCTGTCGTATGAATATTCCCTGACCAATCGAATATTATATAACAACTTGCATACTTTTATAAATATTACCCACAACTATAACATTATATCAAATTTATTTCATAATATTCAAAAATGATATTTATAGAAAATTCATTTTTATTCATAAAAGTTGGGGTCTTACAATGTATACCTATTTTGGGGGCGTCACACACACAAACACACACACACACACACACACACACACACACACACACACATATATATATATATATATATATATATATAAACCGAAGTAATAATAACAATACTTTTGTAACCGTGTAGGTTCGGGACTCAGCGAAATCAAGTACTTTTGATTACGGTTTTTTTTTAAAAAAAAAAATTATACAACAAATAATGCCCAATAAATTATTCTAAATACATACCCATACATATATGGAATCAAAACAATTAATAATTCACATAAAGTTTAGCTCTAATACCACTATAAGGTTTTATAAAAATCAAAGTAGCAATCAAATTGCAAAATTAGCGGAAGCAAAGTAAAAATAGATTTTAAAACGTTTCACAAACCAATTACCTGAATCATTCTTTATGCATATTATTAATTAAAATGAAGAACAAGAAGTTATGGAATCATACCCTTCTAGATACGAGCTTCCACAGGTACACGTTTAACTCTTACTTCTCTGCGATCTCCTAAAATCTACGGGTTAGATTCGTTCATTTGATCAATGTTAGCCACCCAAGTTTATGGCCTCTAGAGATGATCCACCAAGGAAGAAAAATTTTCAAGAAGAATGTTGTATTGGCTAAAACCCTAGTTTTCTATCTATAGAAAAAAAGAGGCATACTCTCCAACAATTGGAATCATATATATATAATATTTGATATAAGACTCCTCTTATAAAGATATCAGGTAACTCTATTTAATTAAAATAAGGTATTATTTATTTAATTAAATTCCTTTACATAATTGGGCTCCCTAATCTTATTAGGGATAATTAATTAAAAAATTTAACTAATTTTGTCTCCTAATCCTATTAGGAATAAATGAAAGTACTTATATTAAATTAATTCCTAAACTTTTTAGAAATTAAAATTAATAATAATTGTAATAAATATTAATAAGACACATCTTATTAATTTATATTTAATATTTCCAAAATATTAAATAATTAATATTAAGATATTTAATTTACTCTATCACCATAGATTAAATAAAACATACTTAACATATTATTACGATTATGCCATTAATTGGTTAAATAATTATTCTTCCTTTTATAGTGTGACCCTTTAGGTTCTCCATATTAAACCGGTTGTAAATAAATCAATTAGAAACAATTCTAATCTTATTTAAATAAATAAATTAAACTATTAATTTATTTAAATAAATAATATTTATTCTACAGTAGGGATAAACATCCCTAGCGATCAAATACTTTTCAGATAATATAAATTTCAACATTAATCATAAAAGAACCTTTGACTAAATAGTTACCGTACAATTCAATCCTTCCACTATACAGTGTCCCAATTAAATATAAGACATATAATTACTGTTAAGTCTTATTTTATTTAATTATATGTATTTCGATTCCCAAACGCACAACTCTGAATAAAAGCAAATTAGAAACTACTTTTTAATTTTATTTCACCTTAGCCAAGGATTCATTGGTTGTCATTTATAAACTCATATAGGACATTTCTCTTCTTTTACTAGAAGTGTTAGATTCTTTATTGATCATTCATTATCTCCATATATAACTTATTACACCCAAACAGATCCTTTGATATACTCTAGGTATAAGTTAAAGTGTAATTCATTATATATAAGATACTATGATGATCTCAAGTCTAAGGATCATTTATATTACTATCACTACAGGAATTACTATTGACAGGTAAGTAAAACTCCATTAGGTATTCATTAGTGAGTCACGTTCAGTGAACTTATTCTCCAATAAGCACCTACATACTTGCTTTAATATCTCCACACAAATGGTCATGAGATCAATCATTCTCATCCAATGAGCAAGCAACGTATGTATCAATCTATCTAAATTCACTAATCCCCTTTTTAGTAATCCATTGATTGAACGCTCAACTACAAAATGGAGGATGCATGAGAATTAAAGAAAGAGTGTTTGAGGGTAGTGAAGTGAAATTCAAGATCGATACCGAAGAATTACTGAGGTTCGAGGGAGAATCTGGGTTCCATCAGTACATGAAATTAAAAACAAAATCTTGACTGAAGCTCATAACTCAAGATATTTATAAGACCCCAACTTTTATGAATAAAAATGAATTTTCTATAAATATCATTTGTGAATATTATGGAATAAATTTGATATAATGCTATAGTTGTGGGTAATATTTATAAATTTTACAAAGTACACAAGTTGTTATATAATATTCGATTGGTCGGGGAATATTCGTTTTAGTAAGGAATATTCGTACGACGACACAATCATTGGTGGAACCCACAACGGAATTATTGTCGGATTGAGAAAACGATAAAAATATTTTTTATGAAAATAATGGCGGAAGTTTTAATTATCTTGTTGAAGCCTTTCGGTAGTAAAGTCTAAAGTAATATGCGTGGTTGCATAGTAACACACGATATTGATTATTAATGCTTACGTGAGAAGTCACATAGTTTAACTCAATTATTGTCAATATTTTATATATTATTAAATCAATAATTGAGATGACAAAGTTATTAATATTATTATTTGTAATATTAACGATGTCTAGAAGTTCTGTCAAGGAGAGGTTTGGTCACCTAATTGCGCGTCAATAGGGAGAAATCCTTATTGGAAAGCTCCATCTTTCCTGAGAACGACCTGGTCGATTAATATTGTGAATTATAATAATGATGATAAATGTTGTTAAAAAATATTGAAGGGATTTTTTTATGAACTATTTATGGATCTCCCATTTACCCATTTTTCAAAATAGTCGAAGAAAGTTATCTCAGTTTCGTTTTATTATTTATATATATATGTATATATATATATATATAATATTTATATTTGTATAAGCATGTGGGTGAATAGTGGTGGTTTTGGTGGATTTTGGCAGGATGCATTATTTTTCAAAGACTTGGACTTAGTTGCCAAACTTTTCAAAGAAAGCATTATGTTGATAATTGTTAGGGAGGAGTTTATTATTATAATATATATATATATATATATATATATATATATATATATATATATATATATATATGATTGAGTGCAAGTGGGAGGGGGAAGATATTTGAGGTAGTCACAGAGGGAGTTACGTATTATTATATATATATATATATTATAAATAGAATATATTATATTTTATTTAAAAAAAATTCTTTAAATCTGGACCGTCCGATTAAAAATAAATCAATCTGGACCGTTCATGAATTAGTTACTATACAGTCCATTCTTCTATAAATAGAAGCTCATTCCTTCATAATTTCTTACGAATTCATTGAAACTCTAAAGAGAGAAACTATAGAGAGAAAGAAGAAATGTGTTCTGCTACTTCACTACTTCTATATCAAGTACTCTTCTTTCTAAGGTAAGGGGTATTATTTCTTTTGTATTCATGAAGAGAACTTCTGTTATTCCATTATTTATCATTCTATTCGAATAACCTGTATAGGCGGGCTACCCTATATTTAGTGAAATTCTTCTATTATTCCATTCTTTATTATTCTCATTGAATATCACGTCTGCATGCGTTTTATGGGACTGGTTAAAATCTTTATTATTTTGTTGGAGTATCACATGCATGCGTTTTACGCCGGACTGGTTAAAATCTTTATTATTCTATTGGAATATCCCGTCTGTGCGTTTTATGCCAGACCTGGTTCCATCTTTATTATTTTGTTGGAATATCCAGTCTGTGCGTTTTACGCCGGACCTGGTTCCGTTATTTATTATTTTGGTGGAATAACCTGCCTGTGCGGTCTATCGTATGCCTGGTGATTTCTTTTGTTATTCCACTCTGTATTATACTCAGTTGGTTAAAGTTTTGACTTCTATACTCCATGAAATTAGTGGAATATCCTTAATATTTGCGCTTCATCCAGTATCTTTTCATGAAAATATTCTTCTGAGCATTCTTGAATTTTATTCTACAAAGAAGTATCATGTTTAAAATTTGGACGTTATTAGTTTCTGGATAAATTAATTCTTGAACTTGTTTTATTGAATTCTTATATCATTGTCATCATCCTCATGTTTATATTTTGTTGAAAGTCATCTGTGGCCTGTAGTGCATAGATGGACATGGTATGATTATGACCAGGGATTATTCAGTGTAATCATGATCGTAATGTTACAAATGATGTGGTAAAAGTCCTCATTCGCCCGTAGTGCATTGATGGACGCTTGTTGGCATGATCATGACCATTGATGACTACACGAATATCCTTGGCGCCTTGAGTGCATGGATAATTTGTGGTCGTGATACTAATGAATATCCTTCGTCAGTAGTCTTGCGGGGATGATATGGATTATTATTAAGTCGAGTCCCAATGATAAAAGTGATGAAAACCTTTTAAATCATAAAAGATAGTAGATTTTATTCTCTACTTGACTCTTTTAATGGATTGCTTGTTCACTGCAGATTAAACTTGATGTCTATTATATTTTATCGCTTTAACATTGTTGAAGACTAATGATAATTTATTCGCATTATCTTAGTCATAATATTTCTTATTGGGCTAGTTGAGCTCACCCTTTCTTTCATTGTTCTCTTGTGAAATGAGAACGTGGCAGGACTAGTCGGGAAGCGAGTGATGGTCTGAGATGGTGTCTTAGTAGTCCTCACTATTCTATAAAATAGTGTGATAATAAATGTAATGAGGACTTATTCTGAGAGTTGATATTGTTTAGAAGACAGTAGTTGTATTAAAACACTTAGCTCTCTTGTTGTATATTAAAGATTTTATTTGTATTCTGTACCATGTTTTTGGCGACTCAGAATAGGTGATGTATACCTATTTTGGGGCGCATATAGTTGGTATCAAAGCTTAGGATATGATCCCTGGCTGAGATGTGAGATAAGAACTAGGAAGGGAGAGACAGGGAATTCCTTCGCTAGTATGACCTACCTAAGTTTATTTGGTATTTAATTGGTCAGTCAGAGTTTAGGGATAATATGTGATATGTTAATTAACCCTTGTTTTGTGGCAGTGTTTGAAAATGGCATCCGAGAATGTTGAGAACATTAATGGAGCATAGGAGACCGTTGAGTCTCCATAGATCAATAACCAGGACAATGTGCATCAGGAAGGCGATAATCCTCATGTAAACAACAACACTGACCAAATGATGAACGATGGAATGTTTCGAGGCTTCATGCAATTCATGCAACATCAAAGTAGAGAGCGCCTCATCTAAAATGCAGTGGAAACACCGGCAACTCTCGGACGGCCACCGCCAAGCGATTCAAGGAGCTGGGACCGGAGTTTTTGGAGAGCCAAAACCACTTAAGGCGGAGACGTGGATAAAGCAGATCAACAAGATATTTGATGTCTTTGGTTGCTCCGAGGAGCAAAAGGTTCCCTTTGTCACTTTTATGTTGCGGGCAGAGGAAGATTACTGGTGGGAATCTGTAAAGCGTACTCAACCTGCCGCACTAAAGATGTCTTGGGAGAAGTTCCAAGAATTATTCAATGACAAGTACTTTCCCGAAAGTATTCGTCACATGAAAGAGGTAGAGTTTATCAAGCTGGAGCAAAACAACATGACCGTGTCGCAGTACGAAGCCAATTTCGCTGAGTTGTCCCAGTTTGCGTCCCATTTAGTTGATAATGAGGAGAGAATGACGTGAATGTTTCTAAGAGATTTGAAACCGGAGATACGTCAATATCTTATCTTTCATAAACTGTGTTTGTATACAGATGTTGTTAATAGAGCTCAGTTATTGGAGCGGGATAATGAGTCAACCCAACCAAAAGAGAGTAGTCGGCAGAATGATAATACTAGTGATAGCAGTCATCGAAGCGGTGACAATAAGCGTGGAGGGAATCAACATGCCAGAAATGGTAACCACTTCGGTGGTAATCATGGCCAAAACAATAAGAATGGACATTTCAAGAAGAGGAGATTCAACAATGATGGAAAGACGTCAACACCAACACCCGTTATTAAGGAAGGAGAACGACCACTTATCATATGCTTCAAATGCGGAGGGGAGGGACACATCAGTCCAAACTGCGCGATGCCGTCCAAAGCATGTTATAATTGTGGAAGAGAAGGTCACCTAGCCCGATTTTGTCGTTCACCAAAGACAAGTTCAGCTAGGATGGAGGCACCAAATGACGTCCTAGAAAAGTCAAAGCCAGTAGTGCAAGGGAGAGCGTTTGTCGTGACCTCCCAGAAAGCAAGGAACCCGAACAAGGTCATCACAGGTAAGCTTATAATAAACTCTAACAAAGTTTATACCTTATTGGATACCGGTTCTACCCATTCTTTTATTTCTCCAACTTGCGCTTAACGTTTAAATTTGACTCCGGAGAAATTAGACTTTGACTTATCTGTTGAAACTCCATTGGGAGAAACCTTCATTACATCCATTATTTATAAGTCTTGTTTGGTTCAAATCGGCACCCTTACATTACCTGTCGATCTTATTTCATTGAAAATACTTGCATTTGAGGTAATTCTAGGGATTGATTGGTTAACTACTCATCATGCAAAAATTGATTGTTTTCATAAGGTTGTTAGCATTCATATTCCTAATCAACCTATTATGCGAATTCAAGCAACCAAACCATTAAAATCAATCACTGTCATCTCAAGCCATAAAACTATTCGTTTATTGAAAAATGGATGTCAAGCTTTCTTAGCTCATGTCACGGATCTAAACAAAAATACGTCAGTTTTGAATGATATTTCTATTGTTAATGAATTTCCTGACGTATTCCCTGAAGAGCTTCCTGGCCTACCCCAAGAGCGTGAAATTGAATTTTGTATCGACCTTAAACCCGGTACAAAACCCATTTCAAAAGCCCCATATCGAATGGCTCCTATTGAACTTCAGGAGTTAAAGACCCAACTGCATGAATTGTTAGACATTGGCTTTATTCGTCCTAGTACTTCTCCTTGGGGTGCTCCTATTCTATTCGTAAAGAAGAAAGATGGGAGTATGCGACTTTGTATTGATTATCGGGAGTTGAATCATGTCACCATCAAAAATAGGTACCTATTGCCAAGTATTGATGACCTGTTTGACCAGTTGAAAGGAGCCAAAATTTTTTCAAAGATTGATCTTCGTTCCGGATATCACCAATTAAAGATTAGAACTGATGACATTCTAAAGACGACTTTCAGAACTCGGTACGGGAATTATGAATTCCTAGTCATGTCTTTTGGATTGACTAATGCACCTGTTGCCTTCATGGATATGATGAACTGAGTATTCAAGGAATATTTGGATCACTTTGTGGTCGTCTTTATTGATGACATCCTCATATATTCCAAAACCCGTGAAGATCATGAGTAACACTTGAGGCTGATACTCCAAAAGCTTCGTGAATATAAGCTTTATGTCAAGTTGAAGAAATGCGAGTTCTGGCTTGAGGAAGTAGCATTCCTTGGGCACGTGGTATCAAGTCATGGAATATCTGTTGACCCAGCAAAGATTGAAGCTATTCAAAGCTGGGAGCAACCTAAATTAGTGACCGAAGTACGTAGCTTTCTCGGTTTAGCTGGTTATTATCGGAGATTTGTGGAAGGATTTTCTTGAATCGCTACTCCACTAACTCAGCTGACTCGGAAAGATACAAAGTTTGGTTGGAGCGAGGAATGTGAGAAGAGTTTTCAAGAACTCAAGAGGAGACTTATTTCAGCACCAGTTCTGACAATACCATCTGGCTCGGAGGGATTTGTCATCTACAATGATGCTTTGGGCAAAGGGTTAGGATGTGTTCTCATGCAACATGGGAAAGTCATAGTCTATGCCTCACGACAACTCAAAGAATATGAGAGGAATTATCCTACTCATTATCTAGAGTTGGCAGCAGTCGTTTTTGCACTAAAGATTTGGAGGCATTACTTGTATGGGGAGAAAGTGAAGATCTTTACGGATCATAAAAGCCTCAAATATTTCTTCACTCAAAAGGAACTCAACATACGACAATGACGTTGGCTTGAACTGTTGAAAGATTATGATCATACTATCCAATACCATCCTAGAAAAACGAACATGGTAGCTGACGCATTGAGTAGAAGATCATATGCGGGTACGAGTGCGATATTGTCAACGCAAAGGCCCATTTTGTGTGACTTGCAAAGGATGGAGATAAAGTTAAAGACTCCAGGGACCCATGTGTTGATGACGAATATACGAGTAGAACCGACTTTAATTGATAAAGATAAAGCTGCTCAAACTACAGACCTGGAGCTGATGCGTGTGAGGAAGAAAGTGCAAGAAGGTGCTATGCCGAAAGCAAGAATCGATGAACAAGGAATACTTTGAGTCAACTCCAGACTTTGTGTTCCTAATGACCCTGATTTAAAGTATAAAATCATGATGGAAGTGCACAACACACCGTTTGCAATCAATCCTTGGAGTACCAAAATGTATCATGATCTTCGTCATACATTTTTGTGGAACAATATGAAGAGAGAGATAGCGTTGTTTATCTCAAGGTGTCTAACTTGTCAACGAGTCAAGGCGGAGCATCAAGTACTAAAAGGTCCATTGCAACCACTTGAAATTCCAGAATGGAAGTGGGAGCACATTACCATGGATTTGGTTACTGGTCTTCCCAAGGTTTCTCAGGGCATAGATGCAATTTGGGTCATTGTTGATAGATTGCCCAAGTCTGCTCATTTCTTACCAATACGAGAAACTTATACACTTGAACATCTTACTCGTATGTATATAAATGAGATTGTAAGATTGCATGGTATGCCAGTATCCATAGTTTCTGATCGAGACCCAAGATTCACTTCATGATTTTGGGTTAGTTTGCAAAAATCTATGGGCACGAATTTACGATTTAGTTTGGCATATAATCCTCAGACGGACGGACAATCAGAGAGGACTATTCAAACTCTGGAAGATTTATTAAGACTCTGTGTCCTTGACTTCAAGGGAAGTTGGGATAAGTTCTTACCATTGGTGGAATTTTCCTACAACAGTTATCAAGTAAGTATTGGTATGGCTCCATTCGAAGCGTTGTATGGAAGAAAATGTCGTTCTCCAGTATGCTGGGATGAGGTGGGTGAAGCAACGTTGTTGGGACTGGAGTTGGTACGTATGACTATGGAAAAGATTCAAACGATACAACAACGTATAAAAACCTCACAAGACCGAAAAAAGAGTTATGTTGATCTTCATCGAAAGGACGTGGAATTAGATTTTGGAGATCATGTGTTATTACGTGTTGCTCCATGGAAAGGAGTTACGAGATTTGGAAAGAGTGGAAAGCTCAATCCTTGATTCATTAGCCCATTTTTAATCCTCGATCGAGTAGGGACTGTAGCCTATAGACTTGCTTTACCGCCAAGTATATCTCGTGTTCATAACGTTTTTCATATATCCATGTTACGTTAATATGTGAAAGGCCCGAACCACATTATTGAGTTAGAACCGGATGAAATAGCGGAAGATTTAACGTATAAAGAGGTTCATGTTCAAATCTTGGATAAGAAGAAACATATTCTACGCTCCAAAGTTATACCTCAAGTCAAAGTTTTATGGAGGAACCACGATGTTGAGGAAATGACCTGGGAGTTAGAATCTGAAATGAAATCAAGGTATCCTTACCTCTTCGACATACCAGGTACGTACCCTAATTTTGAGGGTGAAATTTCATAAGAAGGAGAGATTGTAAGACCCCAACTTTTATGAATAAAAATGAATTTTCTATAAATATCATTTTTGAATATTATGGAATAAATTTTATATAATGTTATAGTTGTCGGTAATATTTATAAATTTTGCAAAGTACACAAGTTGTTATATAATATTTGATTGGTCGGAGAATATTCGTTTTAGTAGGGAATATTCGTACAACGACACAATCATTAGTGGACCCCACAACGGAATTATTGTCGGATTGAGAAAATGACAAAAATATTTTTTATGAAAATAACGGCGGAAGTTTTTTACCGTTAATCTTGTTGAACTACTTTCAGTAGTAAAAGTAATAAAGAATACACGTGGTTGCATAGTAAGAACACACTGCGGTATTGATTATTAATACTTACGTGAGAAGTCACATAGTTTTATTCAATTATTGTCAATATTTTATATATTATTAAATCAATAATTGAGATGACAAAGTTATTAATATTATTATTTGCAATATTAACGATGTCTAGAAGTTCTGTCAAGGAGAGGTTTGGTCACCTAATTGCGCGTCAATAGGGAGAAATCCTTATTGGAAATCCCCCTCTTTTCTAGGAACGACCTGGTCGATTAATATTGTGAATTATAGTAATGATGATAAATGTTGTTAAAAAATATTGAAGGGATTTTTTTATGAAGTATTTATGGATCTCCCATTTACCCATTTTTCAAAATAGTCGGAGAAAGTTATCTCAGTTTCGTTTTATTATATATATATATATATATATACGTATTATATAATATATATTTATATTTATACAAGCATGTGGGTGAATGGTCGTGGTTTTTGTGGATTTTGGTAGGATGCATTATTTTTCAAAGACTTGGACTTAGTTGCCAAACTTTTCAAACAAAGCATTATGTTAATAATTTGTTCTTGGGAGGGTTTATTATTATATATATATATATATATATATATATATATATATAAAGGTTCCCATGTGTTAGTGTATATATATATATATATATATATATATATATATATATATATATATATATATATATATATGATTGAGTGCAAGTGGGAGGGGGAAGAAATTTGAGGCGTCTACGGAGGAGTTACGCATTATTATTATTATTATTATTATTATTATTATTATTATTATTATTATTATTATTATATATATTATAAATAGAATATATTATATTTTATTTAAAAGATTTTGATTTAAATCTGGACTGTCCAATTAAAAATAAATTAATCTGGACCATTCATGAATTAGTTACTATGCAGTCCATTCTTCTATAAATAGAAGCCCATTCCTTCATAATTTCTTAAGAATTCATTGAAACTTTAGAGAGAGAAACTATAGAGAGAAAGAAGAAAAGTGTTCTGCTACTTCACTACTCCTATATCCAGACTCTTCTTTCTAAGAAAAGGGGTATTATTTCTTTTGTATTCATGAAGAGAACTTCATTATTCCATTATTTATCATTCGTTGGAATAACTCAGATATGTGAGCTACCCTATACTTGGTAAAATTCTTATGTTATTCCATTCTTTATTATTACATTTGAATATCACATGCATGCGTTTTACGCCGGCCTGGTTAAAATCTTTATTATTACATTGGAATATATCACATGCATGCGTTTTACGCCTGGGATTATTTCAAATCTTTATTATTCTATTGGAATATCCTTTTTGTGTGTTTTACGCCAGACCTAGTTCCGCTTTTTATTATTCATTGGAATATCCGATCTACATGCATTTTACGCTTTTTGGTTCCGTTATTTATTATTCTGTTGGTATAACCTGCTTGTGCGGTTTATCGCATGCCTGGTGATTTCTTTTGTTATTCCATTTTGTATTATACTCAGTTGGTTAAAGTTTTGACTTCTATATTCCATGAAATTAGTGGAATATCCTTGATATTTGCGCTTCATCCAGTATCTTTTCATGGAAATATTCTTCTAAGCATTCTTGAATTTTACTCTACAAAGAAGTATCATGTTGATATTTTGGACGTTATTAGTTTCTGGATAAATTAATTCTTGATCTTTTTTTATTGAATTCTTATATCATTGTCATCATCCTCATGTTTATATTTTGTTGAAAGTCATCTGTGGCATGTAGTGCGTAGATGGACTTGGTATGATTATGACCAGGGATTATTCGGTGTAATCATGATCGTAATGTTACAAATGATGTGGTAAAAGTCCTCATTGGCTCGTAGTGCATTGATGGACAGTTGTTGGCATGATCATGGCCATTGATGACTACACGAATATCCTTGGCCTATAGTGCATGGATAATTTGTGGTCGTGATACTAATGAATATCCTTGGCCATAGTGCAGGGATGATATGGATTATTATTAAGCTGAGTCCCAGCGATAAAAGTGATGAAAAACCTTTTAAATCATAAAAGATAGTAGATTTTATTCTCTACTTGACTCTTTTAATGGATTGCTTGTTCCACTGCAGTTAAACTTGATGTCTATTTTATTTTATCAGTTTAACATTGTTGAAGACTAATGATAATTTATTCTACATTATCTTAATCATAATATTTCTTATTGGGCTAGTTGAGCTCACCCTCTCTTTCACTGTTCTCTTAAGAAAATGAGAACGTAGCCGGGACTAGTCGGGGAACGGAGTGACGGTCCGAGATGGTGTCTTAGTAGTCCTCACTATTCTATAAAATAGTGTGATAATAAATGTAATGAGGAATTATTCTGAGAGTGGATATTGTTTAGAAGACAGTATTTGTATTAAAACAATTAGCTCTCTTGTTGTATATTAAAGATTGTATTTGTATTCTGTACCATGTTTTTGGCGACTCAGAATAGGTGATGTATACCTATTTTGGGGGCGTCATAGTTGGTATCAAAGCTTAGGGATATGATCCCTGGCTGAGATGTGAGATAAGAACTAGGAAGGGATAGACAGGGAATTCCTTCGCTAGTATGACCTACCTAAGTTTATTTGGTATTTAATTGGTCAGTTAGAGTATAGGGATAATATGTGATATGTTAATTAACCCTTGTTTTGTGGCAGTGTTTGAAAATGGCATTCGAGAATGTTGAGAACATCAATGGAGCACAGGAGACCGTTGAGTCTCCACAGATCAATAACCAGGACAATGTGCATCAGGAAGGCGATAATCCTCATGCAAACAACAACAATGAGAATGCATGAGAACACAACTGAGAATGAGTACGGTGTACCATCCTCAAATAGATGGCCAAAGCGCGCGAATAATCTAGACTGAGAGCGTGCATTATGGATTTTAAAGGAAACTGGGACAATCATTTACCGTTGGCTGAATTCGCCTATAACAACAGTTACCACGCGAGCATTGGCATGCCACCTTACGAAGCATTGTATGGTAGAAAGTGCAGAACTCCACTGTGCTGTGATGAAGTTGGTGAATGTCAATTGTTAGGGCCAGAACTGGTACAGCAGACCGCTGAGGTTGTCAAAATCATCAGGGCAAAATTGGTAGTTGCTCAAGACAAACAAAAGAAATATGTTGATTAACACCGATAGAATCACGAATTTGATGTTAGAAATTTCATTTTCGTAAAAGTTTCTTCTTGGAAGGGGAAGATTGTGATAACCCAAAGTTTAAAAAGTTATTAAAATAAGAGTTAGTAAATAAAATTATTATTATAAGATGCATCAGGTTCAAATATGAATGTATATATATGTTATATATTTGGATTTTTTTTATTTTGTTGACAGAAATTTTTATATGAGATTTATAGTTAATCAAACGATTTAAGAAAGAAGAGTTTGAACTTGAAGTTTAATCTCTAAATTATTGAAGAATGTAGTAAATTTTGTTGTAAAGTCAAAAAGGAGATTGATTTTGGTTAGTACAATAAGTTAGCATATAAGGAGCATGTTAAAGGATTTATGAGTTAAGTTTCTGTTTCTATTGAAGCAGAACATATCTATGTTTGAACTTGAAGTGGCGCGACCGCGCCACTCTAAAGCCTAAGACCAGCGCGATCGCGCTGGTCTATAGACGGTTCATGATGAGTTTGTGTAATCTGAACTTTATGATTTGTATATTAGTGGCTAATATATTATCATATGGGTCATATTTGATATTCAAACTGTCTAAGAATGGATTAAGATAGCAAAACCTGAATTGGATAAGAACTAATTATTGAAATTAATTAACCCAGAATAAATTTTGGTTAATTAAGTTAAATTATGTAATATTATAATATAATTTGAGTATTAAAGCCTTGTGTGGCAGTGGCGTGATAGTAAATGAAAAAAAAGTTAATTCACTTAATTAAGACGGTGAATTAATATATTTATTTTTCATAAAAAGATGAAAAAAATGTCGACGTCGGGATTTTTATTTGTCCCTTTTCTGTTTTTGTTCTTTGGTGTTCTCATGTTATGTGAGATTTGTTTGAAAAAACATGTGAAAAAGGTTTGACATGTATATGTCGATGATTTGACTGTAAGAGTCGCCAATTGGTGTTTTTAACTGGTTGCACCAACGCAACCGTGAAAAGGTTTCCACATTAACCTAGTAATGTGACACTGCTAAACGGGTCTGTGAAACCGAGATTCATTTGGGTTTTGGTGCTTGATTATGCTGAGGGAAGGTGTTAGGCACCCTTCGAAATCCGTGTTACCACGGTAACCGACACTTTTCAAGAAACTATTATATGAATGTGTATGTGTGTGTGTGTGTGTGGGTCAATGTGCTGTTATTTGGAAGTAGTGTGAGGACTCATTCGCACCTATTTACAAAGGGTGCAATGAGGTTTTGTAAAAGAGGTTTTTTAAACCCTGTGCTCAATAGTAATTGAGGCCTTTGATACTTCCATTTTATTATTAAATATTCGGCTTGGTTGCTTTTATTTTCGAGATGCGAAGCATCTTTGAGAAAATAATATATAGGAGTGCCGAACTCCTCATGGGCATGAAAGCCATCTAAGGAAATTCAAACACTGCGAATAATTTACAAGCTGCTTACAGTTGAAAATGTCCGTCACGGGAACCGAATCTAGATTCAATAGACTTAATGTATGATCACATGATTCCTAGGCTCACACGATGCCATAGTTTATATAAAAAGCAGTATGCAGTTATATATATAAAAGCTGTATATATATATAGACATGATCAACCACCATGAAGCACCTCCATCGGGGATCAGAAATGTAAATATATAAAAGTGATAAATATATATATATATAGACGTGATCAATCACCACAAAACACCTCAACGGGGGATCAGAAATGTAAAGTAAGCAGTAAAAATGATCAACCACCACAAAGTAAACTCCAGGCGGGACGAAATGTAAATAAAGAAGTAAAAGGCCACGAAGTAAACTCCCGGCCTGACAGAAATGTGTATATATATATACATACATATATATATATATATAAGTGGTAAACACACATGATATATATCGATCCCAGCTCGGTTTATCATTTCAGCGATTTGTCGCTATATATATATATATATATGTATATATATATATAAGCAAATAAATGCCCAGGCTGTAAAATCAAGTCTCAATCGAGGCATAACTCGATAATGTTAGTCCATATATATATATATATATATATATACAAACAAAAATGAAAATCACAGACCAAAGTCCGGGCATACACACACAACACGACTCTCAATGTGAAGAAGCGTGTGTGCAAAGATGAAGAGAAAGGCTTTATAGTGTGTAAGAAGGCTTACAGTGGGCTACCAAAGAAGACTTCTATGACTTTAAGTGGATGAAAACTCGGCTCCTGCCGGTAAAAATATAGCTATATGTGAGCTTACAAGTGTTTAAAATGAGAAAGCATTCAATATAGGGTGTGTAGAGAGCAAATTTGACAGGGCTTTCTCACCTTTTTTCTCTTGAATATGGACACCCCAAGCCTTATATTTATAGAGCTGGGAGCCGCAGGTGTACCTGCGGCAGTCGCAGATGCACTTGTGGCTTCCTGGGGTTCCTCGGGCTCCGCAAGTCCCACCGTCTCGAAGTACGTGCACGCGTGCAACATGATGTCCGCTAAAACTTGCAGAACTTAAATTCAAGCATCCGATTGAGGTGTATAAGACCTATTTTGGACTGCCGTTGTCGAGAGCTACGCAATGACATGTGATTAGAGGTTGTACGAAGTCAGGAAGATGGAACCATGTCCTATCTCTTCAAGCTTCAAATTCTTTCCGGTGTGCTGCCTTGCGTAGTAGTCACTCAAGGTTGCAACTCTTTGGTTCTTGTGGGACATTATTCTTTAGAATTTATGTTGAATGTTGTTTGTTGAGACGGCGCCATGTGGGGTTGAGGTGGAAATTTGATGACTTTTCCCTTCGTTGGGGTTATCTCTGGTTTTGGCAGATAAAGCAGACATTGCTCAGGGTAATCTCTGAGATTCGGCTGCTGCAAGTGTTGAATGCCCTCAGGGTTATCTCTGAGGTGTGCCTGTCCTCCTGGGGTTATCTCTGGGTTTGGGAATTGAGTGCCTCGGTGTGAGTCCCGAGGTTGAAGCTGACTGCATGGGTTAAAATGAGCATCTCCGGGGTTATCTCCGAAACTGCAACTGCACTTCTTGGGGTTATCTCCAAGGTTGATATTTTCTTTCCCGGTGTTATTTTCAGGACTGAGACTAAACACCTCGAAGTTACCTCCAAGATGAATCGGCCTTCTCCGGTGGAATTTCTGGTATTTGCACTGCTATCCCCGAGGTTATCTCCGAGGTGGGGAAATGATACTCCTGGTGTGTTTTTCGGGGTTGAAACTGAACTTTCCATGGTATTTCCGGGATTAAGTTGAGCTTTCTTCTAGGGTTATCTCTGAAAGAAGATTTTGTACTTCCTGCAATGTTAGTAACAGGTAGGCAGAAAATTTTGAGTGTCTACAGATGCCCCTCTTTATTATATTCATGCAATACAATGGCATGGATAGAATAAAGAATATTAGACATTTGAAATGAAACAAGATGATTATGATGCAATGCATAACAACATGATGCAAATGTATGTGGTTTGTTGGATTATCATCCAACATGATGGGATGATTGCCGGCTCCCTGTTGCTTTTACCAGGGGCGACAATAAATAACCAGCCTGATGAACTGTCTTGGATGCATGATCCACAGCTACCAGGAATCTCTAGGATTGTTGACGTTGGTTTTATTACCAAAGTCTTGAATCCTTGATACAAACTTTATCCTGAAGATGCATTTCTCATGTATAAGAGATTCTGTGGGGATAGAGCTTTGTCTGTTGAGGATGTGTATAACATATTCCATCATCGGTCCTCCCCAATGAGGATGTTCTTCCTTGGTTTGTATTGCCAGGTCTTTTCGCTGCTCTGTTGGAGTTACTGCCAACGGTTGGTGTTGTTAGGGTTGCCTGACCTTCATTGACATTTGTATCAATGGATGAGATCCCTACTAGGGAGAATGTCAAGGCTGCTTGACCTTCATTGACGTGTGCATCAACGGATGTAAATGTGTGACACCCCCGCCAGGGAAAATGTCAAGGCTGCTTGACCTTCATTAACGTGTATATAACCGGTTAAAAATGCGTGACACCCCCGCCGGGGATTTTTTCATCAATGGATGAAAATGCGTAACGCCCCCGCCGGGAATAGGTTTTCAGGCTACGACCCAGAACTGACGGCATCGGACCTTCGTGTGGTATTGCCGAATGTAGTTTGCAACAGCTGAGATCATTGGTATACCATGTGTTTGGGCGAAGACCAATGAGTGTTATGTAAGGCCATAGTTTGGCTCGTGAAAACTAGGATTTCAGGCTATTCCACTTAATCGCGTATCATTTTTATTCATGATTTGGCCTTTTCAGCTTGTAAGAACTCCTTTGCAACTTGAACTAGACCAAACCAGAGGGATGGGACCCACATAGGGGTGCTACAAGTACACATAGGGGTAAATAGGACCAAGCCAGAGGGGTGGGACCCACATAGAGGTAGTCATGCATTTTTAAGTCTACTGTAGATGTTTGTTAAAATAATGCATGCATGCATGTAGTCATAAAACTGCATTTTGAAAAGCTCCAGACAAGAATTTAGCACACTCTTTCTGAGGTGATTTGGTGACTTTTTGTCCAGATATATGGATCCGGATCAGCCGAGTAGTTCCCGCAGGACAACTTCTGGTGTGCGGAGGAGGGCTTCTGAAGTGCCTCGACCCTTTTTTGTTAGACAACCTCGTTGTTTGGCGAAGGCGGTGATATGTCCTGTAAGGGTTGATGTACCAGATGTAGAGGACAAGGAGGAGTATGTACCGGTTGAGGCTCCCACTCCTGCTGCATATGTTCCCCGTAGGGACGTCCCGAGTATTCAGGTGGTGAACCCAGACCTTCTGGGTGATTTGAGTAGATATCCCTCGATTTACTCACATGCAAATGAGGTACAAAGCTAATTTTTGATCTTCCTTCTTTCCTATTGATGAGGAGTAAAGGATTCTGATGTTGATTTGCTTTCTGATGTAGGTACCCGGCTTTACACAGCCTAGAGGGAACTGGTTCAACATTTACTCTATGTAACAGGCTCTGCATCCTGACTATAGAGCGATCGTGCATGATTGGGGATTTGGGGCATTCTTTTCCATCTTTCCCCGTCGCTGTCCCTGGGGTTACCTCAGGGCATTGTCTGAGCACTGGTTTCACCAGACTCAGTTACTCCATTTGTTAGACTGTGAATAATGATTACGCCAATAGATTGGCGGTTTATCACAAGTATGGAGTTTGGAGGGGCACCAATGCCTTGTACGGCGGATATTACCTTGACTGCCATTAGATCCTTGTTAGGAATTCTGGCGGAGGCGCTCAAGGGCAGGACTGTTCATACAATTCCTTTGAGCGTAGATGCTATGAGTGGGCTGTTGAGTGAGCCCATACTCGATGATGTGAGAGTCAGGGATTATATTCTTTGGTGATTGTTCCTGATGATCATTAGGGGCTGCTTCATAGCTGATAACTCTTCTACGGTGTCCTTCACTTTGATCAGCGCCACTCGACACGTGGACCAGTTTGGAGAGTATGATTGAGGTTCCTACACCTTTGCCAACTTCCTCATGGGAATTCACATGCGTTCGCAGGGCTTGACATAGGCTTGGCTAGGATTTTACCAATTTCTGGTGGTGAGTATTTCTCTTATAATTTCACATGTACAGGTTAAGAGTGTTGACTGATAGCAGATGTTTGCCTTTGTGTTGGCAGTTATGGGCCTATGAGAGGCTTCCATGCTAATGTCTATTGAGTGTGTTAGGATTAGATACCTACCCATGAGGACGATGATGACATCATTCCATACTGGCGGAGGTCCCTGTAGCTGAGGGTTTCACTCATCATCGCCTACAGCTATAGTTGTTAACGTCTGATATCATCATATGGATTCCCTATTCAGGGGAGCATTTGAGCATTGGATTCGAGGATGGGTACCCGACTAGTGTCGAGTACGTGATTTCAACTTGTAAGATTCCTCTTTTCACAGATAGAGGATTGGAGCTTTATTTAGGAGAGCGTGCTATCAGGAGAACAACATGAGAGATTCGTATACCGATCTTGCCTCCTGCCAGGCGTTATTGGCCTGTTTCACAGTCACCCATCATTGATATCCCATTGTTGGGTGTTAACAGTTTTACATTATCAGAGGGTCCCTACACTCTGGAGATATTCCAGCATTGGTGGTTGCCTCATACCATTGGAGCCTAGTCCCGCGCCACTAAGTTCATGGGGGATATGATTCTTGGATCCGTGATGATGACGGATTGGCTAGCACGTGTCTGAGATCTGACTCATTTGACACAGATTGACAGTTTGATCCGACATTTGGACCGAGAACAATTCTTTTTCCGGCATTTAGGCAGAGATCCTTCAGAGGCAGATACTTTTGATCCTTCCAGCTCTGGCGCTGGCCCCTCAGGTGACCCATATAGCTTTGTCGGTGCAGATCCTCCCTTGTATAGGCATGACATCCATATGGATAGAGATTTTGTGACTCATGAGTAGTTACATTAGGTGGACAAGATTGATGATGTAGACATTAACACCATTGTCTTCTTCTGATGTATATTCTCGTTATCTCTTTTGATAGGCCTCTGTTAGACATTGGATGGCTTT
This sequence comes from Panax quinquefolius, assembly GCA_020205615.1. Lineage (NCBI taxonomy): Eukaryota > Viridiplantae > Streptophyta > Magnoliopsida > Apiales > Araliaceae > Panax > Panax quinquefolius. The sequence goes on along the minus strand of CM035163.1, from coordinate 126,385,307 downwards.
GCCCCATTCTCGCTATATCTTTTGATAGGCCTTTGTTATATGTAAGGCATATGTGCCCCATTTCCCTGTATTTCTAGCTGTACAGAGATGTATTAAATGATGATATACTTAGGAATGTATGTACAATTTTTCATTCCCTATATTATATTGTCATCTATTGTTCATCATGCATGTATTATGTTATGCATATGTATGTATGTCCAGAGATATTCAGCATTGACTCCTGGATGGTATTATGACACGGCCCGTATAGATGTCTTCTTCGACAGTTAGCCGTATTGATCATACCCCACCATTGTTGGTGGCATCCCGTCTGAGATCGTGGTATGATAGTATGTAACCTTTATTGTGGTGATCAGTAAATCAATTATTACAAAGATACTATGATTCTCCCGATGTTTGAGTTCATGAGCTTCATAGAGGGTATACTGGAGCATTGGATACCGAAGAGATAGGTCTTCCAATTTGGCATCCACGAGTTAACTCCTACTCTGGAGGGGTATGCACGGTTGACGGCGCTGCCATTGGATAGACCTTGTGCGCATATGGCCATCGGCGACATGAGCTAACAGTTTATGACTCTCACTGGGCTGAGGTGGAGAGTTGTGAAGGATGAGATTACATCCGGTCACGTTGTATCCCAACATTTTCTGCTGGACAGATTTGGCTCTGAGGATAGTTACACATGACACTCCGGGGATTTCACTATGCTGGAGGATCATTGGCACTCGGCCAGAGTAGATGTCTTGCTACTGTGCGTATTGTCGTATATATACATGCCACAGTACATGGATGAGCTAGATATTGGCATTATCATGGCATTGAGAGCTCTTAGGGAGGATCACACTATTGTACCGATGATCATTTGCTGAGACGCTGAGGTCAGCCACATATTGCAACACTTACCCTGCAGGGGTATTCACAGGCAGCTCGGTCATGTTGTACATGTGATTTATGTCACACTTGAGATCGATTGGCACTTTTAGACGGCACGAGTATTGTTTCACCCAAGAGATAACTATGTTATACTCCTTCCAGCCTGCAAAGTGTACAGATCCTGCATCTTGGTTCGTTTTCCTGGCAGGGATCAAAGATCCGTTTGATATATTACCGTGTTCAGGGCTCAGCTGTAATGCCCCGAAATTCGGTATATCTTCACACCTAGATTCCGTATGTCATGAGTACATCATTCATCCAAACATACATCATTATATACAAAAATATAACAACATACATTCTAATTTCCCATGTTCTAAAACCTTATAACTCCTTTCATTACAAATAACGATAATTAAATTATTCTTTACATCTTACACGAGTGACTTTCATCCGCCACTAAGGATACATAATAGTTCAATAAACTAATCTAAAGTTCATTTAACTTAATTTATATTACAAGTCTTCACTCGATCTTCTTGCTCATTCACATACTGAATGGCACTTCGTCTAGATACCGATCAACTTGATCTTTACGGGATCATTAAGTTCTTCTAACATCGTACGCTGAAAATGTTTTTCATTTAAAGAAAGTGTGAGCATTTAATTGCTCAGCTAGTCATAACATGTGAATAAACAACTTTAAGAATTCAAATATTTCTTCAGAATTTCGATAACCGGATAAAGGTTATGAAGCAGCTTGAATAATAGGAATAATCTCGATTCCTATCATTTTAAAACATTAATCACATTCACTTTGAAATACTTTCATACTGCTACCTTTTTCATACTTATTCTGTCTTGCTAGAATCAATAACACATACTTAACAATAACGCTTCACGTATAAACAAAACATTCCCTTATTGAACAGTCCAATCACAGAACAGTTCATATAATAAAAACACCGAAGTGTTCACATTGTGACACAAGGCCTCATACGTTCAACCACCTTGTACAAATATTGCACATTGACACATAGACAGAACTTCTCAAGTTCAACATCTGAGAAGTTTAAGAAACTAGCATTCATTTAAAATATGAATGAAGTTAGGAAACTTGCCTTACGCCTACCATACGACTTAATCGAAGCGCTTCAATCCAATTCCTATGTAGCAAATAAGAAAAACAACACATACACCAATTAGTCATGTATATTTGACTTATGCATTAGTTTGCTTAACATTACTTCTTAGGGTTTGCGTTCTTGTAACCTAAGTTTACGTGACCACTTTCATTACTGTTCTACGGCTTCATGACATACGAAGATGTCTTACTTATATGTTCATCATCTTTAATGTTTTACATTCTTATCTTCTTCTTATAACTTCTCTAGGACTCAGCACACATCGCTTCTGTGACGCCCCCAAAATAGGTACACATCACCCATCTTGGGTCATCAGATACAAGGTACTGAATACAAATACAAACTAATTATACAACAGTCGTGTAAAATACGACAAAACATAAATTGAGAGTTTTAATAAGAATATTGTCATCTAGACAATATCCACACTCAAAGGAGTCCTCAATACATTTATTATCACACTATTTAACAGAATAGTGAGGACTACTAATACTATCATCTGGACCGTCACTCCGTTCCCCGACTAGTCCAGGCTACGTTCTCATTTCCTGAAGAGAACATTGAAAGAATGGGGTGAGCTCAACTAGCCCAGTAAGAAATATTATGACAAAGATAATGCAAAATAAATTATCATTAGTCTTCAACAATGTTAAACTGATAAAATACAATAGACATCAAGTTTAACTACAGCGGAATAAGCAATCCATTAGAAGAGTCAAGTTGAACATGATATCTACTATCTTCTATGATTTAAAATGTTTTCATCAATTTTTATCTCTGAGACTCAGCTTAATAAATAAACCACATCATCGAATCATCCCTGCTTTATGGGCCAAGGATATTCATTAATTTATCAATGGTCGTGACTATACCGAATAATCCATGGTCATAATCATATCAAAAACTGTCCGTCAATACACTACAGGCCACTGAGGACTTTTACCACATCATTTATAACATTACAGGTCATGATTATACCGAATAATCCCTACTCATAATCATACCAAGTCCATCTATGCACGTAAGCCAAAGATGACTTTCATCACAATATAAGCACGAGGATGATGACAATGACATAATAATTCAATAAAACAAGTTCAAGAATAAATTTTAAAGATTTATAAGTTAATTTATCCTGAACTCAATAATGTCCAAATTGTCAACATGATAATGCTTTGTGGAGTAAAATTCAAGAATGCTCAGAAGAATATTTCCATGAAAAGATACTGGATGAAGCGCAAATATCAAGGATATTCCACTAATTTCATGGAGTATAGAAGCCAAAATTTTAACCAAATGAGTATCATGTAGAATATATGAAAATCGCAATGGATTTTCACCGCCATGCAGTAATCCACATGTATGCATCATTTCCACAATTTAATAAGAAATGAATACGAAGGGTCATTCACCATGCATGTGGTAATCCACATGATAAAAGTTATTACAATGTAATAATAAAGAATGGAATAATGTAAGAATTCACCATGCATACGATATAGATCGCATGCATAAAAGTTATTCCCAACATAATAATAAATAATGGAACCAGGTCATGCGTAAACGCATAGACAAGATATTTCGATAGAATAATAAAGAATGGAACCAGGCCATGCGTAAACGTACAGACAGGATATTACAACAGAATAATAGAGAATGGAATAACAAAAGACTTCACCAGGCATGCGATAAACCGCACGATGCATTTGGTTATTCCAAAAGAATAATAAATAATGGAACCGTGTCATGCGTAATACGCATGCATGTGATATTCCAATGTAATAATAAAGAATGGAATAATGGAAGAATTTCACCATGTATGCAGTACTTCAGATATACAAAGTTATTCCAATGTAATAATAAGGAATTGAATAATGTAAGAATTTTACCATGTATACTAAGATTGTGATATACAAAAGTTATTCCAATGTAATAATAAAGAATGGAATAACAAAAGTTCTCTTCATGAATATGAAAGAAATAATACCTCTTACCTTATAAAGAAGAGTACTCCGACGGGTAGGGCGGGGATATACTTGAAGAAAATTTGCACTGCGCTCAAAACTTCTTAAAACTCTAAAGAAATACGCTCAAGATCTTAGAAGAGAATTCTCTGAATTTCTGGTGTGATTTTAATTCTAACTAAGCATCCTATTTATAGGAAAATAGAAAGGATATTATGCAATAAAATATAATATATATATATATATATTTTATTTAAAATCTAATAAAACAATTAACTTTATAAAAGTATTCTATTTTATATAAAAAGATTTTACTATGCAAACACTACAGTAGTACTATGCAAACACTATGCATAATAAAATATATTATATTCTAATTATTGTCTAATAAAACAAAAAACTTTATAAAAGTATTCTATTTTATATAAAAAGTTTTTTACTATGCAAAACACTATGCATAATAAAATATATTATATTCTAATTATTATCTAATAAAATAAATAACTTTATAAAAGTACTTTTGTTTTATATAAAAGTTTTTTCTGCTTTTATTACATTAATAATACTAATAAAACAAAATTATATATATATATATATATATATATATATATATAAACTTCCATGACTTCATAAAAAGTCACCTCAATATATTTAACAACATTTATCATCATTATTATAATTCACGATATTAATCGACCATGTCGTTCCTAGGAAAGAGGGGGCTTTCCAATAAGGATTTCTCCCTCTTGGCGTGCAATTAGGTGACCAAACCTCTCATTTGCAGAACTTCTAGACATCGTTAATATTGCAAATAATAATATTAATAACTTTGTTATCTCAATTATTGATTTAATAATATATAAAATATCGACAATAATTAAATCAAATAACGTGAGATACTATGCAACAATTATTATAGTAATAATTGAACAAAACTGAGTGACTTCTCACGTAAGCATCAATAATCAATATCGTGTGCTACTATGCAACCACGCGTATTACTGTATGTTTAACACCGGATGTTTCAACAGTTAATGGTAAAACTTCCGCCGTTATTTTCATAAAAATATTTTTGTCGTTTTTTCTCAATCGATAAAATAATAATGACCCCTAATGATTGTGTCGTAAATGCATTTAATATTCCCTGTTAAAACGAATATTCCCCGACCAATCGAATATTATATAACAACTTGCATACTTTTCAAAATTTCTAAATATTACCCACAACTATAGCATTATATCAAATTTACTCCATAATATTCAAAAATGATATTTATTAAAAATTCATCTTTATTCATAAAAGTTAGGGTCTTACAGCTTCTCTGCTAGTAGTCCATACGGTACTCTGAGTGGTTTCCCACAAACAACTAACAAACAAGTTACCGTCTCGTCTACACTTCCATCACAGTGAGTTAGATCGGTTGCTAGTTTTGTATATACCTTCGCTCTTTGAAGGAATTGTTTAGCCCAGCTCCTATATGTCAACCATCAAAGGTTACGATTTTACCACAACCTAACTTATCTTAACTTATCCGAAACATTAAAATATAATACTCATTAAGTCAATTTCTTATTTCTTATGGCTTTCTGGCAAATAAATGCCATACCTCAGGATTTATTCTTTATCGTCCAAGTCATACAGTCTTTTGTATACTCAGAGCGATCATTCAAGTTACTCATTAACTCAACTTCATTATGTTAACGACATTGTCTTTAATTTAGTTCTTTACCATTCATGGTTTAATGATTGATCTTCATTATCTTACGGTCAAACCATACACGGGGTATAGGTTCTATCTGTTTAATATTTGCGTACACTACACCTTTACATCGGTTAAAGTGTTCAATGCTTACATTTCATTCTAACATTCTTATCCTACTCACATTCGGCTTTCATTAATCTTCTTACCGTTCGCTACGGCTTTCTTAATACCATTCGTTATTCTTCCTTAATGTCGAAGCCATACAGTCCGCGGTATGCTAAGACCGGCCATTCAACGTAACTGCGTTGCATTCACAGCATTTATACGCTTTACACTTATTTCTCATTACCACAATATAACATCAAAATTTTATTCATTACCCTCGTCAATCAATGTCTAAGGAATCACCATCATAGCAATCCCTCACGTTCGTTTATAGCGACTACGGTCCTCGAATATCGGTTCCATAACCCGCATTAACCTTCTTTTAATCTCATTTAATCTTTCCATTCAACCTTAATTAAAGGTTTAAAACACTTGATTAAGTGTTACATTAGTTGAAAATTATGTTCTTTATCTTTCCATACGTTTCCCCCAAGAGTTGAGCAGTTAAAAGCTCTTCTTTGGCTTTTTTCCTACACTAGCGTTGTGGCGCCACTCTCCCTTATATCTCTCGCACCGTGGCGTGAGTTTGCAGTACCTGGCTTCCTGGTCTTACACTGCAGCACCACCTTACAAGGCATGGCTGGCACCGCGACGCCAAGCCCTACTTCTCGAAAAAGTTTCTAATTCTTAAATCCATTTTGAGACGCTTACTTCCCGATCTCATATCTTATTCGTTATTACTCGGAACGAGTTCGTTCCAAAGCTGTTCTCTTCCTTATCTTACGTACTTCAATCCCCTCAGATAGAAATTCGTTCTGAATTCATTAACATGCCATTCAATTAGATTAATCTTCACCTTTCGTTCGTTTTATGTTTTTAACATTCTTCATTCGTTCGTCCATAATTCGGTTATCCGAACTTGGAATTCATTCATTCTTGAGTCCACAACTCACGTTTTCTACATTCTCTTACTTTCTTATGAAACCCTACACCTTCGGGTTCATTTACACACTTTCTAATTCCCATTCGTCTTTTACAAAATTTTTGCCATAACTTTGTTATAGCTAAGTTTTAATCCGTTCTTTATGACCGTTTCTACCGTTCCTAACCAATCAATAAGCATATAACTTATACGCGATGGTTTTAAATTTGTCCACCAACAACAATTATCCGACGATGGTTTTAAATTTGTCCATCAACAACGTTCTTCGCGTTCTTCGCATGTTCTTCGTGTTCTTCGTTCGTTCATCATTTTTTAATCGATATTTTGATTACAATTTTACTTTTTCTTGGAATTTGATGTTATAAAACACCATTCCTTACTTATTTCACCGAATCGTTCATATAATACATTCAGATCGTTCTAATTCATTACAAATCTTACACTTGCTTAAGAAATTTTTAACAAAAACTTCAAATTCTTAATTCTTCTCTTCTAAATGATTTCAACCATATGAAATCATTCCTAACATCATCTACTTTTTATTCTCATTCAGTTATGTTTTTGAACATAAAAATATAAAGAAAAATTATACGAGACAAGGTTTCAGACTATATTTCTCTGTTAATCTCCTTCCGCTGGACAAAGGTTGCTCACGAACAAGCTTTTCCTCTTCCCTCTCCTTCTCTTTCTCCCATCCGAACTCTCTCTCTCTTTTAAAGTGTAGGATTTTCAAAATTCAAAAATAATGAATTAAGCTTCCTATTTATAGAAAACCAAGGCAAGGGGTATTTTAGTCATTTCACCCCAACCTCCTTACTATTCACGAAACTTCCCTTAGAAGTTTCGTGGTTCTATCTTTCGGGTTTCGTCCGATAGTTTTAAAAATTGTGATTCTCGAAATCCAAATATTTTTGGGTATTTCGTCTTTCATTTACCGATTAACGTTTACGCATTCTTCGGATCTTCGAAAAACTAAAAAAATTCTTTTTGGTGTTAAGCGTTTTTCGTCACGTTTTCCCCTAACGTAGTTAAACAAGTGAAAAGTACTTAACAATACTTTTCGTCGTTTTTATTTCGTTTGATTTCTGCACGTTTTTTGAGAAAAACTTTTATCGGCTTAATGAACTTTTCACGATATATTATCGTCAAATCTTTCGACGGAATGTCATTTCGACAAACAAGACTCTCGGAAAGGATTAGGTTATTCAAACCCTAACCCTTAGGTTTCGTTGGGTGAATAGTGCATATTTCGTCTTTTTCCCAAGAAAATATTTTATTCCCGGAAAAATTTTATTTTTGTCTTGAAAATTCGTACTCGTTCAGTCCAGCTCGTAGCCAGAATCCTCCCGGGTTATAATCATCCTAGGTTCTAGAACGAATAATAAACACATAGTACATAATATTATTAATAAAAATTTATTTTATTAATAACTAATTCTTTAAACTTAAATTCTGTAACAACCCAGATTCAAACCCTAACCCTTAGGTTTCGTCAGGTGAATAGTGCCTATTTCATTTTTTTTCCCAAGAAAATATATTATTCCCGCAAAAATTTTATTTTCGTCTTGAAAATTCTTACTCGTTCAGTCCAGCTCGTAGCCAGAATCCTCCTGGGTTATAATCATCCTAGGTTCTAGAACGATTAATAAACACATAACACAAAATATTATTAATAAAAATTTATTTTATTAATAAATAATTCTTTAAACTTAAATTCTGAACAATCTGGATTCTCCGTGTTGTTACACTTCCCCCCTTATAAAAATTCCATCCTCGGAATTTCTTCAAACCACACCCATTTTTGGGTCATCACATTTACTCCTCCTACACAGAATTTTACCTTACACTTCTTCTCAACTTCTCTTCAATGAATTTCTTCTTTTCAAACATTCTCTCCCCTTCATAACTTATCAATAATTATGAAGTAGAATGAACAACCAGGAATATAAAAATCCCTTTAAAATATTTCATACTTTTGCTGAGGGGTCAAATTGACCATGAACTCTTATTAAGTTTAACAGCATGACGCCGTAAACTTTCTTCCACGGTCAGTTTACAATCACCAAGGAGGTAAACTACCTCTTTCATACGTAGGCAATCAACCCATTGTATATCCCCATTTCTGGGTATGTTCACCTCAGACTTAATAATTAGATTCCATACCAAAACAATTTGGTTTGGCAAAACTTCTTCAAAGAAAGCTCGATTTTCTTTTAAACATGACATACCATTCGTCTTAGCCAAATCAAGTAGCTTAGACCATACCAATAAATTGGATATCAACTTGAAACATTCGTCTAGTCAACTCAATTGACATCGACTACTTCTTTAAATTCTTTTTCAATACATCAAAACATTTTATGACGTAATAATACCATACTTTTCACAGTACGTTGAGGACTTAAAAATATATAGCATGTATATATACATACTCAAACTCAAAACATCTCATAATAAGAATTTTAATTATTAAATTCCTATCTTGATAACTTATAAAAATTTGGGCTGTCACATCCTTATCTCCTTATAAGGATTCTGTCCTCAGAATCACCGAAACCCTACCTTACTAAGGTTTTCACAAAATCTCTTTCACAATTGTCGTTGAATAACTTCAACACGTTAACTTAGCAAAAAATTTTACATACAAATTTACTTCATTCATTTCATCAACAACTTTTAGGTTTTATTACATAACCTTCAATTAAACACAGTAATATATCAGATATTATATATTCTTTAACCCATTCATATCCTTTTCTAAGGATCGTTATCATAAACACTCGGGATATTACATTCACCCTTTCTTCTAAGAATTTCGTCCTCGAAATTTTATTTATTAATCTTTATTCATTAAATCTATTAAAATAGATTTTACGTTAATATCTATTTATTCATTAGGTTCTGCAACCAAATTCTTTCTCTAAGGATCTTTCTAAGATCATCATATTCCTCACCTCTTCCTCTTCTAAGAGTTCCACATTTCTCTTCTTTCTAGAGTTTCATTTCTTTCTTGAAATTATAATGTTTTACATACTTTTCTCATCCTTTCCACTTTCACCTTTCAGAATAACAAGAATCTTCCACAATTGCTTAATAATTGGGAAGCGATATGAATAACAAGAATTTAAAAGATTCCAAATCATGCTGAGGGGTCACAAGACCTTGAACTACATCCACGGTTATAAGTACTCTTTCAATTTAAACCTTAACAATCATTAGACTATAAGGACTCCCGTACTTAGGGTGTTAAGCCCTTTGTACGATTTATTGTGCACAAACATGTAAACGCATCACGTAAAAATAATTCCCCCATAATAGGGTTGTTCTTCTTAGTTTTTAGAGATGTAACTGAGGGTCATAAAACCACGAACTATGTCCACGGTTACAAGTAATCTTTCAACTTTAACCTTAACAGTAATACTGTAGGGACTCCCCGTACTTAAGGGTGATCAGCCCTTCGTACCATGTATTGTGCACAAACATCTAAACACCTCCGCGTAATCCCCTATAAAAGGGTTGTTCATCTCAGCTTTTCAATATCTGAATCTGCACCAAAATAATTTGGTTTGGCATAACTTCTCAAGAAACGCTTGAATTTCATGAACACCTTTCAATATTCGTCTAGCTGAATCAAATAGCATAGACTTCTACAACAATTCAGACATCAATTGAAATATATATATATATATATATATATATATATATTCTCATGCCTCAAAGAAATCTTAAAAATCCTTTTATGGCATCATGATTATGACGTTGTCATACTACATCTCACCATAGTGGGTTGACGATCATATGATCACATCCAACACCAGGTTCCATTGCATTAATGACTTCATTGTTTATCATATCACCCGATACATATAATTAAAATATATTTTAAAAATTTAAAAATCATTTTTTTTATCTAGCCAAAACAAACAACATAGATACGCGAATAATAACACTGTTTTAAAAAAAAAATCTGGTTCACTAGTGTGACTCAACATTTTTTTTTCAAAAATCAAAAGTATAACCATCGACACGAAGTCAATAAATTTTGAAAATCTAGCAAAGCTAGAAGATTTGGAATATCTAATTTTTTCCATCAGTTTCAATATTTATACTAAATATTCTTATATTTCAACTTACAATCCTCCTATATCCCCAGTATAGTTCATCAAACTTACCGCACATTGGAAGTTCAGGAACTTGCCACAATAGTATGAGTTTATGAACTTAACCTAGTCAGACCATAGGCGTCCATTCGCTAAGAGGTTCAAAACATACCATATTATTGTGAGTCATGAACATACCATATGCATTAGTTTTAAGAACTGCACCTAATCATAATAATATCTGACTAATCTTAATAGTTTCTAACTATCAAACTTACACATGAGAAAAGAATCACCTTTTCGCCACATATAGATCGACAGTGCGACACCAATATTCCAATGATTATCAATGTGATAAACTGAGTGCAAGCAAAAAACCCTCGTACATACAAGGATTTGTACAACTCAGCCATCACATGAGTCCTCAATTGAAATCCCACCTAACTCTATCTTACTCTTAACTTGTTCTTTGCTCGATACGAATTCCTCGTATCACATTATCTATAACTCCTCGTGAGTTTATCTCGTACTATATCATAGTACATTTATCTTTATAGCATCAAACTATAATTATTCAAATATTACAGACTATCTTTCTTTTATAACTTCAATAGAGCACGTTGTGATCTTATTCTATAATCATCTTCCTAAAGATTTTTTTCTTAACTCGTGATCATTTTATTTTACAACCCTCTTTATTTCCTTTTTCATCATTTATGATTTCATTTATGCTTTTAATCTTACAGACTTTGTCTATTCATCATTATTTATTATCTTGGCTATTGGAGTTAGGTAACTCCCATTTCTTATCTTTATATCTCTTCAAGATTCTTCTTTGAATTTTCTTGTTTATATAATAATTCTTCCTTTAAAAATTTCTAACTTCATTTATAATGCTCAACATTTCATTCGAGTTCTACATTTTCATCATACGTATCCATTTTCTACACTTGGTACACATCGAGTCTCTAATAGTTTCAATATAGTACACTGAGTGGTTTCCCACAAACAACCAACAAACTAGGTTCTGAGTTGCTAGTTCGTATATACCTCCGCTCTATGAAGGAATTGTTTAGCCCAGATATCATACATCAACTACTAAAGAGTACAATTGTACCATACTTAAATATAACTTTTTATTCTTAACTTCTTTATCATCTTCTCCTTTATTCTCTAAGGTTATAGCCTAGGATACTCTTACATAAGGTTTATAACCTACAACTTTGATACCAACTATAACGACCCCAAAATTTATATAGTATAATTCTCAACTTCGGTCATTAATAACACATCTACCTTTAGATTTTTACATCATTATTCAATGTTAAACTTTATAAAATGCAGAATAATTTAAACTTTTATGTCTTTTTACTTTAATTTCCTGAATCAAAACCTTTATCATATACATGTCTTTGAATCAATCTTATTTTATGATTCACTTTATCATGTTATTATATAAAATTTTACATTTCAATTCGATAACCTTTACATATCAAATAACTCTAACTTTAGTTTTACAACTCAACATAAAACTATACATCATAAAACGTTTTGTACATCTCATGAATCTTAATCATGGTATTAAGAAATAACAACTTTAGCTAAAATATTAATCTTCATGTATTATTTCTGATCCACGTCATTTAAGTAGCACATAGTGTTACCTTCAATCCTTAACCTGCAAAAATGGTTATTTGCAAGGTTGAGCTCGACAGCCCAGCAAAATCTAACAGTTTTCATGAATCACGTAGCACATAATAACATGCTCAACATATATCTCATAATCATTGGACTAACATAACATACATGTTACAGTTCATATAACAAGTATAAAGATTGAGCTCCTTACTCAATCAACATGCTTTACTCAATTAACGTAGTCATAAGTTGAATTTAACATTTCATACATTCAACATATATATAACACATCATGCTCTTTGCAATAAAGATTTAAAACAGTTAATCACCAAGTTCACATAGCAAATAGGAACTAGAAGACTTGCCTTGATCGTTGTTTACCAATAACAGTTTAACAGTTTACAGTAATCTGCATTTCACGTGCCCTACACAATTATATAATCATACACATCAATTATTAGTCACATAACAACGCATAGTAGTTGTAATATAAACTTTACTCTACATCTCATAACCCTTCCTATTATATATACACAATGTTCAATTTTATTGTGTTAACATTTGACTTATATCACACTATATTTCGTACTCGAAGTTCATTCAAGTGTTTAAGTCTTGCTAGGACTAATTATTGGTTTTATATTAACACTATTCAATATCTTATAATATTCATTTCATTTGATTTAACACATTTTTTACATTCATTATCACTTATCACGGCGTTTTGACGTTTATTCGTCACACGCCCAATTTGTCTCTCTTGTGTGTGCTTATTATGCGTATACAACTTATCTAAAACATCATTTATTAATGTTAAGCATCATTATATTTACTAACATTCATGTTCTATAACTTATAACAACATCTTTTATCATCAAGAGCACTACACTTGCATACATGCATGCCCGACGCCTTCTGATTGCCTCTGAAAACACAACAGTCCTAAAGATTACCATTTTGACCCCTGTTCCAGACCTCAAATTGAATAACTTAAAGAATAAAACTTGTAGGTCTATTCGTCCTCGTTCGGGATCATCTTGAATCACCTCAATCGGAGTTCGTACGAAAACGTTATGGCCATTTTACCATGATAGGTCAAAGCAGTCACACCTGGCACACTATGGGGGCAGCCGCGCCCATTTCCTTCACAACTCCAGTGCGCCCATGCCATCTAGCAGCACTGGGCAGCGCGCCCACGCTTGGCTTCGCCCAGATTATAGTATTTTGTGATATTTGACCCTTTTCTCCTACAAATCTTCATAACTTGAGTTATACACATCCAAATTAGTCCGTTTTTGATTCTATGGATTCATAATTCATAGAACTACAACATAATTGAATTCTAACAATTTATAAAAACATTAACCAACCTAAAATTTGACCCAAAACACATGTTCATACTCTATTTTCATGTTTTAAACACATTTAGCGAATTCGATCGCCACGACTTCGTTTCTTAACCAATTGACATGATTCAAACTACGCCATTTTTGTTTCTTCATATATTAACATAATCCAACCTTAAATTACAGATTATAAAACATATAGGGCATAAAATTTTGTACTTTCTAAAGCTAATTTTCATGTATAAACACTATTATATAATTTTCTTCCTACAAACCAATTTACATGGATTTTTATCATCAAACAATACTCACATGTGATGATTAACAGAGTGTAAACCCTACTTGCAAGTATATATATCAATCCAACACAACTATCAATTTACAATGGATAATCACTAAGAAATCAAAATATACAACTTAGAAGCAATTTACCTTGATTTAGCAAAGTGTTAGAAAATCCTTCTTGTTCTCTTAGCAATCTCTGCAATTCTCTCTTCTCACCAAGCTCTCCCTCTTTCTAAACCCTTTGTGTTTCTTCTTCTCTCCCAACTCTTTGCTCTTAGGCCTTAGGAGAGAAATAAGATGAGAAAGAAAAAAATAACCTGATATGGCTTATTTTCCACGTACTCTATCAGTTAAAAAAAAATAAAAAGACGACAGTTACATAAACCAAAGGCCACGAGGCCTTGTTTGGCTACCACCTATTCCCCCAAACTAGATTATTTTTATTATACAGTTTCATGTGTCACACCTTTAGTTAATTTAAATAACACATAATAATAGTAATTAATAATAATTATAATCTCATTATAATTATACTTATAATTAATAAATAATTACATATATCTAATTTAATTAATAAATTAGATTTAAACATTACTTTATTTAATTTATTTATTCCCTTTAATATTAAACAATTCATTTAATTTAATTAATTCATTAAATTAAATCTTCAAAGAATAAAATTTACCTTTGCTTTAATTTAATTATCATACACACGTAACTAAATTATTATACCAAAATTTCATAAATTATTTATTTTTCTCAATAAATAAATTATTTAAAATATTTATTTAATTCAATAAATATTTAAAATAATACTCAAATTCATTTAATTTCTTCAATAGTTAACTTAACTATGGAACCTCACTTTCCCAATATATGAATATATATTTCTCTCACACCGATCACATATTTAAAAAATATATATAGTATGTATATATACATACTCAAACTCAAAACATCTCATAATAAGAATTTTAATTATTAAATTCCTATTTTGATAACTAATAAAAATTTGGGTTGTCACATCCTTCCCTCCGTATAAGGATTCCGTCCTCGGAATCACCGAAACCCTACCTTACTAAGGTTTTCACAAAATCTCATTCACAATTATCGTTGAATAACTTCAACTCGTTAACTTAGCAAAAAGTTTTACATACAAATATACTTCATTCATTTCTTCAACAACTTTTAGGTTTTATTACATAACCTACAATTAAACACAGTCACATATCAAATATTATATATTCTTTAACCCATTCATTTCATTTTCTAAGGATCGTTATCATAAACACTCAGGATATTACATTCACCTTTTCTTCTAAGAATTTCGTCCTCAAAATTTTATTTATTAATCTTTATTCATTCAATCTATCAAAATAGATTTTACGTTAATATCTATTTATTCAGTAGGTTCTGCAACCAAATTCTTTCTCTAAGTATCTTTCTAAGATCATCATATTCCTCACCTCTTCCTCTTCTAAGAGTTCCACATTTCTCTTCTTTCTGGAGTTTCATTTCTTTCTTGAAATTATTATGTTTTGCTTAATTTTCTCATCCTTTCCACTTTCACCTTTCAGAATAACAAGAATCTTCCACAATTGCTCAATAATTGGGAAGCGGTATGAATAACAGGAATGTAAAAGATTCCAAATCATGTTGAGGGGTCACAAGACCTTGAACTACGTCCACGGTTATAAGTACTCTTTCAACTTAAACCTTAACAGTCATTAGACTATAGGGACTCCCGTACATAGGGTGTTAAGCCCTTTGTACAATGTATTGTGCACAAACATATAAACGCATCGCGTAAAAATAATTCCCCCATAATAGGGTTGTTCTTCTCAGTTTTTAGAGATGTAACTGAGGGTCATAAGACCACACACTATGTCCACGGTTACAAGTAATCTTTCAACTTTAACCTTATCAGTAATACTGTAGGGACTACCCGTACTTAAGGGTGATCAACCCTTCGTACCATGTATTGTGCACAAACATCTAAACGCTTCCGCGTAATCCCCTATAAAAGGGTTGTTCATCTCAGCTTTTCAATATCTAAATCCGCACCAAAACAATTTAGTTTGGAATAACTTCTCAAGAAACGCTTACATTTCATTCTAACATTCTTATCCTACTCATATTCGGCTTTCGTTAATCTTCTTATCGTTCGCTACGTCTTTCTTAATACCATTCGTTATTCTTCCTTAATGTCGAAGCCATACGGTTCGTGGTATGCTAAGACCGATCATTCAATATTACTCCATTGCGTTCACAGCGTTTATACGGTTTACACTTTTTCTCATTACCACAACATAACATCGAAATTTTATGTATTATCATCGTCAATCAACGTCTAAGGAATCACCATCATAGCAATCACTCACGTTCGTTTATCGCGACTACGGTCCTCGAATATCGGTTCTGTAACCCGCGTTCACCTTCTTTTAATCTCATTTAATCTTTCTGTTCAACATTCATTAAAGGTTTAAAACACTTGATTAAGTGTTACATTAGTTGAACATTATGTTCTTTATCTTTCCTTACGTTTCCCCCAAGAGCTGAGTAGTTAAAATCCCTTCTTCGGATTTTTCCTCAGACAAGGCTGTGACGTGACAAGACTCTCCCTTATCTCTCGCACTTGCTTGCCATGAAGTTTCTGAGATTTAGCTTCCGGTTTTGGGCATGCGGCCACTTTACAAGGCATGGTTACGCCACTGCACACCAAGCTCTACTTCTCAAAAAATTTTCTAAGTCTTAAATCCATTTTGAGACGCTTATTTCCCGATCTCATAACTTATTCGTTATTACTCGGAACGAGGTCGTTCCAAAGTTGTTATCTTCTTTATCTTACGTACTTCAATTCCCCTCAGATAGAAATTCTTTCTAAATTCATTAACATTCCATTCAATTGGCTTAATCTTCACCCTTCATTAGTTTAACGTTTTTAACACTCTTCATTCATTCGTCCATAATTCAGTTATCTGAACTCGGAATTCAATCATTCTTGAGTCCATGACTCACATTTTCTACATTCTCTTACTTTGTTATGAAACCCTACACCTTCAGGTTTATTTACACACTTTCTAATTCTCGTTCGTCTAATTTTCGCCATAACTTCGTTATAGCTAAGTTTTAATCTGTTCGTCAAGAATGTTTCTATCGTTCCTAACCAAGCAATAAGCATCTAACTTATACGCGATGGTTTTAAATTTGTCCATCAACAACAATTATCCAACGATGGTTTTAAATTTGTCCATCAACAACATTGTTCGAGTTCTTCGTGTTCTTCGTCCGTTCATCATTTTTTAATCGATATTTTGATTACAATTTAACTTTTCTTAGAATTTGATGTTATAAAAAACCATTACTTACTGATTTCACCAAATCGTTCATATGATACAATCGGATCGTTCTAATTCATTATGAATCTTACAATTCCTTAAGAAATTTTTAACAAAAACTTCAAATTCTTAATTCTTCTTTTATTAATGATTTCAACTATATGAAATCATTCCTAACATCATCTACTTCTTATTCTCATTAAGTTATGTTTTTGAACATAAAAACTTAAAAAATTATTATACGAGACAAGGTTTACAGACTATCTTTCTCCGTTAATCTCCTTCCGTCGAACAAAGTTTGCTCACAAGCAAGCTTTTCCTCATCCTTTTCCTTCTCTTTCTCCCATCTGAACTCTCTCTCTCTCTCTCTCTCTCTCTCAAAGTGTAGGATTTTCAAAATACCAAAATAATGAATTAAGCTTTCTATTTATAGAAAACCAAGGCTAGGGGTATTTTAGTTATTTTGCCCCAACCTCCTTACTATTCACACCTCCTCAATAGACCTCCTTACTATTCACGAAACATCCCTTGGAAGTTTCGTGGTTCCATATTTCGGGTTTCCTCCGATAGTTTTAAAAATTGCGATTCTCGGAATCCAAATATTTTTGGATATTTCGTCTTTCGTTTACCCATTAACGTTTACGCATTCTTCGGATCTCTGAAAAATTGAAAAACACTTTTTGGTGTTAAGCGTTTTCCTTCATGTTTTCCCCTAACATAGTTAAACGAGTGAAAAGTACATAACTGTACTTTTCGTCATTTTTATTTTGTCCGATTTCTACACATTTTTTGAGAAAAACTTTTATCGGCTTAATTAACTTCTCACTATATATTATCGTCAAATTTTTTAACAGAATGTCATTTCGACATACCGAACTCTCGGAAAGGCTTAGGTTATTTAAACACTAACACTTAGGTTTCGTCGGGTGAATAGTGCCTATTTCTTCTTTTTCCCAAGAAAATGTTTTGTTCCCGAAAATTTTTTATTTTCGTCTTGAAAATTCTTATTCGTTCAGTCCAGCTCGTAGCCATAATCCTCCCGGGTTATAATCATCCTAGGTTGTAGAACGATTAATAAACACATAGCACAAAATATTATTAATAAAAATTTATTTTATTAATAACTAATTCTTTAAACTTAAATTCTGAACAATCTGGATTCTCTGGGTTGTTACACTTCCCCCCTTATAAAATTTCCATCCTCGAAATTTCTTCAAACCACACCCATTTTTGGGTCATCACATTTACTCCTCCTACACAGAATTTTACCTTACCCTTCTTCTCAACTTCTCTTCAAAGAATTTCTTCTTTTCAAACATTCACTCCCCTTCATAACTTATCAATAATTATGAAGTAGAATGAACAACGAGGAATATAAAAATCCCTTTAAAATATTTCATACGTTTGCTGAGGGGTCAAATTGACCATGAACTCTTACTAAGTTTAAAAGCATGACGCCGTAAAATTTCTTCCACAGTCAGTTTAAAATCACCAAGAAGGTAAACTACCTCTTTCATACGTAGGCGATCAACCCATTGTTTATCCCCATTTCTGGCACAACTTCTTCAAAGAAAGCTCTATTTTCTTTTAAACATGACATACCATTCGTCTTAGCCAAATCAAGTAGCTTAGACCATATCAATAAATTGGATATCAACTTGAAACATTCGTTTAGTCAAATCAATTGACATCGACTACTTCTTTAAATTCTTTTTCAATACATCAAAACATTTTATGACGTCATGATACCGTACTTTTCAGAGTACGTTGAGGACTTTGTCAGTTTGTGACTTCGTCATTTTACATCATACCATAGCAGGTTGTTGATCCTAAGATCACATCCAACACTAGGTTGAATTGCATTAATAACTCCATCCTTTTACCATCCTTGCATCGAATGCACTGATGATATAAAATTCATTTTGATATTTTAAATCAATTTTTGTCTAGCCAAAACAATTAGCATAGACATACCAAGAATAGTTCTTTTAAAATACGTTGGTTCCAAAAATTGAACCAAATCTTTCCTTTTTTCAAACGCACACATAAGCACGATTTCAATAAATTTTGAAATCTAGCATAGCTAGATGACTTGGAATATCCTATTCTCCATCTTACTTTATTGTCTTACTTGCGATAATACTAAATCTTCTCTAGCACCTTCAAGGCTAATTCTACTGAAAATACACGCTTTCAGTCTAAACATCCCTATATCTTAGTATAGTCCATCAACTTACCACACATTATGAGTTCAAGAACTCTCCACAATAATATGAGTTTAAAATACTATCCTAGACAGACCATAGATGTCCATTCGCTGAGAAGTTCAAAAACATACCATATCATTATGAGTCAGGAACATACCATAAGTATGAGTTTCAAGAACTCGCACCTACCTTATATTTCTCTACCTATCAAGTATATACATGAGAAAAGATTCACCTCCTCGTCATATACATATTGATAGCGCCACCAATTCTAATGATTATCACTGTAATAAACTGAGTGGTTGTTACACCAAGCACAAACCTCTGTCCATAACAAAAGTTCATACAACTTAGCTATCACATGAGTCCTCAATTTAAATTTTACAACTTCTAAATTTCTCTTTACTTAATACGAATTTTCTTTAATTCGTATGTTATCCTCTCAACTCAATCTGAGTTCTTCTTCCCGTACTACTTCGTAGTACCATTCATTTATAGCATTAGCTATAAATCATTCATTGTTTCACAGCTCATCTTTTACTACGATTCCCTATGATCACGTGGTGATCTTCTTATCCCTCTCTTTACGATTATAGTCATAGGTACACTTACCTAAGATTTATAACCTATCAGCTCTGATACCAACTTGTAACGCCCCAAAATCTGATATATCTTCACACCCGGATTCCGTACGTCATGAGTACATCGTTCATCTAAACATACATCATTATATACTGAAATATAACAACATACATTCTAATTTCCCAGGTTCTAAAACCTTATAACTCCTTTCATTACAAATAACGATAATTACATTATTCTTTACATCTTACACGAGTGACTTTCATCCGCCACTAAGGATACATAATAGTCCATTAAACTAATCTAAAGTTCATTTAACTTATTTTATATTACAAGTCTTCGCTCGATCTTCTCGCTCATTCAAATACTGAATGGCACTTCGTCTGGATACCGATCAGCTTGATCTTTATGGGATCCTTAAGTTCTTCTAACATCGTACGTTGAAAATGTTTTCATGTAAAGTAAGTGTGAGCATTCAATTGCTCAGCAAGTTATAACAGTTGAACAAATAACTTTAAGAATTTAAACATTTCTTCAGAACTTCGATAACCAAACAAAGGTTATGAAGTAGCTTAAATAATAGGAATAATCTCGATTCCTATCATTTTAAAACATTAATCACATTCACTTTGAAATACTTTTATACTGCTACCTTTTTCATACTTATTCTGTCTGGCTAGAATAAATAACACATACTTAACAATAATGCTTCATGTATAAACAGAACATTCTCTTATTAAATAGTTCAATCACAGAACAGTTCATATAATAAAAACACCGAAGTGTTCATATTGCGGCACAAGGCCTCATACGTTTTAATACCTTGTACAAATATTGCACATTCGTACATAGATAGAACTTCTCAAGTTCAACATCTAAGAAGTTTAAGAAACTAACATTCATTTAAAATTTGAATGAAGTTAGGAAACTTGCCTTACGCCCAGCTACAGCTTACGCTGAACTACTCATTCCAATTCCTATGTAGCACTTAAGAAAAACAACACATACACAAATTAGTCATGTATATTTGACTTATGCATTAGTTTGCTTAACTTTACTTCTTAGGGTTCGCGTTCTTGCAACCTAAGTTTACGCGACCACTTTCATTACCGTTCTACGGCTTCATGGCATACGAAGATGTCTTACTTATACGTTCATCATCTTTGATGTTTTACATTCTTATCTTCTTCTTAACTTCTCTAGGACTCAACACACGTTGCTTCTCTACTAGTAGTCCATATGGTACTCTGAGTGGTTTCCCATAAATAACCAACAAACAAGTTCCTGTCTCGTCTACACTGCCATCACAGTGAGTTAGATCGGTTGCCAGTTTTGTATATACCTTTGCTCTCTGAAGGAATTGTTTAGCCCAACTCTCATATGTCAACCATCAAAGGTTACGATTGTACCAAAACCTAACTTATCTTAAATTATCTGAAACATTAAACTATAATATTTGTTAAGTCAATTTCTTATTCCTTAGGGCTTTCTGGCAAATAAATGTCATACCTCAGGATTCATTCTTTATCGTCCAAGTCATACAGTCTTTTGTATATTCAGAGCGATCATTAAAGTTACTCATTAACTCAGCTTCGTTATGTTAATGTCATTGTCTTTAATTCAGTTCTTTACCATTCATGGTTTAATCATTGATCTTCATTATCTTACGGTCAAACCATACACATGGTGTAGGTTCTATCCGTTTAATATTTGCGTACACTCAATCTTTACATCGGTTAAAGTGTTCAACGCTTACATTTCATTTTAACATTCTTATCCTACTCACATTCGGATTTCGTTAATCTTCTTATCGTTCGCTGCGGTTTTCTTAATACCATTCATTATTCTTCCTTAATGTCAAAGCCATACGGTTCGTGGTATACTAAGACCGGTCATTAAACGTAACTGCGTTGCATTCACAGCGTCTATATGCTTTACACTTATTTCTGATTACCACAACATAACATCGAAATTTTATTCATTACCCTCATCAATCAACGTCTAAGGAATCACCATCATAACAATCCCTCACATTCGTTTATCGCGACTACGGTCCTCGGATATTGGTTTCGTAACCCGCATTCACCTTCTTTGAATCTCATTTAATCTTTCTGTTCAACCTTCATTAAAGGTTTAAAACACTTGATTAAGTGTTACATTAGTTGAATATTATGTTCTTTATCTTTCTTTACGTTTCCCCCAAGAGCTGAGCAGTTAAAAGCTCTTCTTTGGCTATTTTCCTACACTGGCACTACGGCGCCACTCTCCTTCTATCTCTTACGCTGCGACGCGAGTTTGCAGTACCCGACTTCCTGGTTTGGTGCTGCCTTACAAGGCATGGCTGGTGCCGTGGCGCCAAGCCCTACTTCCCGAAAACTTTTCTAAGTCTTAAATCCATTTTTAGACGCTTACTTCCCGATCTCATAACTTATTCGTTATTACTCTAAATGAGGTTGTTCCAAAGTCGTTCTCTTCCTTATCTTACGTACTTCAATTGCCCTCAGATAGAAATTCGTTCTGAATTGATTGACATGCTATTAAATTGGCTTAATCTTCACCCTTTGTTCATTTTACGTTTTTAACACTCTTCATTCTTTCATTCATAATTCGATTATCTGAACTCGAAATTCATTCGTTCTTGAGTCCATGACTCACGTTTTCTATATTCTCTTACTTTCTTATGAAACCCTACACCTTCGGGTTAATTTACACACTTTTTAATTCTCGTTTGTCTTTTACAAAATTTTCGTCATAACTTCATTATATCTAAGTTTTAATCCGTTCTTCATGAGCGTTTCTACCATTACTAACCAAGAAATAAGTATCTAACTTTTACGCGATGGTTTTAAATTTGTCCATCAACAACATTTATCCTACGATGGTTTTAAATTTGTCCATCAACAACGTTGATCGCGTTCTTCGCGTGTTCTTTGTTTGTTCTTCATTTTTTAATTGATATTTTGATTATAATTTTACTTTTTTCTTGGAATTTGATGTTATAAAACACCATTCCTTACTTATTTCACCGAATCGTTCATATGATACATTCAGATCATTCTAATTCATTAGGAATCTTACACTTCCTTAAAAAAATTTAACAAAAACTTCAAATTCTTAATTCTTCTTTTATCAATGATTTCAACCATACGAAATCATTCCTAACATCATCTACTTCTTATTCTCATTAAGTTATGTTTTTGAGCATAAAAACTTAAAGAAAAATTATATGAGACAAGGTTTTGGACTACCTTTCTCCGTTAATCTCCTTCCGTCGGACAAAGGTTGCTCACGAGCAAGCTTTTCCTCTTCCTTTTCCTTCTCTTTCTCCCATCCAAACTCTCTCATTCTCTCTCTTAAAGTGTAGGATTTTCAAAATCCGAAAATAATGAATTAAGCTTCCTATTTATAGAAAACCAAGGCTAGGGGTATTTTAGTCATTTCACCCAACCTCCTTACTATTCACACCTCCTCAATAGACCTCCTTACTATTCACGAGACTTCCCTTAGAAGTTTTGTGGTTCCGTCTTTCGGGTTTCATCCGACAGTTTTAAAAATTACGATTCTCGGAATCAAAATATTTTTGGATATTTCGTCTTTCGTTTACCGATTAACATTTACGCATTCTTTGGATCTCTGAAAACTGAAAAACACTTTTTGGTGTTAAGCATTTAACTTCACGTTTTCCCCTAACGTAGTTAAATGAGTGAAAAGTACATAACTGTACTTTTCGTCATTTTTATTTTGTCCGATTTTTGCACATTTTTCGAGAAAAACTTTTATCATCTTAATTAACTTTTCACGATATATTATCGTCAAATTTTTTGACGGAATGTCATTTCGACATACCGAACTCTCGGAAAGGCTTAGGTTATTCAAACCCTAACCCTTAGATTTTATCAGGTGAATAGTGCCTATTTCGTCTTTTTCCCAAGAAAATATTTTGTTCCTGGAAAATTTTTATTTTTATCTTGAAAATTCTTACTCGTTTAGTCTAGCTCGTAGCCAGAATCCTCACGGGTTATAATCATCCTAGGTTCTAGAATGATTAATAAACACATAGCACGTAATATTATTAATCAAAATTTATTTTATTAATAACTAATTCTTTAAACTTAAATTCTGAAAAATCTGGATTCTTTGGGTTGTTACATTAGCTCACCCTATAGCTTCATCACTCATGCTCTGGGCATAGATTATCTCCCCCTAACTAGTTTGAGGGGAATGACTACTTACCCCCCATTGGCCGTGATGTGTCAGTTTGAACAGTTCCAGGACTTCCATCCTTTTGAGGGGGCATTGAGTCAGCGCTTAGCTTCTAATCACTTATCAACAGAGGATAGATCCAGGTTGTATGTCTGTTGGGATCAGCGTGAGCTAGCTGAGTTTTTCATTAGCCATCTGGATTGTTCTTCAGAGTATTCTGCATGGATGGCGATTGATGGAATTGACTATGGCAGTATCCATAGTGCATGGGATTGATTCCAATGATGGGGAGCCTATAGAGGAGACTTATATTCCCATCAAGGAGGATTTGACTACTGGGTTGCCAGCAGTTGTGATGGATTTTCCCACTACGAGCTCTACTGTGATTCAGCATTCAGCATAGTATCTGGAGCAGAGTCTTCATCTGATGACCATTGAGAGAGATCAGGCTAGGACCTTGATGTTGATAGCTCTTAATGGGACAGACGCCGCTCTATTAGAGAGGGACGATGCCAGATCAACCAGAGATGAATTGATTGTAGAGTGGGATGTTGCTTAATCTGTCGAGGATGTGGCCGTCACAGATAGTGCTTCAGTGAGATCCCTTACGACTGGCATTCTTGCCGATATGAGTGCATACATTGATGAGCATCATGCCACCATGCAGTTAGCCTTGGATCTGCTAGCTCGTGTAGATACCATTGGGCAGGAGCTTGCAGCGTTACCTCCTTCGTAGAGGGATGCTATGTTAGATCTAATAGCCGCATATATACAGATCTGTAGATAGACTTGTATTTTCCTGCACAGACTAGCTTAGTCGTTTTGTTATGTACAACATATATGTATATATCAAACAGTATTATATATGGCAAAGAAATATATTTCGATTCACTTCCCTTTCAGTTGTGCCTTGATACTTGCTTGATATTTGCCTGTTTCTTCAGAGTGATCTTGATGCATTCTAAACTCATCCTTGATGTACGGACATTGAGATGTCGCAGGATCTTTCAGAACGGATCATTGATCTGTGTGTATCCCTACCATCTTTGGTGTCTTGGGACTGGTCTCTATAAGTAAATGTGGAGATGAGTGTAGCTTTTCCTCTCAGAGATTGACCGCACCACAGATGGTTCCAAGTACTCCTATTTAAGAGGAGCCTAGTTAATTTCATCTCTTATGGATTGTTGTTGCTCTTTGAGGCACAACCGCAGCTTAGATGGTCGCCGGATCTCTTATTTGTGAGGAGAGGTCAGGTAGTTCCATCCCTTTGGTATGAAGCCGATGAAATGTGGTGGATTGAAGTTTGATCCCAGTACCGCTGACAAGTATTTGTATTTTGGTAGGGGGTTAGACCAAACCATAAATGGCTGCCTACGTACTCCTATTGAAGAGGAGATCAGGTCTGCGTAGTTCGAACCTGGTGTAAGAGGTTCAACGCTAAATGGTGTAGAAGGGAGTAGGAATATTTTTGTTGTTTTTGTTTATGTACAGAAGGGGCATAAATGTTCTTTTTGTTTTTGTTTTTGTAGAGAAAGGACAGAAATGTTTTTGTTTTTTTATTGCGACTGGGCCATATAGAATATGGTTACCTACGTACTCCCGGGTATCAGAGAGATCGAGTCGACGTAGTTTGCCCCTCGGGACGATTTGCAGTAGAAGAGAAGTTTAAATCCCATGTGCAGGCTAAACTGTGGGGAAAGAAAGTTTGATCCCATGTTTGGGACAAACTGTAGGTGTGAAAAAGTTTGATCCTAAGTTCAGGACAAACTGCAAGTGTGAAAGGTTCAATCCCTGGTGGGATAATCGAAATTATATAAAAGGTTTAAAATGAGGTGAAACTAGGCTGCTGGCTTAAAGAGTATGTTTCCCTGAGGGGCAGAAAAGTATGCAGAAGATTTTGTATGTAAGAAAGGGTTAGAAAACCTGAATGACTGGTGATCTGATGATCCAAACTCAGGATGTTTGATTGATGGTAACCTCAGACATAGTACCATTTCATTGTGTCCGAGTTGATGAGTTGTGGAAATTCATCGCCGTCTATTTCCTGTAGTCTGAGAGCGCCTCCTGTCAATACCTCTTTGACAACAAACGGGCCTTCCCAGCTTGGAGTGAATTTTCTCTTAGATTGATATTGGTTTTCAATGATCTTCTTCAAAACCAAGTCATGTTGTTTAAATTTCCGTAGCCGGACTTTTCTTTTGTAGGATCTGGTGATCCTTTGTTGATATAACTGGCCATGGAAGATAGTTGCGATTCGCCTTTCGTCTATTAGAGACAATTGGTGATATTTGTCTTGTACCTATTGGTCTTCATCTAGCTGAGCGTCCATCAACACTCTGAGGGATTCCATTTCCACCTCTATGGGGAGTACTGCTTCCATCCCATAGGCTAATGAGTAGAGGGTTACCCCAGTGGAAGTACGCATTGAAGTTCTGTAGGCTAATAAAGTCAGAGGCAAGAGGTCAGGCCATCCTTTGTGATTAGCGGACATCTTCTGTATGATCTTCTTGATGTTTTTATTAGTCGCTTCAACAACACCATTCATCTTTGGATGGTAGATGACGGAGTTAAGGTGTTTGATGTGGAATTTACTGCATAACTCCTCCATCATTTTGTTGTTGAGGTTTTAAGCATTGTCTGACACAATTACCTCTTGCTTTCTATACCGACAAATGACATTATTTCTGATAAAAGCAATGATGACTTCTTTGGTAACCCTGGGGAAAGAGGTTGCTTCTACCCACTTGGTGAAGTAGTCGATCATGGTGAAGATAAACCGATGCCCATTACTGGCTTTGGGCTCAATGGGCCTGATGACATCCATTCCCCACATTAAGAAGGGCCATGGTGAACTCATATTGTGGAGTTCCTTTGGAGGGGCGTGGATAGGATTCCCATAAATTTAGCATTGATAGCACCTTTTGACGTGATCATCACAGTCAACGTTGAGAGTAAGCCAGTAATGCCCTGTTCTGAGGATTTTCTTAACAAGTAGGGGTCCGCTCATGTGTGGGCCACATACTCCACCATGGATTTCATCCATGAGCCTGTGAGCTTGGTCTTTGTCCAGACATCTAAGGAGACCTAATACTGCATCTCTTTTATAGAGTGCATATCCGCTCAGGTAGAATTTCATAGCCAGTCGATGAATCTGCCTCTTTTCAGTCAGGCTCGCCTCAGTGGGTGTAGATCTATCTCACATATACTCTTTGATATGCTGATACCAAGGATGTTGGATGGGAGGTAGCTCATCTGATACTTCTCCAACGTAATTCCCATAAGCTGAAGCCTTTTGTAGGGTAAATGGGATGCTTCGCATGTTTTCCTTGTCACCTATGTTGATCAAGGAGGCCAAAGTTGTTAGCACAACCGCAAAATCATTCCTACTCCGAGGAATGTGGAGGAAGTTTTCTTCTTCAAACTCCGAAGCCATCTGTAAAACTTGCCGATGGTAAGACACCAAATGTAGCTCTTTGGTCTGACAGATTCCCGTGGTTTGTTTGATTACCAACTCTGAATCCCCAAAGACAATTAACCGTCTGATATCCATTGATTGGGCAAGTTTTAGCCCCATGTTGCAGCCTTCATACTCAGCTGTATTGTTGGTACTGACAAACTGTAATTTGACGACGACGGGATACTGCTTCCCTGTACCGGATACTAGAACTACTCCACCTCCAGAACCTTCCATGTTAACAACTCCATTAAAATACATTTTCCACATATGGCATACATCGTACTGATGGTGTTGCGGAATTGCCATGACCCCTTCATCGGAGAAGTATGTTTCTAAGGGTTTGTACTCCAATGCGGGTGTGGTGGCCAGTTGATCCACAATTCCTTGTCCTTTAATGGACTTTTACGTCACATAGACGATGTCAAATTGTTGAAGAATCAACTGCCATCTGGACAACCAACAATTCAGTATGGGTTTACTGAACACGTATTTAAGAAGATCCATGCAGGATATGAGATGGGTTGTGGAATCATGGAGGTAATGTTGTAACCTCATGGAAACCCATGTTTAGCACAACAAGTCTTCTCGATCAGAGTGTACTTGTGTTCACTGCTGCTGAATCTTTTGCTGAGGTAATAGATAACCCACTCTTGGCCTCTATCGTCTTTCTATCCCAGCATGCAGCCCATAACATTGTCATTAATGGACAAGTACATGTATAGGGGAACATCATCCCTGGGAGGTACCAAGATAGGAGCATTAACCAACTGCTCTTTGATTGTAAGAAAGGCTTTTTGACACTCATCATTCCATTTCATGGAGGAGTTCTTCCTTAATAGCTTGAAGATGGGCTCACAGGTTGCTGTGAGTTGAGAGATAAACTTGCTAATGAAGTTGATTCTTCCCAAAAATCCCCGTATTTCCTTCTCTATCTGAGGAATGGACATTTCCTTGATGGCCTAGATTTTGGTGGGATCCAGCTCAATCCCTTTGTGGCTGACTAGGAAACTTAGCAACTTGCCTGATTTAACACCAAAGGCTCACTTGGTTGGATTCAACTTCAAGTTGTACTTACACAACCTATTGAAAAGCTTTCTGAGATGGTCTAAGTGGTCTTCCTCCCTTCAGGACTTGACAATGATGTCGTCCACGTAGATCTCTATCTCTTTGTGAATTAAGTCATGGAAAAGAGCCATCATAGCTCGCTGATAGGTTGTTACAACATTGATGAAGCCAAATGACAACTATCTATAATAAAAGGTTCCCCATGGCGTGATGAAAGCAGTTTTCTCATGATCCTCCTTAGCAACCATAATTTGATGATACCCCGCGAAGTAATCCCCAAAGGAGTACATGTCGTATTAAGTAGTATTGTCAATGAGAATGTGAATAAATGGCACGGGAAAGCTATCCTTAAGGCAAGCTTTGTTCAGATCCCGGTAATCCACGCAAACTCGCACCTTTCCTTCTGGTTTATGTAAGACCCCAACTTTTATGAATAAAAATGAATTTTCTATAAATATCATTTTTGAATATTATGGAATAAATTTGATATAATGTTATAGTTGTGGGTAATATTTATAAATTTTGCAAAGTACGCAAGTTGTTATATAATATTCGATTGGTCAGGGAATATTTGTACGACGACACAATCATTGGTGGACCACACAACAGAATTATTGTCGGATTGAGAAAATGACAAAAATATTTTTATGAAAATAATGGCGGAAGTTTTACCGTTGATACTGTTGAACTACTCGGTAGTAAAAGTTCAGTAATACGCGTGGTTGCATAATAGCACACGGTATTAATTATTAATGCTTATGTGAGAAGTCACTCAGTTTGATTCAATTATTGTCGATATTTTATATGTTATTAAATCAATAATTGAGATGACGAAGTTGTTAATATTATTATTTGCATTATTAACGATGTCTAAAAGTTCTGCCAAGGAGAGGTTTGGTCACCTAATTGCTCGCCAATAGGAAGAAATCTCGATTGAAAGCCCCTCTTTCCAGAACGACACAGTCGATTAATAGTGTGAATAATAATAATGATGATGACGTTTTTTTTATTCAGTATTACTAACGTAATAAAAGCAGAAAAACTTTTTATATAAAATGTAATACTTTTATAGTTATTCATTTTATTAGGCTAATAGTAAAATCTTTTTATATAAAATGTAATACCTTTATAAAGTTATCTGCTTTATTGATAATAATTAGAATATATTATATTTTATTATGCATAGTGTTTGCATAGTGCTTGCATAGTATTTGCATAGTAAAATATTTTTAAAAGTTATTCATTTTATTAGATTATAAATAGAATATATTATATTTTATTTAAAAGATTTTTCTTTAAATATGGACCGTCCGATTAAAGTAAATCAATTTGGACCGTTCATGGATTGGTTACTATTCATTCCATTCTTCTATAAATAGAAGCTCATTCCTTCATTATTTCTTACGAATTCATTGAAACTCTAGAGAGAGAAACTATAGAGAGAAAGAAGAAAAGTATTCTGCTACTTCACTACTCCGATATCAAGTTTCTTTTACGGTAAGGGGTATTATTTCTTTTGTATTCATGAAAAGAACTTCTATTATTCCATCTTTATTATTCTGTTGGAATAACCTATATATGCGGGCTACCCTATACTTGGTAAAATTCTTCTGTATTCCATTCTTTATTATTACATTTGGAATATCCTCGCATGCAGGCTTTACGCAGGACTGGTTAAAATCTTTATTATTACATTGGAATATACTCTCTTCAGGCTTTTTACTGGGACTGGTTCCGCTCTTTATTATTACATTGGAACATCCTGTTGGTGTGAATTTCACACGACACGGTTCCGCTATTTAGTATTCGGTTGGAATAACCTGTCTGTGCGAAGTACCGCATGCATGATGATTTCTATTGTATTCCATTCTTTATTATTCTGTTGGAATATCCTGTCGGTGCGTATTACGCCTGACCTGGTTCCGTTATTTATTATTCTGATGGAATAACCTGTCTATCGCCGCATGCATGGTAATTTCTTTTGTTATTCCATTCTTTATTATACTCTGTTGGTTAAAGTTTTGACTTCTACACTCCATGAAATTAGTGGAATGTTCTTGATATTTGCGCTTCATCCAATATCTTTTCATGGAAATATTCTTCTGAGCATTCTTGAATTTTTCTTTACAAAGAAGTATCATGTTGAAAATTTGGACGTTACTAGTTCCTGAATAAATTAATTCTTGAACTTGTTTTATTGAATTCTTATATCATTGTCATCATCCTCATGTTTATATTATTTTTGAAAGTCATCTGTGGCCTGTAGTGCATAGATGGACTTGGTATGATTATGACCAGAGATTATTTGGTGTAATCTTGACCGTAATGTTACAAATGATGCGGTAAAAGTCCTCATTGGCCCAAAGTGCATTGATGGACAGTTGTTTGCATGATCATGGCCATTGATGAATACACAAATATCCTTGGCCCGTAGTGCATGAATAATTTATGGTCGTGACCCTAATGAATATCCTTGGTCAGAAAAGCGGGGATGATGTGGATTATTTATTGTCGAGTCTCAAATGATAAAAGTGATGAAAACCTTTTAAATCATAAAAGATATTAGATTTTATTCTCTACTTGACTCTTTTAATAGATCAGATGTTCACTGCAGATTAAACTTGATGTCTATTGTATTTTATCGGTTTAACATTGTTGAGGACTAATGATAATTTATTCGCATTATCTTAGTCATAATATTTTCTTCTTGGGCTAGTTGAGCTCACCCTTTCTTTCACTGTTCTCTTCAGGAAATGAGAACGTAGCCGGGACTAGTCGGGGAATGGACTGATGGTCCGAGATGGTGTCTTAGTAGTCCTCACTATTCTTTAAATAGTGTGATAATAAATATAATGGGGACTAAATTGAGTGTGGATATTGTCTAAATGACAATATTTTTATTAAAACTCACAACATGTATTTTGTCGTATTTTACACGACTGTTGTATAATCAAGTTGTATTTGAATTTAGTACTATGTATTTGGCAACTCAAGATAGGTGATGTATACCTATTTTAGGGGCATCACAGTTTAGGTATGGGGACTATGTTTGATAGCCATTCAGGGTATTTAGACACCATGATGATGCTTTCTTGAAATTGTTTCATAATTTCTTCTTTAACCTTTAAACTCCATTCAGGTTTCAATTGCCTGAGCTTCTGCCTGACTGGCTTGAATTCCTCTTTAATGGGAAGGCGATGAAGGACAATGTCAGCGAACAAACCCACCATGCCTTCACGAGACCATGCAAACACAACCTGGAATTGGGTTAGTAGCGCAACCATGTCATTCCTTTGGTTTGGAGTGAGGTCTGAACCAATCTGGATTAACTTAGGGTTTTCTAAGGTTCCGAGATTGAAAGAGGTGGTTTGATCAAGATTAGGTTTAGGTTTGTCTTCGACCCATTCCTTAATCTCCTGAGGTATCTCAATGTCCTCTTGTACTTCCATCAAGTCTAAGTCCAACTTTTCATCAAAGTTACAGTCCTTGTCGAGAAAGGGCACCTCATCAGCAAGTACATGCACATCTAAATTTAAAGTCCTGAAACAAAATATGCTTTCACTGAATATATGAAACTGTTTAATCATACAAAGTGTTAGCATGTACTGAAAAAACAACTGCTAATATTGTACAGAATAGTAATCAGTTAAAGTTATCTATAGGGCAGATGGAATTTATGTCCATTTTACCCTCGTCGACCAATGCATGGAGTGTTGTTCCAATTATCGACGGTAAATTCCTGATGGACTGCAGTGATGGAGGGGCTATCATCGTCCTCCTTCTCCCTAATGATGACCATGATATCTGGGCAATCATCGACTGGGGTGTATCTGTTTGTATGCTTCACATTGACAATGATGCGTATGCCTGACATCATCAGGGCGATGTCTAGTTTACATCTTTGTTCCCTCTCTTCCACTTTGGGATCAAGAATTAGGACCTCTTTTGTTTTAACCAATATCGGTTTAGGAAATAGCATAGCCATAATATGGGCTGACATCTTTACCGTAGATTGTATTAGCTCAGGATTTGCACGTGGAGAAAATTGTCGTATGGCTGAAGTTGAAGGAATCTGTTTATGCTTATGAGGATTCCTGTTACTGGAGCTAGAAGAATAGCCTAATCCAGCTGTCCCTGTTTGACTGGGTACTTGAATAGGGTGCTTAATACCCTGATGATCTTTGCCCAACCCTTGTCCTGGTTGATGACCTAATGATATCATCTCTAGAGTAGCCAACATAACCTCGACAGAAATCTTGGGTGTGAAAGGTGGTGTAAGACCCCAACTTTTATGAATAAAGAATAATTTTCTCAAAATATATTTTTGAATATTATGGTGTGGATTTGATATAATGTTATAGTTGTGGGTAATATTTACAAATTTTGCAAAGTAAGCAAGTGGTTATATAATATTCGATTGGTCGGGGAGTATTCGTTTTAATAGGGAATATTCGCACGACTCACATTGATCATTAAGTGGACTCCACAACGCAAGTATTGTCGTAGTTAGAAAATGATATAATTATCTTTTTATAAAAATAACGGCGAAAGTTTTACCTTTAAACTGTTAAACTACCCGGTAGTAAAAGTACAGTAATACACGTGATTTCATAGTAGCATACGGTATTAATTATTGATGCTTACGTGAGAAGTCACTCAGTTATACTCAATTATTGCTACAGTAATTGCTGCATCATATATCTCATATTATTGATTCGATTATTGTCATAGTATCATCTGCATTATATGATATATTATTAAATCAATAATTAAGATGACAAAGTTATCCATATTATTAAATTGTAATATTTACAATGTCTAGAAGTTCTGTCAAGGAGAGGTTTGGTCATCTAATTGCGTACCAATAAGGAGAAATCCTTATCGGAAAGCCCCCTCTTTCCTGGGAACGACCTGGTTGTTAAATATTGTGAGTTATAATATTAATGATAAATAAGTTCGTGTTGATTAAAGATAAAATTGATAGTTCCATTGTGTTGGAATTATTAGTGTTAGTGGAAATCGACATTTATTTCGATATTAACTGATGTTTAGAAGTTATACTGACCAGTCGGGTAATTAACCGGATAAATGAGCAATTAATTGCTATTAATTCACATGATTATAACTATTTGTTCACATATGGGTACTATTGATTCACATTCTTGTACTATTAGGGGAGTTGGTGCAAGATTGATAATACTTGCATGAATAAGTTAAAAATGGAGGTATAGATGGAAGTACTATAGTGTAATTCGTATTTTCACATGATTATAACTATTGATTCACATTATTGATTCACATTATTTACTATTAAGGGAGGTGGTGCAAGTTTGATAATACTTGCAGGACTAAATTAAACATGAAAGAAAAGTTGAAGGTATTGTACTGTAATATTTTGAGCCCCAAAACGTGCAATTATCGAAACTATATTTTCCTATAAATAGAAGCTCATTCTTCCTTCACATCTCGCCAATTCACAAAAGCTATAGAGCAATTATTATAGAGAGAAATTATAGAGAGAAAGAAGAAGAGAAGTCTGCTACCTCTCTACTCCAGTGTTCAGTTTCATTCTAAGGTAAGGGGTATTATTTCTTTTATATTCATGAAAAGAGCTTCTATTATTCCATTCTTTATTATTATGTTGGAATAACCTGTCTATGCGAAGAACCGCATATATGGTGAAATTCTTCTGTTATTCCATTCTTTATTATTATGTTGGAATAACCTGTCTATGCGAAGTACCACATACATGGTGAAATTATTCTGTTATTCCATTCTTTATTATTCTGTTGGAATATCCTGTCTGTGCGGATTACGCTAGACCTAATTCCATTCTTTATTATTCTGTTGGAATAACCTGTCTGTGTGGTCTATCGTATGCATAGTGAATTCTTTGTTATTCCATTCTTTATTATTTTGTTAGAATATCCTGTTTGTGCGGATTACGCTAGACACGGGTTCCATTCTTTATTATTCATTGGAATAACATGCATGCTGATCTATCGCATGCATTGTGAATTCTTCGTTATTCCATTCTTTATTATTACATTGGAATATCTTATGCATGCGGATTACGCATGACCGGTTCCATTCTTTATTATTATTCGTTGGAATAAACTGTCTATGTGGATTATCACATGCATGGTGAATGATCATTCGTATTCATTCCTTATTAAATTGTGGAAATGATCTAACTACGTGGATTACCGCATGGCGGGTGAAAATCTATTTGCAGTTTCATATATTCTATGATACTCATTTGGTTAAAGTTTTGGCTTCTATATTCCATTAAATTAGTAGAATATCCTAGATATTTGCGCTTCATCCGGTATAATTTCATGGAAATATTCTTCTGAGCATTCTTGAATTTTACTCCACAAAGCAGTATCATGTTGACAATTTGGACGTAATAGATTTCAAGATAAATTAACTTATAAATCTTTAAAATTTATTCTTGAACTTATTTTATTGAATTATTATGTCATTGTCATCATCCTCATACTTATATTGTGATGAAAGTCATCTTTTGGCTTACGATGCGTAGATGGACTTGGTATGATTATGACTGTGGATTATTCTGGTATAATCATGACTGTAATGTTATAAATGATGTGGTAAAAAGTCCTCAAGAGTCTGTAGTGCAATGATGGGATGAGTTTTTGGTATGATTATGACCATGGATTATTCGGTATAGTCATAACCATTGATGATTAAATGAATATCATTGGCCCGTAATGCAGGGATGACTCGATGATGTGGTTTATTTATTAAGATGAGTCTCAGCGATAAAAATTGATGAAAACATTTTAAATCATAGAAGATAGTAGATATCATGCTCTACTTGACTCTTCTAATGGATTGCTTATTTCATTGCAGATTAAACTTGATGTCTATTGTATTTTATCGGTTTAACATTGTTGAAGACTAATGATAATTTATTCTGCATTATCTTAGTCATAATATTTCTTACTAGGCTAGTTGAGCTCACCCTTTCATTCATTGTTCTGTTCAGGAAATGAGAACGTAGCCGGGACTAGTCGGGGAACGGAGTGACGGTCCAGATGATAGCATTAGTAGTCCTCACTATTCTGTTAAATAATGTGACAATAAATGTAATGAGGACTCCATTGAGTGTGGATATTGTCTAGATGACAATATTCTTATTAAAACTCTTAGATTATGTTTTGTCATATTTTACACGACTGTTGTATAATTAAGTTGTATTTGAATTTTGTACCATGTATTTGGCGACTCAAGATGGGTGATGTATACCTATTTTGGGGGCGTCACAGTTGGTATCAAATCTTAGGGATATGATCCCTGGCTGAGATGTGAGACAAGAACTATGAGGGAAGAGACGGGGAATTCCTTCGTTAGTATGAGCTACCTAAGTTTATTTGGTATTTAATTGGTCGGTCAGAATATAGGGATAATATATGATATGTTAATTAACCCTTGTTTTGTGGCAGTATTTGAAAATGGCATCCGAAAATGTTGAGATAAACAATGCAGCATATGAGACCATTGAGTCACCACAAATTAATGCCCAGGATAATGTGCAACAGGAAGACAATAATCCTCATGTAAACAATAACACCGATGAAATGGTGAACGATGGGATGTTCAGAGGCTTTATACAATTCATGCAACATCAGGCGAAAGCAGCTCCTGTCCAAAATGCAAGTGGAAACACTGACAACACTCGGACGGTCACCGCTAAGCAGTTCAAGGAGCTGGGACCACCAGAGTTTTTTGGAGAGACAAAACAACTTAAGGCGTAGATGTGGATAAAACAGATCAACAAGATATTTGATGTCTTGGAATGCTCCAAGGAGCAAAAGGTTCCCTTTGCCACCTTCATGTTGCAAGCAGAGGCAGATTACTGGTGGGAATCTGTAAAGCGTACTCAACCTGCCGCACTCAAAATGTTTTGGGAGAAGTTCTAAGAGCTGTTCAATGACAAGTACTTTCCTGAAAGTATTCGTCACATGAAGGAGGTAGAGTTTATCAAGCTTGAGCAAAACATTATGATCGTAGCGCAGTACGAAGCTAAATTTGTCGAGTTGTCTCGGTTTGCGTTCCACTTGGTTGATAATGAGGAGAGAATGACGCGGATGTTTCGAAGAGGTTTAAAACTTGAGATAGGTCAATACCTACTTTTTCACAAACTGTGTTTGTATTCAGATGTTATGAATAGGGCTCAATTATTTGAGCGCAATAATGAGTCAACCCAACCAAGAGAGAGCAACTGACAAGTCGATAATACCGGTGGTAGCAGTCATCGAAGTGGTGACAACAAACGTGGAGGGAATCAACATGCCAGAAATGATAATCACTTCGGTGGTAATCATGGCCATGTCAATAAGAGTGGACATTTCAAGAAGAGGAGATTCAACAAGGATGGAAAGACGTCAGCATCATCACCTATTGTTAAGGAAGGAGAACGACCACCGGTCGTATGTTTCAAATGTGGAGGGGAAGGACACATAAGTCTAAACTGCACGATGCAATCCAAAGCGTGTTATAAATGTTGAAAAGAAGGTCACCTAACCTGATTTTGTCATGCACCAAAGTCAAGTCCAGCTGGGATGGAGGAATCAAAGGGTGTCCTAGACAAGACAAAACTGGTAGTTCAAGGGAGAGCATTTGTCGTAACCTCCCAAAAAGCGAGGAATCCGAACGAGGTGATCACGGGTAAGCTAATCATAAACTCTAGCGAAGTTTATACTTTATTTGATACTGGTTCTATCCATTCTTTTATTTCTCCTACTTGCGCTTAACATTTAAATTTGACTCGGGAGAAATTAGACTTAGACTTATCTGTTGAAACTCCATTGGGAGAAACCTTCGTTACATCTACGGTTTATAAGTCTTATTTGATTCAAATCGGTAACCGCACGTTACCTGTCAATCTTATTTCTTTGAAAATACTACTCATCATACTAAAATTTATTATTTTAGTAAGGTTGTTTTCTTTCATATTCCTAATCAACCAATTATGTGAATTCAAGCAACCAAACCACTAAAATCAATCATTGTCATATCAAGTCATAAAGCTGTTCGTTTATTGAAAAACGGATGTCAAGCTTTCTTAGCCCATGTCACAGATTTAAATAAAGATACGTAGGATTTGAATGCTATTTCTATTGTTAATAAATTTCCTGACGTATTCCCTGAAGAACTTCATGGCCTATCCCAGAGCGTGAAATTGAATTTTGTATTGACCTTGAATCTGGTACAAAACCCATTTCCAAAGACCCATATCGAATGGCTCCTATTGAATTTCAGGAGTTAAAAACCCAACTACAAGAATTGTTAGACATCGGTTTCATTCGTCCTAGTATGTCTCCATGGGGTGCTCATGTTCTATTCGTAAAGAAGAAAGATGGAAGTATGCGACTTTGTATTGATTATCGGGAGTTGAATCATGTCACCATCAAAAATAGGTACCTGTTGCCTCGTATTGATGACCTGTTTGATCAATTGTAAGGAGCCAAGCTCTTTTTAAAGATTGATCTTCGTTTCGGATATCATCAGTTAAAGATTAAAACTGATGACAATCCAAAGACTGCTTTCAGAACTCAGTATGGGCATTATGAATTCCTAGTCATGTCTTTTGGATTGACTAATGCTCCTGCTGCCTTCATGGATATGATGAACTGAGTATTCAAGGAATATTTGCATCACTTTGTGGTTGTCTTTATTGATGACATCCTCATATACTCCAAAACTCGCGAAGACCATGAGCAACACTTGAGTTTGATACTCCAAAAGCTTCGTGAAAACATCTATATTCCAAGTTCAAGAAATGCGAGTTGTGGCTTGAGGAAGTTGCATTCCTTGGGCACGTAATATTAAATCATGGAATATCTGTTGACCCAGCAAAGATTGAAGCAATTCAAAGCTAGGAGCAACCTAAGTTAGTGACCAAAGTACATATGTTTCTCGGCTTAGCTGGTTATTATCGGAGATTCATAGAAGGGTTTTCTTGAATCGCCACTCCATTAACTCAACTGACTCGAAAAGATATAAAATTTGGTTGGAGAGAGGAATGTGAAAAGAGTTTTCAAGAACTTAAGAGGACACTCATTTCAGCACCTGTTCTGATAATACCATCTGGCTCGGAGGGATTATTCATCTACAGTGATGCTTCAGGCAAAGGGTTAGGATGTGTTCTCATGCAACATGGAAAAGTCATAGCCTATGCCTCTCGACAACTCAAAGAATATGAGAGGAATTATCCTACTCATGATCTAGAGTTGGCAGTAGTCATTTTTGCTCTTAAGATTTGGAGGCATTACCTGTATGGAGAGAAGGTGGAGATCTATACGGATCATAAAAGCCTCAAATATTTCTTCACTCAAAAGGAACTCAACATGCGGCAACGACAATGGCTTGAGTTGTTGAAAGATTATGATCATACCATCCACCATCCTGGAAAAGCGAACGTAGTAGCTGACGCATTGAGTAGAAGATCATATGCGGGTACGAGTGCAATATTGTCAACGCAAAGACCCATTTTGTATGACTTGGAAAGGATGGAAATAGAGTTAAAGACTCCAGGGACCCATGTGATGATGGCAAATATATGAGTGGAATCGACTTTAATCGATAAAGCTAAAGCTGCTCAAACTATAGACCTGGAGCTGATGCGTATGAAGAAGAAAGTGCAAGAAGGTGCTATTCCGCAAGCAAGAATCGATGAAGAAGGAATACTTCGAGTCAACTCTAGACTTTGTGTTCTTAACAATTCTGACTTGAAGTATAAAATCATGATGGAGGCGCACAACACACCGTTTGCAATCCATCCTGGGAGTACCAAAATGTATCGTGATCTTCAACATACATTTTGGTGGAGCAATATGAAGAGAGAAATAGCGGGGTTTATATCAAGGTGTCTAACATGTCAACGAGTCAAGGCAGAGCATCAAGTGCCAAAAGGTCCATTGTATCCACTTGAAATTCCAGAATGGAAGTGGGAGCACATTACCATGGATTTAGTTACTGGTCTTCCCAAGGTTTCTCAAGGCATAGATGCGATTTGGGTCATTGTTGATAGATTGACCAAGTCTGCTCATTTCTTACCGATACGGGAAACTTTTACACTTGAACGTCTTGCTAGTATGTACATAAATGAAATCGTAAGATTGCATGGTATGCCAGTATCCATAGTTTCTGACCGAGACCCAAGATTTACTTCAAGATTTTGGGTTAGTTTACAAAAAGCTATGGGCACGAATTTATGATTTAGTTCGGCATATCATCCTCAAACGGATGGGCAGTCGTAAAGGACTATTTAAACTCTTGAAGATTTATTAAGACTTTGTGTCCTTGACTTCAAGGGAAGTTGGGACAAGCTCTTACCATTCAACTCTTGAAGATTTATTAAGAATCTGTCATTTGCAGGACACCACTGTTAATTAGATTTTAAATGAGGTGGCGGAGTGCCCAACATTCTTCTATCTTTGTATTTGCGAGAGTGGAGTGATCTTGGCATACTCCTCAAAATTAAATAAATCGAGGCAGGGGATTGATTGGAGGTAGAAGAGATTTAATTCTTCCTTCATTGATCAACATTTGAAATATCTCCTCCATAGGTTGGCCAATGTATATAAATTCCCATTTATTGGCAAAATCCCTACAGGCTTTGGCACTTACTCTTTTCGCAACATTATCCTCCAGTGTTTCATTGTCTGAAGGTGAGGATGGAAAATTCATGAAAAAAGGAAGGAGACTATCATGTTCCTGACTGATTAATTGGTGTGTGACTTAGTGTTGATGAATCACCAGTTCTGCCAACTGATCTACTTGTTTGCAAAGAGTCTTAATCTTTTGCTCCATCATGAACTAGAACTGTGCATAATCCCATATGTCAGCACCGTCCTTGCTAGTTTGGGAAGGTTCAACAACATAATTGGAAGTCTGTCCACTACTCCTATTAATCATATTGACCTTTCCTTCTTTGTGTTGAGAAAGAGGATTGTCTTGCACATGAGGTTGGTCGGGTTTATTCACGACAATCTCCCCATTGTCGATTAAGTCCTCGATCTTGTGTTTCAACGCCCAGCAATCATGAGTGTCATGTCCTGGTGCCCCGGCATGATAAACATACTTCCGAGTAGCATTGAAACCCTTCCCATTCGGGTTGGATGGTGGAAGAAGATGTGTAATTTTCTTTTGATTAGTCAGAAGAGCAAGGATATTCTCGAGTGAGTCCCCTAAGGGTGTAAACACTCAGGGGCGTCTGACTTCTGTACCTTTAGGTAATAGAGGGTTTGAAGACTGTGCTTACAAAGAGGAGTAGTTTCTCCTCTGAATAGGCATATTCTGACTGCCTTTTTGACCTTGTAGTATCAAGGAAACATCTTCCTCTTTCTTTTTATGGACCCTCCGGGGGTTGTTTCCATAAGTTCCAGGCTGTATGTGCTCAGCATCTGCTTTAAGAGTGGCTAGGTCTTGAATCTTTCCTGACTTCAATCCCATCTAAGCCATCTCTCCGTGTTTGATCATTTCAGAAAATGGCTTGCCAATGCTAGCTAAGATTCTTTCATAGAAAGGAGCTTCTTGTATGTTTATGAAGGTCATGACCATTTC
The DNA here is from genome assembly GCA_020205615.1 of Panax quinquefolius. NCBI lineage: Eukaryota > Viridiplantae > Streptophyta > Magnoliopsida > Apiales > Araliaceae > Panax > Panax quinquefolius. Next base: position 126,343,756 of record CM035163.1, on the reverse strand, counting down.
TGATTCTGTCATAGAAGGAATAACTTGAGCAATAGGCGCCTCCACCTTTGATCATACTCTTTGAAGGACTCAGTAGATTATTTCTTGACCTTGGTAATCTGGTACCGGTCAGGAGCCATCTGAGATTCGAAGCTGTACTGAGTGAGGAAGGTATGAGCTGTAATATTTTTAGCCCCAAAACGTGCAATTATCGAAACTATATTTTTCTATAAATAGAAGCTCATTCCTTCATTATTTTTCACCAATTCACTAAAGCTATAGAGCAATTATTATAGAGAGAAAGAAGAAGATAAGTCTGTTACCTCACTATTCTAGTATCTAGTCTTCTTTTGAGGTAAGGGATATTATTCTTTTGTATTCATGAAGAGAATTATTTTCTTTCAATACTCGTAAGGGTTGTTATTCCATTCTTTATTATTATGTTGGAATAACCTGCCTATGTGAAGTACCGCATACATGGTGAAATTCTTCTGTTATTCCATTCTTTATTATTCTGTTGGAATAACCTGTCTGTGCGGTCTATCACATGCCTGATAAATTATGTTGTTATTCCATGCTTTAATATTCTGTTGGAATAACCTGTTTATGTGGTCTAGCGCATGCCTGGTGAATTCTGTTGTTATTCCATTCTTTATTATTTTGTTGGAATATCCTGTATGTACGGATTACGCATGATCTGGTTCCATTCGTTATTTTTCTGTTGGGAATAACCTGTCTGTGTGGTGTATTGCATGCATGGTGAATTCTTCTGTTACTCCATTCTTTATTATTCTGTTGGACTAACCTGTCTATGTGGATTACAGCATGCATGGTGAATGATCCTTTGTATTCATTCTTTACTAAATTTTGGAAATGATTTGTCTACGTGGATTACCGCATGGCGGGTGAAAATCCATTTGCAGTTTCGTATATTCCATTATACTCATCTAGGATATCATTTCTTTTGTACTCGTCATGAAATATCATTTTATTTGATATTTTTCTGTTACGAGTTATTATTCATGGGTTACTATTCACCCAGTTACTATTCACTCTAGTATTATTCACTCAGGTATTCGGGGTACTTTTTGTGCTGGAGTACTATTCACAGGTTACTATTCATCCGATTACTATTCACTCTAGTATCATTCACTCGGGTATTCGGGAAACTTTTCGTGTCGGGGTACTATTCACGGGGTACTATTTACCCAAAAAATATATTCTTTTCTGTCAAAATTATTTTTGGTACATGAATATTATTTCTTTAATTTTACTCTACAAAGTAGTATCATGTTGACAATTTGGATATTTTTAAACTCTGGATAAATTTAAAGTCTTTAATATTTATCCTTGATTTTGTTTGATTTGATTTCGGTTGATTATTGCTTATATCATTGTGATCATCCTCATGCTTATATTGTGATAAAAGTCATCTTTGGCTTACGTGCATAGATGGACGTGGTATGATTATGACCAGAGATTATTCGGTATAATCATGACCATAATGTAACGAATGATGTAGTAAAAGTCCTCATTAGCCTGTAGTTCATTGATGGACAGTTGTTTGTATGATTATAATTAGGGATTATTCGGTATAATCATGACCATTGATGATTACATGAATATCCTTGGCCGTGGTGCAGGGATGATTCGATTTAATTTATTAAGCTGAGTCTCAGCGATAAAGTTGATGAAAATCTTTTTAAATCATAGAAGATAATAGATTTTATGCTCTACTTGACTTTTCTAATGGATTGCTTATTTCCGCTGTAGTTGTTGATCTAAAACTTGTTGTCTATTGTATTATATCAGTTGTTATATTGTTGAAGGCTAAGGATAATTTATTCTACATTATCTTAGTCATAATATTTCTAACTGGGCTAGTTGAGCTCACCCTTTCTTTCATTGTTCTCTTCAGGAAATGAGAATATAGGCGGGGACGAGTGCAGGAGCGGAGAGGCGGGTCCGGATGATAGCATTAGTAGTCTTCACTATTCTGTTAAATAGTGTGACAATAAACGTAATGAGGACTCCTTTGAGTGTGGATATTGTCTAAATTACAATATTCTTATTAAAACTCTCAGTTTATGTTTTGTCGTATTTTACACGACAGTTATATTATTAAGTTATATTTTAATTTTGTACCATTTTTTTGGCAACTCAAGATGGGTGATGTATACCTATTTTGGGGACGTCACAGTTGGTATCAAAGCTTAGGGATATGATCCCTGGCTGAGATATGAGACAAGAACTAGGAGGGGAGAGACGAGGAATTCCTTCGCTAGTATGACCTACCTAAGTTTATTTGGTATTTAATTGGTCGGTCAGAATATAGGGGTATTATGTGGTATGTCAATTAACCCTTATTTTGAGAAATCTGAAATATATGAGATGAGAAATGGGAAAATCATGATAGAGAGGAAATAACCGGAAAGGTATAATTTAAAAAAAAACAAGTTATTCTCATCTCTTCGAACTACCAGGTACGTAAATTTCGAGGGTGAAATTTCATAAGGAGGGGATATTGTGAGACCCCGAATTTTATGAAATAAAAGTATTCAATTTTCTTATAATTATTCTATTTAGTAAATGGTTAAATTGATAAAAGGTTAAAGTTAAGGGTGATATGTGAAATTTTTTCAAAGTAAACAAGTTGTCAGAAAATAATTGGTGATAAAAGTATAATAATACGCGTGGTTGCATAGTAGCACACTGTATTGTACAATATCTTTGATTATTGATGCGTACATGAGAAGTCACTCAGTTTTATTCAATTATTGTAATAATATTTTCAATAATTGAGATGACAAAATTATTCATATTATTATTTACAATATTGACGATGTCTAGAAGTTCTGTCAAGAAGAGGTTTGGTCACCTAATTGCGCGCCAATAAGGAGAAATCCTTATCAAAAAGTCCTCTCTTTCCTGGATTGTTAAATATTTTGAATTATAATATTAATGATGAATAAGTTCGTGTTGATTAAAGATGAAAGTGATAGTTTCATTGTGTGGGAATTATTAGTGTTAGTGGAAATCGACATTTATTTCGATAATAATTGATGTCTGGAGGTTATATTGACCAATCGGATAATTAACCGGATAAATAAGCAATTAATTGCTATTAATTCACATGATTATATCTATTTGTTCACATGTGTGTACTATTGATTCACATTCATTTACTATTAGGAGAGTTGGTGCAAGAATGATAATATTTGCATGACTAAGTTAAAAATGGAGGTATAGATGGAGGTACTATAATGTAATTCGTATTTTCACATGTCTAGAACTATTGATTCACATGATTTACTATTGATTCACATTATTTGCTATTAGGGGAGATGGTGTAAGTTTGATAATACTTGCAGGACTAAATTAAAAATGAAGGAAAAGAGGAAGGTATTATACTATAATATTTCGAGCCCCAACACTTGCAATTATCGAAACTATATTTTCCTATAAATAGAAGCTCATTCCTTCATTATTTTTCACCAATTCACTAAAGCTATAGAGCAATTATTATAGAGAGAAAGAAGAAGATAAGTCTGTTACCTCACTATTCTAGTATCTAGTCTTCTTTTGAGGTAAGGGATATTATTCTTTTGTATTCATGAAGAGAATTATTTTCTTTCAATACTCGTAAGGGTTGTTATTCCATTCTTTATTATTATGTTGGAATAACACGCTTTATGTAATACCGCATACATGGTGAAATTCTTACATTATTCCATTCTTTATTATTACATTGGAATAACGTTCGCATGCTATTACATCACATGCCTGATAAATTCTGTTGTTATTGCATGCTTTAATATTCTGTTGGAATAACCTGTTTATGCGGTCTAGCGCATGCCTGGTGAATTATGTTGTTATTCCATTCTTTATTATTTTGTTGGAATATCCTGTATGTACGGATTACGCATGATCTGGTTCCATTCGTTATTTTTCTATTGGGAATAACCTGTCTGTACGCTGTATTGCATGCATGGTGAATTCTTCTGTTACTCCATTCTTTATTATTTTGTTGGACTAACCTGTCTATGTGGATTACAGCATGCATGGTGAATGATCCTTTATATTCATTCTTTACTAAATTTTGGAAATGATTTGTCTACGTGGATTACCGCATGGCGGGTGAAAATCCATTTGCAGTTTCGTATATTCCATTATACTCATCCGGGATATCATTTCTTTTGTACTCGTCATGAAATATCATTTTATTTGATATTTTTCTGTTACGAGTTATTATTCATGGGTTACTATTCACCCAGTTACTATTCACTCTAGTATTATTCACTCAGGTATTCGGGGTACTTTTTGTGCTGGAGTACTATTCACGGGTTACTATTCATCCGATTACTATTCACTCTAGTATCATTCACTCGGGTATTCGGGAAACTTTTTGTGTCGGGGTACTATTCACAGGGTACTATTTACCCAAAAAATATATTCTTTTCTGTCAAAATTATTTTTGGTACATGAATATTATTTCTTCAATTTTACTCTACAAAGTAGTATCATGTTGACAATTTGGATATTTTTAAACTCTGGATAAATTTAAAGTCTTTAATATTTATCCTTGATTTTGTTTGATTTGATTTCGGTTGATTATTGCTTATATCATTGTCATCATCCTCATGCTTATATTGTGATAAAAGTCATCTTTGGCTTACGTGCATAGATGGACTTGGTATGATTATGACCAGAGATTATTCGGTATAATCATGACCGTAGTGTAACGAATGATGTAGTAAAAGTCCTCATTAGCCTGTAGTTCATTGATGGACAGTTGTTTGTATGATTATAACTAGGGATTATTCGGTATAATCATGACCATTGATGATTACATGAATATCCTCGGTAGTAGTGCGGGGATGATTCGATTTAATTTATTAAAAGTTTGAGTCTCGTGATAAAGTTGATGAAAATCTTTTTAAATCATAGAAGATAATAGATTTTATGCTCTACTTGACTTTTCTAATGGATTGCTTATTTTCGCTGTAGTTGTTGATCTAAAACTTGTTGTCTATTGTATTATATCAGTTGTTATATTGTTGAAGGCTAAGGATAATTTATTCTACATTATCTTAGTCATAATATTTCTAACTGGGCTAGTTGAGCTCACCCTTTCTTTCATTGTTCTCTTCAGGAAATGAGAATATAGCTGGGACGAGTCTGGGAACGGAGAGACGGTCCAGATGATAGCATTAGTAGTCTTCACTATTCTGTTAAATAGTGTGACAATAAACGTAATGAGGACTCCTTTGAGTGTGGATATTGTCTAAATGACAATATTCTTATTAAAACTTTCAGTTTATGTTTTGTCGTATTTTACACGACAGTTATATTATTAAGTTATATTTTAATTTTGTACCATTTTTTTGGCAACTCAAGATGGGTGATGTATACCTATTTTGGGGACGTCACAGTTGGTATCAAAGCTTAGGGATATGATCCCTGGCTGAGATATGAGACAAGAACTAGGAGGGAGGCGGGAATTCCTTTGCTAGTATGACCTACCTAAGTTTATTTGGTATTTAATTGGTGGAATTGTAGATATAGGGGTATTATGTGGTATGTCAATTAACCCTTATTTTGAGAAATCTGAAATATATGAGAAGAGAAATGGGAAAATCATGATAGAGAGGAAATAACTGGAAAGGTATAATCTAAAAAAAACAAGGTATTCTCATCTCTTCGAACTACCAGGTACGTAAATTTCGAGGGTGAAATTTCATAAGGAGGGGATATTGTGAGACCCCGAATTTTATGAAATAAAAGTATTCAATTTTCTTATAATTATTCTATTTAGTAAATGGTTAAATTGATAAAAGGTTAAAGTTAAGGGTGATATGTGAAATTTTTTCAGTAAACAAGTTGTCATAAAATAATCGATGATAAAAGTATAATAATACGCGTGGTTGGATAGTAGCACACAGTATTGTACAATATCTTTGATTATTTATGCGTACATGAGAAGTCACTCAGTTTTATTCAATTATTGTAATAATATTTTCAATAATTGAGATGACAAAATTATTCATATTATTATTTACAATATTGACGATGTCTAGAAGTTCTGTCAAGAAGAGGTTTGGTCACCTAATTGCGCGCCAATAAGGAGAAATCCTTATCGAAAAGCCCCCTCTTTCCTGGGAACAAACCTGATTGTTAAATATTTTGAATTATAATATTAATGATGAATAAGTTCGTGTTGATTAAAGATGAAAGTGATAGTTTCATTGTGTGGGAATTATTAGTGTTAGTGGAAATCGACATTTATTTCGATAATAATTGATGTCTGGAGGTTATATTGACCAATCGGATAATAAACCGGATAAATGAGCAATTAATTGCTATTGATTCACATGATTATAACTATTTGTTCACATGTGTGTACTATTGATTCACATTCATTTACTATTAGGAGAGTTGGTGCAAGATTGATAATATTTGCATGACTAAGTTAAAAATGGAGGTATAGATGGAGGTACTATACTGTAATTCGTATTTTCACATGTCTAGAACTATTGATTCACATGATTTACTATTAGGGGAGATGGTACAAGTTTGATAAAACTTGCACCACTAAATTAAAAATGAAAGAAAAGAGGAAGGTATTATACTGTAATATTTCGAGCCCCAAAACATGCAATTATCGAAACTATATTTTCCTATAAATAGAAGCTCATTCCTTCATTATTTTTCACCAATTCACTAAAGTTATAAAGCAATAATTATAGAGAGAAATTATAGAGAGAAAGAAGAAGAGAAGTCTGCTACCTCACTATTCCAGTATCTAGTCTTCTTTTGAGGTAAGGGGTATTATTCTTACGTATTCATGAAGAGAGTTATTTTCTTTTAATACTCGTAAAGGTTGTTATTCCATTCTTTATTATTATGTTGGAATAACCTGTCTGTGTGAAGTACCGCATACATGGTGAAATTCTTCTGTTATTCCATTCTTCATTATTCTGTTGGAATAACCTATCTGTGCGGTCTATCGCATGCCTGGTGAATTCTGTTGTTATTCCATTCTTTATTATTCTGTTGGAATAACTTGTCTGTGCGGTTTATCCCATGCCTGGTGAATTATGTTGTTATTCCATTCTTTATTATTTTGTTAGAATATCCTATTTGTGCGGATTACGCATGACCTGGTTCCATTCTTTATTATTCTGTTGGAATATCCTATCTGTACAGATTACGCATGACCTGGTTCCATTCTTTATTATTCTATTGGAATATCTTGTTTGTACGGATTACGAATGACCTGGTTCCATTCTTTATTATTCTGTTGGTAATAACCTGTCTATGCGGTTTATCACATGCATGTTGAATTCTTCTGTTATTCCATTCTTTATTATTCTGTTGGACTAACTTTTTTATGTGGATTACCGCATGCATGGTGAATGATCCTTTCTATTCATTAGTTATTAAATTATGGAAATGATCTGTCTACGTGGATTACCGCATGACAGGTGAAAATCCATTTGCAGTTTCGTATATTCTATTATACTCATCTGGGATATCATTTCTTTTGTACTCATCATGAAATATCGTTTCTTTGGTATTTTTCTATTACGAGTTACTATTCACCCAGTTACTATTCACTCTAGTATTATTCACTCGAGTATTCAGGGTACTTTTCGTGCCAGAGTACTATTCAAGAGTTACTATTCATGGGTTAGTATTCACCCGATTACTATTCACTCTAGTATCATTCACTCGGGTATTCGGGACACTTTTTGTGTCGGGGTACTATTCACGGCGTACTATTCTCGAAGTACTATTCACGGGGTACTATTTACCTAAAAAATATATTCTTTTCTGTCCAAATTATTTTTGGTACATGAATATTATTCATGAATTTTACTCTACAAAGCAGTATAATGTTGACAATTTGGATATTTTTAAACTCTGGATAAATTTAAAGTCTATAATATTTATCCTTGATTTTGTTTGATTTGATTTCGGTTGATTATTGCTTATATCATTGTCATCATCCTCGTGCTTATATTGTGATAAAAGTCATCTTTGGCTTACGTGCATAGATGGACTTGGTATAATTATGACCAGAGATTATTCGATATAATCATGACCGTAATGTAACGAATGATGCGGTAAAAGTCCTCATTGGCCTGTAGTTCATTGATGGACAGTTGTTTGTATGATTATAACTAGGGATTATTCGGTAAAATCATGACCATTGATGATTACATGAATATCCTTGGTCGTGGTGCAAGGATGATTCGATTTAATTTATTAAGCTGAGTCTCAACGATAAAGTTGATGAAAATATTTTTAAATCATAGAAGATAGTAGATTTTATGCTCTACTTGACTCTTCAAATGGATTGCTTATTTATGCTACAGTTGTTGATCTAAAACTTGTTGTCTATTGTATTCTATCAATTGTTATACTGTTGAAGGCTAAGGATAATTTATTTTGTATTATCTTAGTCATAATATTTCTTACTGGGCTAGTTGAGCTCACCCTTTCTTTCATTGTTCTCTTCAGGAAATGAGAATATAGCTGGAACGAGTCGGGGAACAGAGTGACGGTCCAGATGATAGCATTAGTAGTCCTTACTATTCTGTTAAATAGTGTGACAATAAATGTAATGAGGACTCCTTTTAATGTGGATATTGTCTAGATGGCAATATTCTTATTAAAACTCTCAGTTTATGTTTTGTCGTATTTTACACTACAGTTGTATTATTAAGTTGTATTTGAATTTTGTACTATGACAACCCGAATTTTTATAAGTTATTAAAATAGGAATTTAATAATTAAAATTCTTATTATGAGATATTTTGAGTTTGAGTATGTATATATCGTCTTTATATATTTTGAAATGTGTGATCTAGTGTGAAGAGAAATATATATTCATATATTGGGAAAGTGAGGTTTAATATTTGAGTTAACTATTGAAGGAATTAAATGAATTTTGTAATTAATCTTAAATATTTATTCAATTGAATAAATATTTTAAATAATGTATTTATTGAGAAAATAAATAATTTATGAAATTGTGGTATAATAATTTAGTTACGTGTGTATGATAATTAAATTAAAGCAAAGGTAACTTTTATTCTTTGAAGATTTAATTTAATGAATTAATTAAATTAAATGAGTTGTTTAATATTAAAGAAAACATGTAAATTAAATAAAGCGTTGTTTAAATCTAATTTATTAATTAAATTAAATTAGATATATGATTATTTATTAATCATCAGAAGAATTATAATAAAAATTATAATTATTATTGTAAGTTATGTAAAATGGTTACAGGTGTGACAAATAAAAACTATATAATATAATCTTATCAAAATAAATTAGAATGAGGGGAATTGTGTATAGCCAAACAAGGCCTTGTGGCCTTTGGCTTATTGTAACTAACGCAGCCGTAAAACCATATCAGTTTATTTCTACGCATATTATTTCTTTCCCTAAGGTTAGATATCGGTGAAGAACATAGTATAGAGAGAGCTTGGTAGGAAGAGAGAAATTCTCTGTAGATTTTGCTAGGGAGTTGGAATATCAAGGGAAAACAATCCTCTTCCCAACAAACAAAGATTTAAGGTATAATCTACTCTAATCTTAACTTCTATCTTTGAAATTTCTATTGATAATTATGTAGAATTGATGCAAATACGTGTATATAGGGTTTATAATCTGTTAAGCATCATATATGAGTGATTATTTGAGTATCAAACACGTGAAATTGGGATTGTAGGAAGAAATTGGGATAATAGTGTTTACGTATGAAAAATGGCTTAAGAAAGTATAAATTTTCATGTTTAATATGTGTTATAATCTGTAAATTGATGTTGGATTATGTTAGTATGTGAAGAAACGAAAACAACATAGTTTAAATCGTGTCAATTGATTAAGAAATGAAGTCGTGGCGATTGAATTCGCTAGAGATGTTAAAACATGAAAATAGAGTATGAAAATATGTTTTGGGTTAAATTTTAGGTTGGTTAATGTTTTTATAAATTGTTAGAATTCTAGTATGTTGTATTTCAATGAATTACGAATCCATAGAATCGGAAACGGACTAATTTGGATGTGTATAACTCAAGTTATGAAGATTAGTATGAGAAAAGGGTCAAAAATCGCGAAGAACAGTAGCTTCAGGTCCTGTTTCTGCTAACGGGCGCAGCTGCGCTGTGCCCAAGGCTTAATTGGGTGCAGCTGTGTCCAAACTCTGTCAAGTGTGACTGTTTTGACCTATTTTAGTAAAATAGGCATAACGTTTTTATACGAACTTTGATTTCGGTGATTCAAGATGATCCGGAACAAGGACGAATAGACCTACAACTTTTATTCTTTAAGTGTTTCAATTGGGATCGGGAACAGTAGTCAAAATGGTCATCTTTGTGACTGATGCGTATTCGGAAGTAATCGGAGGGCGTCGGAGATGCACATACACAAGTAAAGTGATGTTCACGATAATAGATGTTGTTCTAAGTTATAGAACATGAATATTATGAAGTATTATGATACTCAACATTAATAAATTATATATTAGATAAGTTGTATTCGCATACTAAGCACACACAAGAGAGACAAATTGGGCGTGTGATGAATAAACGTCGAAACACCGTGATAAGTGTTAATGAATGTAAAAAGTGTTTTAAATCAAATGAAATGAATATTATAAGATATTGAATAGGGTTAATATAAAACCAATAAGTAGTCCTAGCAAGACTTAAACTCTTGAATGAACTTCGAGTTTGACTAAGAAGAAATATAGTGAGTTATAAGTCTAAAGTTAACACAATCAAATTGAACATTATGTATTGATTAATAGGAAGGGTTATAGGACGTAAATTAAAGTTTACATTACAACTACTATGTGTTGTTATGTGACTAATAGTTGATGTGTATGATTATATAATTATGTAGGGCATGTGAAGTACAGATAATTGTAAGTTATTAAACTGTTATTGGTAAACAACGATCAAGGCAAGTCTTTCAGTTCCTATTTGCTATGTGAACTTGATGATTTACTGTTTTAGATCTTTATTGTAAAGAGCATGATGTGTTATATATATGTTGAAAGTATGAAATGTTAAAGTCAATTTATTACTACGTTGATTGAGTAAAGCATGCTGATTGAGTAAGGAACTCAATCTTTATACTTGTTATATGATCTGTAGCATGTATGTTATGTTAGTCCAATGTTTATGAGATATGTGTTGAGCATGTTATTATGTGTTGTGTGATGCATGAAAGTTGTTAGATTTTGCTGAGCTGTCGAGCTCAACCTTGCAAATAACCACTTTTGCAGGTTCAAGATTCAAGGTAAAGTAATGTGTCACTTGAAAGACATGAATCAGATGTGATACTTGATGATTTATACACTTTGGTTGTGTTATTATTATTTGAACCATGTTTAAGGTTCCGAATAATGTATTAATATGGAATTGTAATATCGTTTTGTGATGTAAACTATTGTAGTATTAAAATGATTCTGAGATATTTAGATGTAAAGGTTTAAGGTTTTGGGAACGATGATAGTTTGTAATAGAAAATTTTAATTACTCCGCAAATTTCAATGGTTGTATTATCATTTAATGATGTAAAATTAAAGGTTGAATGTATTATTAACGACCAAATTCGAGAATTAAATTGTACGAATTTTGGGGTCGTTACAGTTGGTATCAAAGCTGATAGGTTAGAAACCTTAGGTAAGAGTACCTTGGGCTATAACCTTAGAGAAGAGAGGTGAAGATAATGAAAGAATAATCTCAAATAAAGTTTGAACAATAAGAAGTAGTTTAAAAAAATTATAAAGAATGGATTAAAACATGCGTTAGAGGATTCAAAGAAGAATCTCGCAGCGTTATAAGGAATATGAATGTGGGGTTACCCAACTCCAATAATAAAGATATAATGTGATAATAAATAGACAATGTCTATAAAAAGAAAATTATAAAGAAGTTAAGAATAAAAAGTTATATCTAAGTATGGTACAATCGTACTCTTTAATAGTTGATGTATGGTATCTGGGCTAAACGTTTCCTTCATAGAGCGGAGGTATATATGAACTAGCAACTCAGAACCTAGTTTGTTGGTTGTTTGTGGGAAACCACTCAGCGTACCATATTGAAACAATTAGAGACTCGATGTGTACCAAGTATAAAAAATGGATACGTATGATGAAAATGTGGAACTTGAATGAAATGTTGAGTAATGTAAAAGAAGTTAGAAATTCTTAAAGGAAGAATTATTATGTAAACAAGAAAATTCAAAGAAGAATCTTGAAGAGATATAAAGATAAGAAATGGGAGTTACCTAACTCCAATAGCTAAGATAACAAATAATGTCGTAGATGATGAAAAAGGAAAGAAAGAGGATCGTAAAACAAAACGATCATGAATTAAGAAAAGAATTTTAGGGGAGATGATTATAGAATAAGATCACGACGTGATCTGTTTAAGTTATAAAAGAAAGATGGTTTCTAATGTTTGATAATTATAGCTTGATGCTATGAAGATGATGTACTATGAAATAGTACAAGATAAACTCATGAGGAGTTATAGATAATGTGATACGAGGAATTCGTATCGAGCAAAGAGCAAGTTAAGAGTAAGATAGAGTTAGGTGGGATTTCAATTAAGGACTCATGTGATGACTGAGTTGTACAAATCTTTGTATGGGCGGGGGTTTGTGCTTGCACTCAGTTTATCACATTGATAATCATTGGAATGTTGGTGTCGCACTATCAATGTATATGTGGCGAAAAAGTGATTCTTTTTCTTACGTGTATGTTTGATAGTTAGAAACTATTAAGATTAGTCAGATATTATTAGAATTAAGTGCGGTTCTTAAAACTAATGCATATGGTATGTTCGTGACTCATAATAATATAGTATGTTTGGAACCCCTCAGCGAATGGACGCCTATGGTCTGACTAGGATAAGTTCTTAAACTCATATTATTGTGGCAAGTTACTGAACTTCCAATGTGTAGTAAGTTTGATGAACTATATTTTGGGGTATAGGAAGATTGAAGTTGATGGAGAAAATTAGATATTCTAAATCTACTAGCTATAGCTGCTAGACTTTGAAATTTATTGACTTCGTCTTTGATGTTTGCACTTCTATTTTCTTGAAAAACATTGGATCAAATGATGAAACCAATGAGTTTTAAAAACAATACCGTTATTCGTATGTACATGCTAATTGCTTTTGACTAGACAAAATGATTTGAAATATATCGAAATGTATTTTTATATCATCAATGCATCATGGAACCAGTGCGAGATGATAAAAAAATGATGGAGTCATCAATGCAGTATTACTTAGTGTTGGATGTGATCTAAGGATCGTCAGCCCACTATGGTATGATGTAGTATGATAAAATCACCAAATGGCGGAATCCTCAAACAGACTATAAATACAATGCGGTATCATGACGTCATAAAATGATTTTTGAGATTTCTTTAAGATATGAGTATATATATATGTATATGTATATATATATATGTATATGTATATTTCGATTGATGTCCGAATTGTTGTAGAAGTCTATTCTATTTGATTCAGCTAGACGAATATTGAAAGATGTTCATGAAATTCAAGCGTTTCTTGAGAAGTTATGCCAAACCAAATTATTTTGGTGCGGATTCAGATGTTGAAAAGCTGAGATGAACAACCCTTTTATAGGGGATTACGCGGAAGCGTTTAGATGTTTGTGCGCAATACATGGTACGAAGGGCTGATCACCCTAAGTACGAAAGTCTCTACAGTCTAATGATTGTTAAGGTTTAAGTTGAAAGAGTACTTATAACCATGGGTAAAGTGCACAATACATCGTACGAAGGGCTTAACACCCTAAGTACGGGAGTCCCTATAGTCTAATGACTGTTAAGGTTTAAGTTGAAAGAGTACTTATAACCGTGAATGTAGTTCAAGGTCTTATGATCCTCAACATGATTTGGAATCTTTTAAATTCCTGTTATTAATATCGCTTCCCAATTATTAAGCAATTGTGGAAGATTCTTATTACTCTGGAAGGTGAAAGTGGAAAGGATGAGAAAATTAAGCAAAACATAATAATTTCAAGAAAGAATTGAAACTTCAGAAAGAAGAGAAATGTGAAACTCTTAGAAGAGAAAGAGGTGACGAATAAGATGATCTTAGAAAGATCCTTAGAGAAAGAATTTGGTTGTAGAACCCAATGAATGAATAAAGTATTAACATAAAATCTATTTTGATAGATTGAATGAATGAAGATTAATAAATAAAATTTCGAGGACGAAATTCTTAGAAGAAAGGGTGAATGTAATATCCCAAGTGTTTATGATAGCGGTCCTTAGAAAAGGAAATGAGTGGGTTAAAGAATATATAATATTCAAAATATAATTGAGTTCAAGGGAAAGTTATGAAATAAAAACTTACAAGAATTTAGTATCAAGAATGGTGGGAGTAGGAAATATAAAACATATATTAAGGTAATGTGTTGAAGTTATTCAACAAATAGATTTGATGAAAACCCGAGTAAGGTAGGGTTTCGGTGATTCGTAGGACGGAATCCTTATACGGAGGGAAGGATGTGACAACCTGAATTTTTATAAGTTATTAAAATAGGAATTTAATAATTAATATTCTTATTATGAGATATTTTGAGTTTGAGTATGTATATATACGTGCTATATATTTTGAAATGTGTGATCTGGTGTGAAGAGAAATATATATTCATATATTGGGAAAGTGAGGTTTAATATTTGAGTTAACTATTGAAGGAATTAAATGAATTTTGTAATTAATCTTAAATATTTATTCAATTGAATAAATATTTTAAATAATGTATTTATTAAGAAAATAAATAATTTATGAAATTGTGGTATAATAATTTAGTTACGTGTGTATGATAATTAAATTAAAGCAAAGGTAAATTTTATTCTTTGAAGATTTAATTTAATGAATTAATTAAATTAAATGAGTTGTTTAATATTAAAGAAAATAAGTAAATTAAATAAAGCGTTGTTTAAATTTAATTTATTAATTAAATTAAATTAGATATATGATTATTTATTAATCATCAGAAGAATTATAATAAAAATTATAATTATTATTGTAAGTTATGTAAAATGGTTACAGGTGTGACAAATAAAAACTATATAATATAATCTTATCAAAATAAATTGGAATGAGAGGAATTGTGTGTAGCCAAACAAGGCCTTGTGGCCTTTGGCTTATTGTAACTGACGCAGCCGTAAAAGCCATATCAGTTTATTTCTACGCATATTATTTCTTTCCCTAAGGTTAGATATCGGTGAAGAAAGAGTATAGAGAGCTTGGTAGGAAGAGAGAAATTCTCTGTAGATTTTGATAGGGAGTTAGAATATCAAGGGAAAATAATCCTCTTCCCAACAAACAAAGATTCAAGGTATAATCTACTCTAATCTTAACTTCTATCTTTAAAATTTCTATTGATAATTATGTGTAATTGATGCAAATACTTGTATATAGGGTTTATAATCTGTTAATCATCATATATGAGTGATTATTTGAGCATCAAACACGTGAAATTGGGATAACAGTGTTTATGTATAAAAAATGGCTTACGAAAGTATAAAATTTCATGTTTAATATGTGTTATAATCTGTAAATTGATGTTGGATTATGTTAGTATGTGAAGAAACGAAAACAACATAGTTTAAATCGTGTCAATTGATTAAGAAATGAAGTCGTGGTGATCGAATTCGCTAGAGATGTTAAAACATGAAAATAGAGTACGAACATGTGTTTTGGGTCAAATTTTAGGTTGGTTAATGTTTTTATAAATTGTTAGAATTCTAGTATGTTGTATTTCTATGAATTACGAATCCATAGAATCAAAAACGGACTAATTTGGATGTGTATAACTCAAGTTATGAAGATTAGTAGGAGAAAAAGGGTCAAAAATCGCGAAGAATAGTAGCTTCAGGTCCTGTTTCTACTAACGGGCGTAGCTGCACTATGCCCAAGGCTTAATTGGGCGCAGCTGCGCCCAAACTATGTCCGGTGTGACTGTTTTGACCTATTTTAGTAAAATAGACATAACGTTTTCATACGAACTCCGATTAAGGCAATTCAAGATGATCCGGAACAGGAACGAATAGACCTACAACTTTTATTCTTTAAGTGTTTCAATTTGAGGTCGGTAACAGTAGTCAAAACAGTCATCTTTGTGTCTAATGCGTATTCGGAGGAAATCGGAGGGCGTCAGACATGTACATACACAAGTTTAGTGATGTCGACGATAATAGATGTTGTTCTAAGTTATAGAAAATGAATATTATGAAGTATAATGATACTTAACATTAATAAATTATATATTAGATAAGTTGTATACGCATACTAAGCACGCACAAGAGAGACAAATTGGGCGTGTGACGAATAAACGTTGAGACGCCGTGATAAGTGTTAATGAAAGTAAAAAGTGTTTTAAATCAAATGAAATGAATATTATTAGATATTGAATAGGGTTAGTCCTAGCAATACTTAAACACTTGAATGAACTTCGAGTTTGACTAAGAAGAAATATAGTGAGTTATAAGTCTAAAGTTAACATAATCAAATTGAACATCGTGTATTGATTAATAGGAAGGGTTATAAGACGTAAAGTAAAGTTTACATTACAAATACTATATGTTGTTATGTGACTAATAGTTGATGTGTATGATTATATAATTATGTAGGGCACGTGAAGTGAAGATAACTGTAAGCTGTTAAACTGTTATTGATAAACAAAGATCAAGGCAAGTCTTTCAGTTCCTATTTGATATGTGAACTTGATGATTTACTCTTTTAAATCTTTATTGTAAAGAGCATGATGTGTTATATATATGTGGAAATATGAAATGTTAAAGTCAATTTATGACTACGTTGATTAATTAAAGCATGCTGATTGAGTAAGGAACTCAATCTTTATACTTGTTATATGAACTGTAGCATGTATGTTATGTTAGTCCAATGTTTATGAGATATACGCCGTGATAAGTGTTAATGAATGTAAAAAGTATTTTAAATCAAATGAAATGAATATTATAAGATATTGAATAGGGTTTATATAAAACCAATAAGTAGTCCTAACAAGACTTAAACACTTGAATAAACTTCGAGTTTGACTAAGAAGAAATATAGTGAGTTATAAGTCTAAAGTTAACACAACCAAATTGAACATCGTGTATTGATTAATAGGAAGGGTTATAGGACGTAAAGTAAAGTTTACATTACAACTACTTTGTGTTGTTATGTGACTAATAGTTCATGTGTATGATTATATAATTATGTAGGGCACATAAAGTGCAGATAACTGTAAGCTGTTAAACTGTTATTGGTAAACTACGATCAAGGCAAGTCTTTCAGTTCCTATTTGCTATGTGAACTTGATGATTTACTGTTTTAGATCTTTATTGTAAAGAGCATGATGTGTTATATATATGTTGAAATTATGAAATGTTAAAGTCAATTTATAACTACGTTGATTGAGTTAAGCATGATGATTGAGTAAGGAACTCGATCTTTATACTTGTTATATGAACTGTAGCATGTATGTTATGTTAGTCCAATGTTTATGAGATATGTGTTGAGCATATTATTATGTGTTCTGTGATGCATGAAAACTGTTAGATTTTGATGAGCTGTCGAGCTCAACCTTCGAAATAACCACTTTTGCAGGTTCAAGATTCAAGGTAAAGTTATGTGTCACTTGAAAGACATGAATCAGATGTGATACTTGAAGATTTATACACTTTGGTTGTGTTATTATTATTTGAACCATGTTTAAGGTTTCAAATTATGTATTAATGTTGAATTGTAATATCGTTTTGTGATATAAACTATTGTAGTATTAAAATGATTCTGAGATATTTAGATGAATAGGTTGAAGGTTTTGGGAACAAGGATAGTTGGTAATAAAAAATTTTAATTATTTCGCAAATTTCAATGGTTGTATTATCGTTTAATGATGTAAAATTAAAGGTTGAATGTATTATTAATGACCAAAGTCGATAATTAAATTGTACGAATTTTGGGGTCATTACATATACCATGTATTTGACGACTCAAGATGGGTGATGTATACCTGTTTTAGGGGCATCACAACATAAGATCCAAGTTCTCCTATAAATATCATTCAATGTGTGTAAGGATCCCCTAACCCATCATACTTTTCAAAGTCAGGAGTTTTGAACTTCTCTGGATAATGCACACCAGGGAATATACAAAGGTCAGCATATGAAACACTCCCGCGTGCTCCAATCCCTTTGATAGAATGGATGGTTTCCTCCACTTGAAGGACTTTCTTCCTGATATCACCGGTGTCTGGATCTTCTTTGAGATGGGTGTTTTTAGGAATTTTATTTGTTGTATCCAACTGAAGTTCAAGAAATATTTTATCTGAACCTTGTGCTCCTCCTTGTGCAGAGGATTCTGTATGAACGGGTATTTGCGAACCCTGAGTAGATTGGTGTAATTCTTTAAGCAGAACAACCAAATCTGTAATTTGCTTGCTTAATCCATTAAACTATTCTCGCGAGACAGGAGCAAGATTAGACTGGTCAGACGAAGACATGATTGGGTGTAGGCTCGTGACCTTTTTGGATTTTGAGCAGGTAACAGGCCCAATTATTTCCCTACAAAAACTTATGTATTTTAGTCTTAGGGAATGTATAAATGTTTACATGCTATCATAATGTGTCCATTTTAGGAATATTTTCCTTCAAAACGGGTGTCATTTGATAGCATCTCATGTATTAATATGCATGTGCAAATGTTCTTCATATTTTCCATTACATAGAGATTAACATGGAATAAAATTACAAGTAATTGTCTTTATAAGTAATTGAAAATAGAAAGCATAAAGAGACTTTCCTCCGCATTTGGTTTATTAGAGGCTGACCTATCTTAGGTTACTCTGGCAGCTTTTTGGCATGAAGGTTCCCAGATCATCGCAATCTACTTGACGGGAAGATAATTCGGTCTTTCAGCTGGAGCGAATCTGGGTGGTGCCTTTCCTGATCCTCATTGGAATTAGTCTTCCTACGAGTCCAGTAATTAAACACCTACAGGATAGCCTCCTGGTGGAGGAACCACACAACATACATTCACATACAACGTGTCTCACCATTTTTGAAAATGATGACATGTGCAAAGCATTAGTATCACAACTAGATATTTTTGCAGTGCAGTAAGTAAAATGCATTCATACACATTCATTAAAAAAATGTAAATTCAACATTCACACACAAGCATATAACAGTTTTGAGCCCTCTTACTGGTGTCCCTAGCAAAGTCGCCACCTGTTGACGTTGGGATTTTTATTTGTCCATTTTCTGTTCTTGTTCTTTGGTGTTCTCATGTTATGTGAGATTTGTTTGAAAAAACAAATGAAAAAGGTCCGACATGTATATGTCACCAGTTGGTGTTTTTAACTGGTTGTACCAACGTAACTGAGAAAAGGTTTGCACATTGACCCAGTGATGTGACACTGCTAAACGGGTCTGTGAAATAGAGATACATTTGGGTTCGGGGGCTTGATTTTGCGGAGGGAAGGTGTTAGGCACCCCCCAACATCCGTGTTACCACGGTGACCGCCACTTTTCAAGAAACTGTTATATGAATGTGTATGTGTGTGTGGGTTAATGTGCTGTTATTTGGAAGTAGTGTGAGGCCTTGTTCGCGCTTATATACAAAGGGTTTGAATTTGTATAAAAATTCAGTTTTAAACAAGATATAGCAATGAGGTGTTGTAAAAGAGGTTTTTTAAACCATGTGCTCAATATTAATTGAGGCATTTGATACTTCCATTTTATTATTAAATGTTCGGCTTGGTTGCTTTTATTTTTGATATGCGAAGCATCTTCAAGAAAATAATATATAGCAGTGTTGAACACCTCATGAGCATGAAAGCTATCTAAGGAAATTCAAACACTGTGAATAATTTTCAAGCTTCTTACAGCTGAAAATGTCCATCACAGGACCAAATCTAAATTTAGTAGACTGAATCTGTGATCACATGATTCCTAGGCTCACATGATGCCGCAGTTTATATGAAAAGTAGTAAGCAGTTATATATATAAAAGCTGTAAATATATATATACAAACATGATCAACCACCATGAAGCACCTCTACGGGGGATCAGCAATATAAATATACAAAAGCGGTAATTATATATAAAGAGACGTGATCAACCACCACGAAGCACCTCCATGGGGGATCAGAAATTTAAATAAAGCAATAAATCCGATCAACCGCCACGAAATAAACTCCAGGCGGGACTAAATGTAAAGAAAGTAGTAAAAATGATCAACCGCCATGAAGTAAACTCCAGGCGGGATGCAATGTAAATAAAGCAGTAAAAGGCCACGAAGTAAACTCCAGGCCTGACAGAAATGTATATATATATATACAAATTATTGTCGGACTCTATTCGACGAGCCTGGATTTTATATCCTATCGTTCTTATGCTATATATATATATATATATATATATATATATATATATATATATATATATATATATATAAGCAAAGAAACGCCTCGGATGTAAAATCCAAGCTCATCAAACAAAGTTCGACAACGATTCATATATATAAGTATATATATAAAAGCAAATAAACGCTCCGGATGTAAAATCCAGGCTCAATCGAGGCATAACTCGATAATGTTAGTCCATATATATATATAAAAATATATATATATATATAAACAGAAATGAAATCCACGGACCGAAGTTCGGACATACACACACAACACGACTCTCAATGTGAATAAGAGTGTGTGCAAAGATTAAGAGAAAGGTTTTATAGTGTGTAAGAAGGCTTACAGTGGGCTACTAAAGAAGACTTCTATGACTTCAAGTAGATGAACACTCGGCTCCCACCGGTAAAAATATAGCTATATGTGAGCTTACAAGTGCTTAAAATGAGAGAGCACTCAATATAGGGCGTGTACAGAGAAAATTTGACAGGGCTTCCTCGCCTTTTTTCTCTTGAATATGGCCACCCCAAACCCTATATTTATAGAGCTGGGAGCCACAGGTGTACCTGTAGCAGCCGCAGATCCACATGATTTATTGAACACATGAGTTAGTGAATAAGTGTTTCAAATCTAATACTTGTGATTTCTGAAATATATATGGTGTGAATTGAAACTTGTACAAAAGTAACAAGTTTAACTAAAAGTGAGTTCTATTTTGGAAAGTTGATGTTAGTATATCTAATAGATATTGTGATTCTAATAATATGTGTAGGTGAACGTAAGTTGTAATTTATAGCTTACGCACGAGGCAAGTACTTTACTCTTAAACTTTAATCGAGCAAGTTTTGAACTCTAATCGTTGTTTGATTTATCCTTAACTTGTTTATAGTTAAGCAAGTTTAATTAGTTTCATTCTTTTTGTAATGAATGCAAGTTCTTGAACTCTAATTTCTAATATTGAGTTGTCTTCTTTCATTTACTTTGCGCAAGTTGTAATCTTATTGTCCTATAGAGCAAGTTTTTATTTTAAGCTTGTTATTCATTAATGCATGTTCAATAGTTCAATTTTCTTATTCGACAAGATTATAGCCTTGGCTTAATATTGTTCAAGCAAGGTTTATTGTAGTATTCAATACTTATGCTTTTAGGTTTATTTCTAAGCATATGTTCGATATATAGTGTTGTTTCACCTATGATTTATAATTATTCTTCATTATGTTGTTATTGATCAATCGTAGTGTTATTGAACTTTGTTGATTCAACTAATCCTTTAGTTGATGATCATTAAACTCTAAATTACCCTTGAAGCTTGTCCATACCAAACTTTCTTTGGTGCGAACTTGTACTCTAGAACTGAGAAGAACAACCCTATTATAGGGGAGTTATTTTACGCGATGCGTTTAGATGTTTGTGCACAATACATGGTACGAAGGGTTGATCACCCTAAGTTATTTTCGTATGTTGATTCCAGTTTTTGATTATCATTGACAGAGTATTATTCAGTTCTGATGAGCTTATTCAATGGCAATTATTATGCTATTGTTATTAATTGTTATTCCAAGTGAGCATTTGTTTTGCTTACTCTTACATATATACAATTATTGCAGCTAAGGTTGAGAAGGTCGATGAACCTACCTCTAGCAAAGGAAAAGGGAAAATGAACAAGTGTTAAAGAACTATACTTTTATTTAATGTCATGGTGATAGACTTTATTTTAAATGATGTGATGTGATTATTTTATTTTTCCGCACTTGATGTATGTTAAAGGTTAGATAACCTGGGATACACATTGGTTTAATGATGTAAACCTTTTACTGGGAGGATCTTGGTTTAAATTTTATTACATTTGGGTAGTTAGATGTGAATGCATGAAAAGTGAACACCAAGTCTTGTGGGAATGAAGCACCTAGAATTGGGGGTGTCACAGGTTGGTATCAAAGCCTTAGGTTATGAACCTTAGGTGGGGGAAAAGTCTTAGGAAGTAACCTTATAGAAGATTGAAAAGATAGTGGTGATAAACTCTTATCGAGTTTTAAAAAAGAAATAATAAAACACTCTATGTGCTTATGTGGTTGCAACCTATGTGCTCGTGAGTGTCGAGTTGTAATGATTAGTAATTAAAACTTAAAATTTTGTTGTCAAGATGACTAATGTAGGAGAATCCAGTTAGGCTACGGAGGAAAGACCCCAGATGCCTAGATGGGAGGAGCCTCGAGATATTCAGGTGGTTTGGGAACAACTACTGCCACAGAAGTCATCTCCTTTGGTTACAGTGGTTGAGCAGGAAGGTTTACTTGATGAAGACGATGAGGTAGAGATGGATGAGGAGGACCCCATTAAGCTGCAATAGCCAGATGGGGATGAGGATGATAAGGAAGAAGAGTTTCCACCAAACTCTATCACAACTTGTATGTACGAATAAGTATACGACCGTAATGTAGAGCTTTAGGATAGAGTCAAGGAGTTGGAAGAGATAGTAGCTGAATGTCAAACCTCGATGGTGCAGAAGAACAACGAGATTCGGGATCTAGATGGACGTCTAAGTAATGTCGAATGGAAGTTGATCCATACTGAAGGAGAGAACGAGCAGTTGATTGAGGAGATTATGTAGCTGAAGAACAAATTAAAAGAAGAGTCCACAAAGAGGCAAGAGCCGAAGATGCGTACGAGGAAGCTTCTCAATGACCTGAGGTAGCAGAAAGAGAGGTACAAGTAAAGAAGATCAAAATGGAGGAGATGAATAGCATTTTTAACACTGTGGTTAATCGAGCTCAAGACCGAGTCATGTATTATACGATTCAGTTCGAGACGTTGCCATGGTACATGTTAGATCGTCGAACAATGCTCCGTATTATGGAAGAGGGGCGTCGCAAGGCTATGCATCATTTTAGTAGATAGTCGTAAGGAATGTAATTATTATGTGATTAATGAGTAAATAAGATGTAATTCATGGGTATTATATAACCAATGGGATATGATGATGATGTTATCCTGAAAATTTTGTAGTTCAGGAAAGTGATGTAGATAGCATGGATGATGTCATGGTTATGTTTTTAAAAGATTATGAATAAATAAAAGTTACTATTTATTCAAGATATTGTGTGTTATGTGGTAATTTTTATGATGTGCGAGTTAAGTAGATAATACTTAGAAGATTGAATAATAATCTAATGAGTATATTTTAACAGAAAATGCCTCCAAGACATCAACCATGACAAAGGACCCCGGAGGGATCTACCAATAACAACAATGTTGAGGCTAACCCAGTTCAACAGTTAGTGACATTACTGACAGGAGCAATACATAATTAGTCGCAGAATCAAGCTGCGACATTTAAGGACTTAAAGGCGGTTGGGCCACCAGAATTCCGTTTACAGACCTGGGTCATGGAGATAGAGAAAGTTTTGGACATTGCTAGAGTAAGTGAGAATTAAAAGACTGTTTTTGCAACATTTATGTTGAAAGCAGAGGCTAGTTATTGGTGGCAAGCCAATAAAACTCGAGGAGGTTAGGGAGTAATGACTTGGGATAGGTTCAAGGACATATTTTTTGGGACTTATTTCCCAGAGAGTTCGAAAAATTAGATAGAAGTGCAGTTTTTTGAACTGAAGTAGGGCACAATGACGGTATCGGAGTATGCCGATAAATTTAACGAATTGGCGAGGTTTGTGCCATATCAAGTTAACAAAGATGAACGTAAGGCTAGGAGTTTAAAATAGGGACTGAAGCCCTAGTTGTACAACAGAGTCTCCATGTTTTAACTGAAGACATTTACAGCGGTGCTGGAGAAGGCAATTATCGCTGAGGCTGGAGGTGAGGTTGTAACGAAGTATAATCAAGAACAAAGAAAGAAGAAGAATGAAGGTAAAGCTAAGAATGGTGGTGGTAGTGGTAGAAGTGGTAGTAATAACTTGAAAAAAAAGTGGAATGCAAGTGTGGGTGCTGGAAACTAGTAGGGAAACTAGCAAAAAAAGATGTTTGAAGCATGCGCTACATGCAAAAAGTGTCACACTAGCATGTGCTTAAGGGGGAAGCGAGTATGCTTTAATTGTGGCCAGGAGGGTCACATTGCCCCAAATCGCCATCAACCAAAGAAGAATGCTTGCTACACCTGCGCATCGAAACATCATTTTACTCACGAGTGTCCTAAGAAGAAATCCAATGAGACAACAGGAAGCAAGTGAGGTAGTAGTGGAGGTACATTGACTATTGCTGGACCAACATCATCAAATAAGCCCACAACCAGAACCTTCAACATGACTGTGCAAGACGCGGTGAAATCAAAAGATGTCGTGTCAGGTATTATCCTAATCAATGATATAAATGCATATGTATTATTTGATTCAGGTACTACTTACTTGTTTATATCTGATAAATTTGCTAAAAGGTTAGAATTTCCTAGTGAAGAGTTGAATTTCCCTTTACACATAAAAATTGAGAATAGGGAGGTAATTCCTATTAAGTTTGTATACAAAAATTGAAGGGTGAATATTACGGGGAATATTATGACAGTAGATTTAATATTGATAAAACTTGGAGAGTTTGATGTTATATTAGGAATGGATTGGCTATTCAATTATGGAGTGATAATTGATTTCCAAGAGAAATGTGTAAACATTATGACTCTGTCAAAGGTAGTTTTCTATGGTAGCAAGTCGCCTAGACAAGTGAGATGTCTGACAATTATGCAGGCCAAGAATTTATTAAGTTAAGGTTGTGTAAGATACTTAGCTTACATAGTCGGTACTCAGAAGAAGAAGGGTGTGAAACTGGAGGAGATACCAGTGCTTAGGGATTTTATAGACATGTTTCCGGAAGATTTTCAAAGACTTTCGCCTGACAGAGAGATAGAGTTCATGATCGAATTAGCGCTAGGAACTGCTCCAATATCAAACGCCCCGTACAGGATGGCTCCGTTAGAGATGAAGGAACTGATGGTGCAATTTCAAGAACTGCTAGACAAGAAATATATTCAGCCAAGTGTATCACCGTGGGGAGCGCCGGTGTTAATCATGAAAAAGAAGGATAGGTCAATGCGTCTTTTCATTGATTATAGGGAATTAAATAAAGTCACTATTAAGAATAAATATATGTTGCCAAGAATAGATGACATGTTTGATCAATTGAAGGATGCTAGATACTTCTCAAAAATAAGTTTGAGAAGTGGGTATCACCAATTGAAAGTAAGGAAGGAGGATGTACCAAAGACGGCATTCAGAACTCGGTACGAACATTACGAGTTTCTGGTAATATCTTTTGGTTTGACCAACGCCCTTGCAACATTCATGGAATTGATGTACATGGTGTTTAATCCATTTTTAGACAAGTTTGTGGTGGTGTTCATCGATTATATTTTGGTGTAATCCAAATCTTAAGAAAAACACGTGGAACATTTACATCTGACACTAGAGACGCTAAGAAAAGAAAAGTTGTATGAAAAATTCTCTAAATGTGAATTTTGGCTAGAACGTGTACAATTTCTTAGGCATGTAATTGACAAAGATGAGATTTCAGTGGATCCATCAAAAGTCAAAGCTGTGATAAATTGGGAACAACCAAGAACTCCATTAGAAGTAAGAAGTTTCTTGGGACTTACAGGCTATTATAGACGATTTATTCAGGACTTTTCCAAAATTGACACTCCGTTGACAAATTTGACGAGAAAATCTGTAAAATTTGTTTGGACGAAAAAGTGCAAAGAGAGTTTTAAGGAATTGAAGAAGAGGCTTAGTGTGGCACTTGTGTTGTCATTACCAGATAATACAGGAAACTTTGTGGTGTATGGTGATGCCTCGCATAAAGGATTAAGTTGTGTCCTTATACAGAACGGCAAGGTCATTGAGTATGCATCAAGGCAACTGAAGGACTACAAGAAAGGATATTCGACTCATGATTTAGAGTTGGTTGCGGTGGTATTTGCTTTGAAGATATGGAGACACTATCTCTATGGAGAGAAATGTGAGATCTACACAGACCATAAGAGTTTGAAGTATATTTTCACGCAGAAGGACTTGAACATACATCAAAGGAGGTGGTTGGAATTAATAAAAGATTATGACTATGAGATCTTTTATCATCCGGGCAAAGCTAATGTGGTTGATGATGCCTTGAGTAGGAAGGGTCGTGAGAAGTTAATGTTCGTAACGGCTCAGGAGGAACTTATCTCATCAATGGCAAGGCTAGATTTGGAAATCAATTTTCCAAAAGAATCGGATGAACGATTATTCCAGATGGAAGCTAGTCCAACTTTGGTGGAAAAGGTAAAGAATGCTCAACTACAAGATGAAGAATGTAGAAAAATAAAGGAAATTATGGTCGAGGGTAGTGAGGTGAAGTACAAGGTTGATATCGAAGGAGTGCTAAGATTCGAGGGACAAATTTGGGTTCCAACAGTACCAGATATTAAAGAAGAAATCTTGACAGAAGCTCATAAGACAAGATATTTGATCCATCTGGGAAGTACAAAAATGTATCAAGATTCGCGGTGACATTTTTGGTGGCCAAATATGAAAAGAGATGTTGTAGAATGTGTTGTGAAATGCTTGACATGTCAGAGAGTAAAGGCCAAGCATCAGAGACCAAGTGGATTAATTCAACCATTGGACATACCAGAATGGAAGTGGGAGCATATCATAATAGATTTTGTGGTAGGTCTTCCAACGACATAGAAAGGATACAATGTAATATGGGTAATAGTGGATAGATTGATGAAATCAACACACTTTTCTCCAATAAAGATTAGATTTAATCTTGATCTGCTAGGAAAACTGTACGTTAAGGAGATTATTTCGAGACATAAAGTTCTAGTGTCAATTGTCTTAGACAGAGATCTGAGATTCACATCAAACTTCTGGAAGAAGCTACAAGAATGCATGGGAACACAATTACGAATGAGTACGATATATCATCCGCAAACCGATGGTCAAATTAAACGAACAATCCAGACGTTAGAAGATATGCTTAGAGCATGCATCATGGATTTCAAAGGGAATCGAGATGATCATTTACCGTTGGCAAAATTTGCCTATAACAATAGTTACCACGCAAGCATTGACATGCCGCCATATGAAGCATTATACGGCCAAAAATATAGAACTCCACTGTGCTGGGATGAAGTTGGCTAACGTCAATTGTTAGGACTGGAACTAGTACAGCAGACCGCTGAAATTATCAAACTCATCAGAGCAAGACTGGTAGCTGCTCAAGATAGACAGAAGAAGTATGTTGATCAACACAGTCAAGATAACGAATTTGACATAGGAAATTTCATTTTCCTGAAAGTTTCTCCTTGGAAGGGGAAGATTCATTTTAGCAAGAACAGAAAGTTAAGCCTAAGGTTTATTGGACCCTTCGAGGTACTACAAAGAGTGGGAGAAGTAGCTTACGAGGTAGCTTTACCTCCAGAATTAGAACATGTTTACAATGTTTTTCATGTGTTGATGTTGTGACCCTATAAACACGATTACAAACATGTGATCGAGTATGAACCGTTACATTTCAATAGGATTTGTCTTATGAGGAGGTTCCTATCCAGATAGTTGACAGGAAAGAACAAGTGCTCAGGATTAAGATTATACCTTCTGTGATGGTGATATGGAGAAACCACATTGTCGAAGAGGCTACGTGGGAACTCAATGATAAAATGATGAAGAACTACCCTGAGTTATTTGTTTAGTATGTGTCTTCGATTATGGGGACAAAATCCTTTTAAGGAGGGAAGAATGTGACGAATGAATTATTTGAGTTGTGATTATGGGGACAAAATTCTTGTTAGGAGGGAAGGATGTAACAATCCAGAATTTTATTTATAATTTCAAATATTTATTAAATTAAATAAATATTTTTTATTGATGTGGTTGTTGTTAATAGATATTTGTGAATTAAATTTATGAGATAATACTCTAATTTAATTTAATAGTTGGAGAATTGTAAAAGATTACATGAGTTGCTATTGTAACGCCCGAGAAAATCGTATTTTTATGACAATTAAATTTTTACTTGATTATGTGAATTAAATGAATTTATTTGATTTATTATGTGAGTAAGCTATGTGAAGGTCATTTTATGACCTAGAATGTGCTAACGTGGTTAGTAATCTGGCTACGTGCTAAAATTATTTGTTTGGAATTTCCAAGACGAAAATAATTATTTTCCCAGAAATTTTCCGTAAAAACACTATTCATCCGTTTCTGTTCGGGGAATTATTTTGAAATTCTGAGAAACGTGTAATGTTATAATTTTGAGATTAGCTGGAATATCTGATAATATTTCAATTATGGCAAACGCAGTTTTCGCCTACAGACTTAAACCTTAAGGGTTGAGTATATTGATTTTCGAGAAGGAAATAATATGCGTAGAAGGAATTGTGTTAAGGTTAATGCGAGTGTTATACAAGTATGATACTATTTAGTATCTATGTATAATACGTTGAGTAAATATGAAGTACAATACAATTATTTTACATGTAGTATACGGAAAAAATACGTGAATTATATGTGTAGAATACGATTCATATTATAGGATTAAGATTAAGTCTTAATGAATAAGTCATTTGAGTTGGATTTTTATTAGTCCAATTATTAAATGACCGAGCCCAAGGAGATTAGCGAGATGAGCCCAAGTCAAGTCCCAATGTTTATTTAGTTAAGCCCAATTCATTTTAAACTAAACCGTGGATCGAACCGGTGGGTCACCAAATGGGTAAAACCCATGGGGAAACCCATGGGATGACCCATGGCAAGTGGTGGGCCGGCCACCTTGGAGTGGAAGCCAAGCATAAGGCTTGGTCACCAAGTATTTTACTTGGTGACCACACATGAATAGTAAGGAGGTTGAGTGTGTTATGTCTAAATTACCCTCCATTCTAGTTTCCTATAAATATGAGGCTAGATTGTTTCAATTGAGTGTTTTACAAATTCTAACCTAGATTATTTGAGAGAGAAAGAGAGCTATACTTATAAATCCTACACTTTGGGAGCTTGATTTTATAGTTTTCCAAGGAAGATCATAAGAGTTATTCAGGTAATAATCCTTACCTTTCATCTCCATCTCTTTTAGATTTTCTTTTATCTTAGAGAATCATAAAATGGGTGGTATATGTCTTGTATGAGAGATTAAAGATGACTTATCATAGATTCAATCTCTACAAGTCATGAGATTATAAAAATCATAAGGTTTAATATAGTTTCGAACCATGAAAATATTATTTATTGAGATCGATCGTTTATAAATGATTGAACTCCATCAATACGTTAATATATGCATCTTGTTTGGTTAGGATGTAGATATGAAATCCATGGAGTATTCCATGTGATTTGGCTTAGAGAACCCTAGTAACGAAGTTATGGCGAATTTTACATAATTAGACGTTAAACATCGAAAACATTAAATTCCGGATTAGAGGTTAAAAGTTACCGTGAGACTTGAAAATGTTGGTTTTCAATGTCAACACGTGAGATAGGGTGACTAAGAGTTGTGGGTTTGAGAATCGTTGGATTCTGACTTAAAACGAAAAAAAATGAGCACTGAACGCTCTTTAACGTTTACGAACGTCTAAAAATGAACTCAATCATGAATTTTCAGTTATCCAATTCGAAAGTGTCAAATTCTTATATGAACGCGTAGATTATGTTATTTATGATGTGTAGGCTTTTGAACGGACCAAATCAGGCTTATAATGAAGAAGTTATGGCCTCGGGAATTTCATAAAGTTTTTCAAAATATGTTGGAATTGCATCGAGGTCTCAGCATGCGGCGCTAGACATAGTGTTAAATTTCCGCTCGCAAATGACCGACACAATAAAGTTGAGTACTGCTAAATGGCGTCAGAAGCACCTTTGCTTCACTTGCTGGCAAAGACTGCATAACGAGGCCCGACACACTACTGAATCAGCCAGCAGCCAGCCTAGTACTACATAGGTAAAGCCGCAGCCATGAAGTTCAAGAATGTTGTTAGTGACATAGGTTTTGAACTTCATTTGTTCAGGAACCTAAAGGGGTAATGTTTGTACACTTCATAAGTGTATTAAAGCTATTCTTATACTACCTATACTCAAGTATATGGTATTAAACTTAGGAGCTAAATGCATATTAATAAGTTATGAACGATGAACAAAGTTGATACTTTATCAACTATGTCCGAGTCCGGTAAATAACATTAGTTAATTAACAAACCAGGACGAAAGGTAATAAGTCATGTTGACTTTTATAAAGTTATTAAGTTAACTAAGACTTAGAAGAGAAAGAAGCTTGTAGAAGCAATGTGAACATTTGTTTGATAGCTAATTACAGTGTGCTATGTGAATATATCATGTAGATTTTGTAAAGGTTGTGGTCAGTCAATTAAATTATTTGAAGACGCTGAAAGGAAAGTTTTCTTAACGCTTGTCTAACTTCAATGTTAGCCAAGTTTTATGTGATTCGTTGAACTGAATTGCAAGACTTGTTTTAAAGAAAGGGTCGATGCCAGATTTTAATTCGGCTAGACTATTCGTAATATATAGATTGATTATGATTCATATCTTTTTATATAGAAATGTTAACGCTATCCTATGCCAAGTGATTGGTACGGATGTGAAGGAAAGATTTGTCTATGAACAAACAAAAATATTTTTCATTGATTATTCGATGGGCACGCGAGTTTTGCCAAAAATATTAAACGTAAATACGTTTAGTGAAGGAGTGTTAATCAACATAGAGTACTATAGGATGATCACCTAGAAGTGCTCGTAAGTTATCGGATGAACGACCTTAGTGCTGTGGACTCCTTTTCAAGTATGAAAACTGAAAGTTACTGTTCATGGTCTATCGACCGGTTTAGAATTCCTAATCTATTCTATACTTTGGGAATTGATGTTATAAGCTGTTAAAGTATTATTGATTCATAATACTTCATAACTATTGTTCAGTTATGCCGGAATTGTTATATAATTCACGAATGTGGTATTACTGTTATCCTTTGTTAAAACTTGTTGAGCTGTCATGCTCACTTCTTGCGTGAATTATATAACTGCAGTTAAGGATGAACGTACTGTGAATGCCAAGAGAGATAAGGGCAAAGCTAAGATGGATGCTTAGGCATTGTGTAATAGTTTAGTAAGTTTGTATGTATTATACATTATGAACAATGAACGATGTAACCGATTTATGAACCTGGGAAGGATTTTTACTTTGATTGTAATAAGAAGATAGTAATTACATTCATTTTGTTGTATTTCAATGGAATGATTGTATGAATGTTAGTACAGTGGAGCACCATATGTCAGGTTCGAAGATACCCGAATTTGTGGGCGTCATAGCTATATTACTGTTTTAATTTAGAAATTAAAGTGATATGTTGATTTATTAAATAAAATTATAATGAGATTATAATTTTGTGGTAATTGGTTAAGTGGAGATTTTATTTAGTATGTTGCAATTAGTTTTTTTTTATTTAACTAAGATTGGATATGGAAATCCAAATAAATAATGTGGGACTATAAACTATAGTATAAATGATTTATTGAAATAAATTATAGTAGTTTTAAATGAATTTACCAAACAAGGCTTAAAAATATTAAGTCTTTATTTAAAAAGTATTTTGCCAAACAAAGCCTTATTGCTTTTGAATTTGAATTTGAATTAATAATAATAATAAAAAAAATATATTAAATAATTTATAACTGATAATTAATTATTATAATTATTAGAACGTCAGTTTTAGACATATTGGTTTGGGTTGCGTCTGTTTTATTTTACTTTACGTAAAAGAGTTGGCCTAAGCCTGAGAGAAAATAAGAAAGGGAGTTTACAGAGAAAATTTTAGAGAGAGTTTGAGAAAATAGAGAAAGAGTTCTGTGATTCTAAAGAATTTATCTTCTATCAAGAATTATCTCCAAGCAATTGAATATATACTTGCAAAACATTAATTTACGTATATGAAAGTTATGTATGTTGAATTTGAATTTTTTGTAAATGCATGTTTGATGAATTGTTGTTATACAAACTGATTGATTGTGTTTTTTTTAGCAAATTGTGATGTTATAACTAGCATCTAGACAAGATTTTGTGTACTAATTACGTTCAAAAGAAAGAAATCGTTTACAGTGCATGTGGTTATATATATGGCTTGTCAAAGTTCAAAAATTGGTAGTTAGTTTATAAACTAATCTGTAAATTGAGCCTTGAATATGTTAATTCAGTAAGAAAAGATGAGAACAAAATTGGAATGAGTTAATTTGGTGTATTATTGAGACCTCAGTGTTAATTTTTGTAAGGATGTTAAAAATTGGGTTTTAGTATAAAACATGGAATTCAAAAGATTTAAATTGGTTGTAGTTGTTGTTTAATTGTTCTAAGTTGGTATATATATGAGGAGCAATGTTTATATGAGTTTTATGTCATTTTGGTATGCATAATTTGCTGTTTTATGTGTGAAATTCGTGATAGTTAGGCTGAACAGAGCATTTTAATAGAGGCAGTAGTTTTCATCTTCTTCAAGACCAAATAGCAAATTGCTATTGGTGTCAAGGCCGTGAATGGCACAACTTATTTATGAATGTAGTTAATGTTGGTTCTAGGTATAAATATGGTGCAGTTGTGCCATACCTAGATCAGAGGCAGTAATGCCTGTTAGTTATGCAGACCTTAAAAACCCATGGTAACTTAGTCTAATGAAATATTAATGAAATGAACATGTAATAAAGAGACTAAAATAGATTTATATTATGTAGTTGGTAATTTCAAAGTTTTAAAAATTAGTAAGTTGTGAAACATTACGTTGTGATTTATTGAACACATGAGTTAGTGAATAAGTGTTTCAAATCTAATACCTGTGATTTCTGAAGTATATATGGTGTGAATTGAAACTTGTACTAAAGTAACAAGTTTAACTAAAAGTGAGTTCTATTTTGGAAAGTGGATGTTAGTATATCTAATAAATATTGTGATTCTAATAATATGTGTAGGTGAACGTGAGTTGTAATTTATAGTTTACGCACGAGGCAAGTTCTTTAATCTTAAACTTTAATCGAGCAAGTTTTGAACTCTAATCGTTGTTTGATTTATCACAACTTGTTTATAGTTAAGCAAGTTTCTTTAGTTTCATTCTTTTTGTAATGAATGCAAGTTCTTGAACTCTAATCTCTAATATTGAGTTGTCTTATTTCATTTACTTTGCACAAGTTGTAATCTTATTGTCCTATAGAGCAAGTTTTTATTTTCAGCTTGTTATTCATTAATGCATGTTCAATAGTTCAATTTTCTTATTTGACAAGATTATAGCCTTAGCTTAATATTATTCAAGCAAGATTTATTGTAGTATTCAATGCTTATGCTTTTTTGTTTATTTCTAAGCATAGGTTTGATATATAATGTTGTTTCACCTGTGATGTATAATTATTCCTCATTTATGTTGTTATTAATCAATCGTAGTGTTATTGAACTTTGTTGATTCAACTAATCCTTTAGTTGATGATCGTTAAACTCTAAATTACCCTTGAAGCTTATCCAAACCAAACTTTCTTTGGTGCAGACTTGTACTCTAGAACTGAGAAGAACAAGCCTATTATAGGGGAGTTATTTTACACGATGCGTTTAGATGTTTGTGCACAATACATGGTACGAAGGGCTGATCACCCTAAGTATGGGGAGTCCCTACAGTTATGACTGTTTAGGTTAAAGTTGAATGATTACTTATAACCTTGGACATAGTTCATGGTATTGTAACCCTCAGTTACATTTTGTATGTTGATTCTAGTTTTTGATTATCATTGATAGAGTATTATTCAGTTCTGATGAGCTTTTTCATTGGCAATTATTATGATTTTGTTATTCATTGCTCTTCCAAGTGAGCATTTGTTTTTCTCACTCTTACATATATACAATTATTGCCGCTAAGGCTGAGAAGGTTGGTGAACCTACCACTGCCAAAGGAAAAGGGAAAATAAACAAGTGTTGAAGAACTGTACTTTTATTTAATGTTATAGTGATAAACTTTATTTTAAATGATGTGATGTAATTATTTTATTTTTCCGCACTTGATGTATGTTAAAGGTTAGATAACCTGGGAGACGTACTGGTTTAGTGATGTAACCCTTTTAATGGGAGGATCTATGGTTTAAATTTTATTACATTTGGGTAGTTAGATGTGAATGCATGAAAAGTGAACACCAAGTCTTGTGGGAATGAAGTACCTGGATTTGGGGGTGTCATAGTGAGAATGGTTGAAGGGGAGCAGGTATTACTATTTCACCAAATCTCTAATACCGGCCATCATCTTCTTCTTCTTCCTGCTAGTTTGAAATGTTGGGCAAAGCTATTATTTGGGTATTGAATTCTATATAAATAGAGATTCCTCCTCCTCTTTCCCATTTGTTGAGTGTCTGAGCATTTGCTAAAGAGAGTAAGTTGAATTGGAGAGCAATCAGAGGTTTGGAGAGTTACAGTTACCAAATTCAAGCTTTAAGAGGTAATACTTATATGTATACCTGTTCTTCATTTCAAGAATGATAAATTTCTTAGTATGTCAAGAAATACTTGTTTTTGAGTCAAACATTAATGGCTAAGGATTTTTGTAATCCATAAATTTTGGTTAGATATTGTTAATACAGTTAAATACGAAAATAACAAAAGTTAAACAGACCAATTTGGTTTAGAATGAATGTCTGGTAATAAAATTCGCTAAATATGTAAGATTGAAAAATAGCAAGAACCTTGAATTTGAGTTGCCAAATTGGTTGTGTATGGGATTTGAGAATTGCTAGCATGTTAGTTGAGTATTATATACATGTATGAAAACAATTTAGTCGATTTAAAGCATGATAATTAAAGAATATTGTGTTTGGGTTTGAACTACTGCAGAACATAGCGTTGTCTGGTGTTGTGCCGAAGAGGCGTGACCGCGCCACTTCCTAGTACAAATCTAGCGCGGCGCGCCGTCTGTATGTTTTGAAATCCAACTTATGGTATAATCCGAATTTTTGAGCATGTTAGGTTTGTTTGGAAATGCATATAAATAACCCCAACACATGGATTGAAGTTTCCTTAGTTATGTCATTATAACTTGTTTTAGTTTAAGTTTAAAGGAAACTTTTAAGTTTGGAAAGACAAATTTTGTTCAAAGTAAACTTACTTGTATTATGATCTTGTGAGCAAGTGTAGATAATTAAATACGTATGTAAATGAGCCTAATATGTGGTCTAAGGTTATATTGCATATAATGAGTTGTGTTAGCTTTGTATTAATGATTTTCTAAGGAAAACATGAAGTTTTGAAAATAAAACTTGAGGAACTTTGTGTCTTTTGAGTTCTAACTTTGTGAACATGTGAATGTGGCCTAGTTATGTGTGCGGATGGGTATGGAATGTAATTTCAATATATATTGCATATAAAAGGTTGTTAAGCTCGGTTTAGTATGTGTTTTAAAGTGAAATTTAAAAGTTTTAAAAATTAATTTTGATGAGCATTGTATTACTTGCATTATGACCTTATGTGCAAGCATAATAATACTTTTTATGCCTTTAAGCAAGAATGATATGTGTATCCAATTAGTTAAGCATAACATAAGCTATTCAAACAAGGACTATACTAACTATGTGTAAATGAGTTTGATACACATAAGCATACGTATTAAGGATCGTTTAGTATCGTTATGTGAGTTAATGGTTAACATAGTGAGTCCCTTGATGAATGAACCTATTTAGTCTTGAATAAAGAGTTTTTTAAAGGAAGATTTAAGATGGATTCGACTATTATCTCAAAGTTTGTTTTAGATACCTGAGAATGTTTTCAATTTGGTCAATAGA
Source organism: Panax quinquefolius (assembly GCA_020205615.1). Taxonomy (NCBI): domain Eukaryota; kingdom Viridiplantae; phylum Streptophyta; class Magnoliopsida; order Apiales; family Araliaceae; genus Panax; species Panax quinquefolius. The sequence goes on along the minus strand of CM035163.1, from coordinate 126,307,508 downwards.
CTATTGAACATGTTAATCCTAGTTGAGCAAAGGAATGCAAAAGAATAAAAAAGCTTTAGAAGTTAACCTAAACGTTAACAAGTTTGGGAAACCAAATGTGTTATAAACTTTGTCTTTTCGTGTTTATATTTTGTTCAAAGATATTAAGGTGCTAATAAGAAAACTGGATTCGTGAAAATTTCAGTTCTGGTTTTAACAGGGAATAGCGCAACCGCGCCACTCCCAAACCTTTATTCAGCACGGTCGCGCTATGCTGCAAGGTGGTCAATAACAGTTTGTTAACTGTAAGACCCCAAATTTTATGAAATGAATGTATTCAATTTTCTTATAATTATTATTTTATTTCGTAAATGGTTAAATTGATAAAAGGTTAAAGTTAAGGGTGATATGTGAAATTTTTTGCGAAGTATGCAAGTTGTTATAAAATATTCGTTTGGTGGGGAATATTCTTTTTGTTGGGAATATCAAATGCAATTGACACAATCATTAGTGGACCCCGCAACAGAGTATTGTCGTAGTAAGAAAACGACGTAATTATCTTTTTATAAAAAACTTGGTAAAATCTGTTACCATTAAAACCGCTGAACTACTCGGTAGTAAAAAGTACGATGAATACGTGTGGTTGCATAGTAGCTACGGTATTGATTATTGATGCTTACGTGAAAAGTCACTCAATTATACTCAATTATGCATAAAGAATTGTCGCATCATATCTCTCATATTATTGATTCAATTGTTGTCATAGTATCATCTTGATAATATGTTATATTATTAAATCAATAATTGAGATGACAAAGTCATTCATATTATTATTTGCAATATCGACAATGTCAGAAGTTCATCGAGGAGAGGTTTGGTCACCTAATTGCGGCCAATAGGAGAAATCCTTATCTGAAAGCCCCTCTTTCCTGGGAACGACCTGGTTGTTAAATATTGTGAATTATAATATTAATGATGAATAAGTTCGTGTTGATTAAAGATGAAATTGATAGTTCCATTGTGTTGGAATTATTAGTGTTAGTGAAAATTGACATTTATTTCGATAATAATTGATGTCTGGAGGTTATATTGACCAATCGAGTAATTCACCAGAAAAATGAGCAATTAATTGCTATTAATTCACATGCTTATAAGTATGTGTTCACGTGTGTCTACTATTGATTCACATGATTTACTATTAGGGGAGTTGGTGCAAGATTGATAATAATTTCATGACTAAATTAAAAATGGTGGTATAGATGAAGGTACTATACTATAATGAATTTTTTCACATATTTAGAACTATTGAGTCACATGATTTACTATTGATTCGCATGATTTACTATTAGTGGAGGTGGTGCAAGTTTGATAATACTTGCAGGAGTAAATTAAAAATGAAGAAAAAGTGCGAGGTATTATACTGTAATATTTTAAGCCCCAAAACGTGTAATTATCGAAACTATATTTTCCTATAAATAGAAACTCATTCTTCCTTCATTTCTCACCAATTCACTAAAGCTATAGAGTAATTGTTATAGAGAGAAAGAAGAAGGGAAGTCTGCTACCTCACTATTCCAGTATCCAATTTTCTTTTAAGGTAAGGGGTATTGTTCTTTCGTATTCATGAAGAGAGTTATTTTCTTTCAATACTCGTAAGGGTTGTTATTCCATTCTTTATTATTATGTTGGAATAACCTGTCTATGCGAAGTACCGCATACATGGTGAAATTCTTTTGTTATTCCATTCTTTATTATTATGTTGGGATACCCTGTCTGTGCGGACTATCGCATGCCTAGTGAATTCTGTTGTTATTCCATTCTTTATTATTTTGTTGGAATAACTTGTCTATGCGGATTACGCATAACCTGGTTCCATTCTTTATTATTCTATTGGAATATCCTGTCTGTGCAGATTACGCATGACCTGGTTTCATTCTTTATTATTTTGTTTGAATAACTTGTCTGTGCGGTCTATCGCATGCCTGGTGAATTCTTCTGTTATTCCATTCTTTATTATTCTGTTGGAGTAACCTGTCTATGTGGATTACCGCATGCATGGTGAATGATCCTTCGTATTCATTCTTTATTAAATTGTGAAAATTGTGGATTACCACATGGCGGGTGAAAATCCATTTGCAGTTTTGTATATTCTATTATACTCATATGAGATATCATTCCTTTTGTACTCATCATCGAATATCCTTTTCTTTGGTATTTTTCTTTTACGAGTTACTATTCACCCAATTACTATTCACTCTAGTATTATTCACTCGGGTATTCGGGGCACTTTTCGTGCCAGAGTATTATTCACGAATTACTATTCACGGGTTACTATTCAACTGATTACTATTCACTATAGTATCATTCACTCGGGACACTTTTTGTGTTGGGATACTATTCCCGAAGTACTATTCACGGGATACTATTCACCCGAAAAATATATTTCTTTTCTGTCCAAATTATTTTTTGTACGTGAATATTATTCTTAAATTTTACCCCACAAAGCAGTATCATGTTGACAATTTGGATATTTTTAAACTTTGGATAAATTTAAAGTCTTTAACATTTATCCTTGATTTTGTTTGATTAATGTTTATATCATTGTCATCATCCTCATACTTATATTGTGATGAAAGTAATCTTTGGCTTACGTGCATAGATGGGCTGTTGATTATTGGTTTTACAGTTGTATATCTTTGGCTTACGTGCAAAGATGGACTGTTGATTATTGGTTTTATAGTTGTATATCTTTGGCTTACGTGCAAAGATGGACAGGTGTATGACATGATCATAACCACTGGTGATAATAACAAATATCCTTGGCGCATAGTGTATGGATAATTCAATGATGTGATTGGCAGGATCATAACCATTAGTTAACAGTTGAATGTCTTTGGCCGTAGTGCACTGACAGACAATTGATTAGTATGATCATGACCATTGGTTTTATAGTTGAATAGCTTTGGCCCGTAGTCCAAAGGTAGACAACTGATTGGTATGATCATTGTTATTACATTTGAATATCTTTAGCCTTTGGGGTAAGGATATTGAGTAAACGTTCTATTAAGCCTTTGTGGTAAGGAGAAACTGTTGATTTACATGATTATAAATATGAATTGTGGATTTAACTATAATCTTTGGTGGTTCAGGTGAAGACAGGTGATGAGAGTTCTATTTGTCTTGGGTATACAAAGAATTGTTGATGAGTATTATAGGGATGAAATATCAACGATGAACTTTTAATCTAGAGGAGATATTAGACATTATGTTCTACTTGACTCTTCTAATGGATTTCTTATTCTACTGAAGTTAAACTTGCTGTTTATTGTATCAGTGTTATACTGTTGAAGGCTAAGGATAATTTATTCTGCATTATCTTAGTCATAATATTTCTTACTGGGCTAGTTGATCTCACCCTTTTCTTTCATTGTTCCATTCAGGAAATGAGAATATAGCTGGGACGAGTCGGGATGGTCCAGGATAAGTGGCTTTAGTAGTCCTCACTATAATGTGAAATAGTGTGATAATAATTGTAATGAGGACTCCATTGAGAGTGGATATTGTCTTGAAGGCAATATTCTTGTTTAAACTCTCAGCTATGTTTTGTCATATTTTGCACGATAGTTTTATAAAAGAAGTTTATATTTGATTTCTGTACCATGTATCTGGTGACTCAAGATGGGTGATGTATACCTATTTTGGGGGCGTCACAGTTGGTATCAAAGCATAGGGATATGATCCCTAGTTAAGATGTGAGACAAGAACTAGGAGGGGAGAGATGGGGAATTCCTTCGCTAGTATGACCTACCTAAGTTTATTTGGTATTTAAATTGTCGGTTAGAGTATAGGGATAATATGTGACATGTTAATTAACCCTTGTTTTGTGATAATGTTTGAAAATGGCATATGAAAATGTTGAGATCAGCAATGAAGCACATGAGACCTTTTAGTCACTAACGATCAATACCCAGGATAATGTGCAACAGGAAGACAATAATCCTCACATAAATAACAACATCGATCAAATGATGAATGATGGGATGTTCAGAGGCTTTATTCAATTCATACAACATCAGGCGAGAGAGACTCATGTTCGTAATGCAGGTGGAAACAATGGCAACCCATGGCTGGTCACTGCTAAGCAGTTCAAGGAGTTGGGACCGCCGGAGTTTTTGGGAAAGCCAAAACCACTTAAGGTAGAGACGTGGTTAAAGCAGATCACAAAGATATTTGATGTCCTGGGATGCTCAGAGGAGCAAAAGTTTCCCTTCGCCACCTTTATGTTACGTGAAGAGGCGATTCATCGGTGGGAATCAGAAACGTACTCACTGGCGACGACTCAAGATGTCTTGGGAGAAATTCCAAGAGTTGTTCAACGACAAGTACTTTCCCAAAAGTATTCGTCATATGAAGGAGGTGGAATTTATAAAGTTGGAGCAAAACAATATGACCGTGTCGCAATACGAGGCTAAATTAGCGGAGTTATCCCAGTTTGCATCCCATTTGGTCGATAATGAGGATCGAATGACCCGAACGTTTCTAAGAGGTTTGAAACTCGATATACGTCAATACCTCATTTCTCACAAACTTTGTTTATATTCAGATGCTATGAATAGGGCTCAGTTATTGGAGCGCGATAATGAGTCAGCAGAACCAAAAGACAACGACTAACAACACGATAATAATCGTACCGGTGGCAACGACCATCGTAACAATGATAACCATCGTGGGGAAATTATCATGCCAAGAATGGTAACCACTTCGGTGGTAATCATGGCCAAGATAATAGAAGTGGAAAATTCAAGAAGAGAAGGTTCAACAACGATGGAAAGACAGCAGCACGAGCACCTGTTAAGGAAGGAGAACGACCGCCGATCGTATGTTACAAATGCGGAGGGGAGGGACACATCAGTCCAAGCTGCACGATGCAGTCCAAAGCATGTTACAATTATGGAAAAGAAGGTCACCTAGCCCAATTTTTTCGTGCACCAAAGTCAAGTCCAGCTGGGATGGTGGCAGCAAAGGCGGATACGGACAAAACAAAGTCGGTGGTTTTTCGGTGAATAGCGTTTTTTCGTGACTTCTCAAAAGCGAGTGACCCGAACAAAGTTAGCACAGGTTAGTTAATTATAAATTCTTGTGAAGTCTATACCTTATTAGATTCGATTCTACCCATTCTTTATCTCTCTTGCTTAAGCGCCAACGTTTAAATTTAACTCTAGAGAAGTTAGACTTTGACTTATCGATTGAAACTTCGTTAGGAAAAACCTTCGTTACCTCCACTGTTTATAAATCTTATTTGATTCAAATCAACAATTTCACGTTACCTATCGATCTTATCTCTTTGAAAATACTTGCCTTTGATGTGATTTTAGGAATCGATTGGTTAACTACTCATCAAGCTTTTCATAAGGTTGTTAGCTTTCATATTCCTAACCAACCTATTATGCGAATTCAAGAAACCAAACCACTAAAGTCAATCATTGTCATATCAAGTCATAAGTAAAGAGCCCCGAGCCTTTCGCTTGTGACTTCGTTGTGTGGAATGCACCGAAGCCAGACTTTCTGTAGGGGAAGCCATGAATAATGGTGGCAAGTTGATAGGTATCAATGTGACGTACTATCCAAGTCTTGGATGAGAGTCACAGTTTTGAATGATATTTCTATTGTTAATAAATTTCCTGGCGTATTTTCGAAGACTTCTTATCCTAACACTAGAGCGTGAAATCGAATTTTGTATTGACCCCAGTACAATACCCATTTCTAAAACCCTTAAATATTTTTCAACCAAAACAAATGTATCATGCACCAAGGACGTTGGCTCGAGCTGTTGAAGATTACGACTATACCATTCAATACCATCGTGGAAGAGCGAACGTGGTAGCTGACGCGTTGAGTAGAAGATCGTATGCGTTTATGAGTGTGATGTTGTTTACACAAAAATCCATTTTGTATAACTTATAAATGATGAAGATAGAGTTAAAGACTCTAGGGACCCACGTGAAGATAACGAATATACAATTAGAATTGAATTTAATCGATAAAGTTAAAGGTCGCTCAAGCTACACACCGGGAGCTGATGAATGTGAAGAAGAAGGTTCAAGAGGGCGTTATTCTAGAAGCAAGAGTCGATGAAGAGAGGAAATCTCAACCCTCAATTTAATTGGCCTATTTAAAATCCTCGATCGAGTAGGAACTGTGGCCTATAAACTCACCTTATCGCCAAGTATGTCGCGTGTTCTTAATGTTTTTTTTACGTATCGATGTTACGTAAATATGTGGACGACCCGAATCACATTATTGAATTGGAACTAGACGAAATAGCAAAAGATTTAACGTATGAGGAGATACGTGTTAAAATCTTGGATAAGAAGGATCATATTCGACACTCAAAGGTTATACCTCAAGAGTTAGAATCTGAAATGAAGTCAAGGTATCCTCACCTCTTCAACATACCAGGTACGTACGTAAATTTCGAGGGCAAAATTTCATAAGGAGGGGAGATTATAAGACCTCGAATTTTATGAAATGAATGTATTCAATTTTCTTATAATTATTATTTTATTTCGTAAATGGTTAAATTGATAAAAGGTTAAAGTTAAGGGTGATATGTGAAATTTTTTGCAAAGTATGCAAGTTGTTATAAAATATTCGTTTGGTCGGGGAATATTCTTTTTGTCGGGGAATATCCGTACGACGGCACAATCATTGGTGGACCCCACAACGGAAGTATTGTCGTAGTAAGAAAATGACAGAATTGTCTTTTTATAAAAATAACGGCGAAAGTGTTACCGTTAAACTATTGAACTACTCGGTAGTAAAAGTACAGTAATACGCATGGTTGCATAGTAGCACACGGTATTGATTATTCATGCTTACGTGAAAAGTCACTCAGTTATACTCAATTATTGCTACAGTAATTGCTGCATCATATCTCTCATATTATTGTTTCAATTATTGTCACAATATCATCTATATAATATGTTATATTATTAAATCAATAATTGAGACGACAAAGTCATTCATATTATTATTTGCAATATTGACAATGTCTAGAAGTTCTGTTAAGGAGAGGTTTGGTCACCTAATTGCACGCCAATAGGGAGAAATCCTTATCAGAAAGCCCCCTCATTTCTGGGAACGACCTGGTTGTTAAATATTGTGAATTATAATATTAATGATGAATAAGTTCGTGTTGATTAAAGATCAAATTGATAGTTCCATTGTGTTGGAATTATTAGTGTTAGTGAAAATCGACATTTATTTCGATAATAATTGATGTCTGGAGGTTATATTGACCAATCGAGTAATTCACCGAAAAAATGAGCAATTAATTGCTATTAATTCACATGCTTATAACTATGTGTTCACGTGTGTGTACTATTGATTCACATGATTTACTATTAGGGGAGTTGGTGCAAGATTGATAATACTTGCATAACTAAATTAAAAATGGAGGTATAGATGAAGGTAATATACTATAATTAATTTTTTCTAATGTTTAGAACAATTGAGTCACATGATTTACTATTAATTCACATGACTTACTATTAGGGGAGGTGGTGCAAGTTTGATAATACTTGCTAGACTAAATTAAAAATGAAGAAAAAGTGGGAGGTATTATACTGTAATATATTAGAGCCCCAAAACGAGAAATTATCGAAACAATATTTTCTTATAAATAGAAGCTCATTCTTCCTTCATTTCTCACCAATTCACTAAAGCTATGGAGCAATTGTTATAGAGAGAAATTGTAGATAGAAAGAAGAAGGGAAGTTTGCTACCTCACTATTCCAGTATCCAGTTTTCTTTTAAGGTAAGGGGTATTATTCTTTCGTATTCATGAAGAGAGTTATTTTCTTTCAATACTCGTAAGGGTTATTATTCCATTCTTTATTATTATGTTGCAATAACCTGTCTATGCGAAGTACCGCATACATGGTGAAATTCTTCTGTTATTCCATTCTTTATTATTCGTTTGAATAACTCCGTGCAATGCGTACTATCGCATGCCTGGTGAATTCTGTTGTTATTCCATTCTTTATTATTCTGTTGGAATATCCTGTATGTGCGGATTACGCATGACTTGGTTCCATTCTTTATTATTCTGTTGGAATATCGTGTCTGTGCGGATTACGCATAACCTGGTTCCATTCTTTATTATTCTGTTGGAATATCTTGTCTATGCGGATTACGCATGGCCTGGTTCCATTCTTTATTATTTTGTTGGAATAACTCATGCATGCGGTATATCACATGTACGGTGAATTCTTTTGTTATTCCATTCTTTATTATTCTGTTGGAATAACCTGTCTATGTGGATTACCGCATGCATGGTGAATGATCCTTTGTATTTATTCTTTATTAAATTGTGGAAATGATCTGTCTACGTGGATTACCACATGGCGGGTGAAAATCCATTTGCAGTTTCGTATATTCTATTATAATCATATGAGATATCATTCCTTTTGTACTCGTCATGGAATATCATTTTCTTTGGTATTTTTCTTTTACGAGTTACTACTCATGGGTTACTATTCACCCAGTTACTATTCACTCTAGTATTATTCACTCGGGTATTCGGGGCACTTTTCGTGCCGGAGTACTATTCATGAGTTACTATTCATAGTTACTATTCACCCGATTACTATTCACTCTAGTATCTTTCACTCGGGTATTCAGGACACTTTTTGTGTCGGGGGTACTATTCCCAAAGTACTATTCATGGGGTACTATTCACCCGAAAAATATATTTCTTTTCTGTCCAAATTATTTTTTGTACGTGAATATTATTCTTGAATTTTACTCTACAAAGCAGTATCATGTTGACAATTTGGATATTTTTAAGCTATAGATAAATTTAAAGTCTTTAATATTTATCCTTGATTTCGTTTGATTAATGTTTATATCATTGTCATCATCCTCATGCTTATATTGTGATGAAAGTCATCTTTGTCTTACCTGGATATATGGACTGTTGATTATTGCTTTACAGTTGTATATCTTTGTCTTACGTGCAAAGATGGACTATTGATTATTGGTTTTATAGTTGTATATCTTTGGCTTACGTGCAAAGATGGACAGATGTATGACATTATCATAACCACTGGTGATAATAACGAATATCCTTGGCTCGTAGTGCATGGATAATTCGATGATGTGATTGGCAGGATCATGACCATTAGTTAACAGTTGAATGTCTTTGGCCATAGTGCACTGACAGACAATTGATTGGTATGATCATGACCATTGGTTTTATAGTTGAATATCTTTGGCCCGTAGTGCAAAGGTAGACAACTGATTGGTATGATCATTGTTATTTCATTTGAATATCTTTAGCCTTTGGGGTAAGGATATTGAGTAAACGTTCTATTAAGCCTTTGTGGCAAGGAGAAACTGTTGATTTAAATGATTATAAATATGAATTGTGTATTTAACTATAATCTTTGGTGAAGACAGGTGATGAGTGTTCTTTTTGTCTTGGGTATAACAAAGAACTGTTGATGAGTATTATAGGGATGCAATACTAATGATGGACTTTTAATATAGAGGAGATAGTAGACATTATGTTCTACTTGACTCTTCTAATGGATTGCTTATTCACCGCAGATTAAACTTGATGTTTATCAGATATCGTTATCTTTGTTGAAGGCTAAGGATAATTTATTTTGCATTATCTTAGTCATAATATTTCTTCTTTGGGCTAGTTGATCTCACCCTTTTCTTTCATTGTTTCTTGTGAAATGAGAATATAGTTGGGACGAGTCGGGAAATGGAGTGATGGTCCAGGATAAGTGGCTTTAGTAGTCCTCACTATTCTGTGAAATAGTGTGATAATAATTGTAATGAGGACTCCATTGAGAGTGGATATTGTCTTGAAGGCAATATTTTTGTTTAAACTCTCAGCTATGTTTTGTCGTATTTTGCACGACAGTTGTATAAAAGAAGTTTGTATTTGATTTCTGTACCATGTATCTGGCGACTCAAGATGGGTGATGTATACCTGTTTTGGGGGCGTCACATTAACTGTCTAGACTTTAGAGCATATCTATATATATTCCTTAAAGACCGTAAAAGATGAAATAAGATTATTTCGAAAGAATAACCATGAGAGTGGAATGGACTAGCAACATAGCTATCCTAAGAGTATATTAAAGAAATGAAATGAAACAATGTAAAATTTATTATTACATTGAGAATATATGAACGTATATGACTGATGGGTATGAATTCATGATTATACAATTGTGTAGAAAAATACGAAGTGTAGATAGCTATAAGCAGTTAAGTTATAGTTGATAATCTATGAGCCAGATAAGTCTTTCAGTTCCTATTTGTTATATAAAATTGATAACAATTGATTAATTTATGCCATGATATGGAATGTTAAATTACATATGGAATGCATATGAGATATGTATGAAATGAATTACGTTATGCCATGAAACATGGAAATGTCTATGAGATATATATGGGATTAAAAGTAAATCTAGGACTGTGTTTTAGAAGATAATCTCTATAATTGCTATGTGAGAAGCAGCATGCATATATATTGCGCTTAACTGATTATGATTTTATAAAATGCATATAATAGTATGTGTTATTTGATGCATGAAAACTATTAGAATTGCAGGGCTGTCGACCTAACCCATACAAATAACCACTTTTGCATGTTAAGGACTCATGGTAAAGTTACGTGCTACTTGATTGATAAAGTTCAATAGTATCACAAGAAGATTGATTTTTTTACTTGAAGTTAGGATTTTGAACCATGTTTTTGATGATTTACTTGATAGTTGTTTAAATCTTATAGAGTTGTAAAGTCGAACAATTTGACACATAAAGAACATCGAATTAAGATGTAAATTTCATAAGGTAACTCTGATGAATCAAAGCATTAAATAAATTTGATTCAGAGATATATAAATGATGAAGGTTGTGATCCAGAGAAATGAATAAAGAATTCAAAAAAGTTTTAATTATTTTTCGCATCTTATTAAGTATAACATCGAATATGATTTAAAGACAAGAATGGTTAATGACCCAGACTGGGAACTAACTTAAGAAGGTTTTGGGATCAATTCATAGATCCAGGAAATAAAAAAGAATTAATATATTAATTAGTATCAAAGTTAAATTGTATTCATTAAATTAGGAATGAAAGTTGTTAATAGTTAGACGAAGGTAGTATCGTGACGCACCAGGTCTGAGGTAACGGATATCCAGATTTTGGGGCGTTATAGGTTGGTATCAAGGCAGTAAGTTATAAACCATAGGTAAGAGTACCTTAGGATATAACCTTAGAGAGGGAAAGTAAAGATGATAAATGATAAACTCAGATAGAGTTTAAGTGATAAGAAATAAAATTCATAAAGGAGAGATTAAAATATATATGAAAAGACTCAAAGAAGAATATTGGAATATCTAGAAGATGAGGATTAATAGTCTCCTGACTCCAGTAACGAAGATGAAAAGTGTTTTAGACAATGTCTATACGATGAATGTGACACCCCCAAATCTAGGTACTTCATTCCCACAAGACTTGGTGTTCACTATCTATTCATTCATACAATCTACCCAAATATAATAGAAGTAAATCATAAATCCTCCCTTTAAAAGGGTTACATCATTAAATCCAAAAAATCCCAGGTTGTCTAACCTTAACATTATATAAGTGAGGAAATAAAATTATTACATCACATCATTAAATAAAAGTCAATCCTCATAAAATTAAATGAAAATTACAAGTCTTCATCACTTGTACATTTTTCTCTTTCCTTTGCTAGTTGTAGGTTCATCTACGTTCTCAACTTTAGCTTCAATAATAATATTTATGCAAGAGTGAGCAAAAAAATTGTTCACTAGATATAGCAATGAATCAACAAGAATATAATAACTGCCAATGAATAGGCTCATCAAAACTAAATAGTACTCTATCAATGATAACCAAAGACTTGAATCAAAATCTGGAATATAGATCTGAGGGTCATAAGACCACGAACTATGTCCACAGTTGCAAATAATCTTTCAACTTCAACTTTAAAAGTCATAAGACTATAAGGACTCCTCGTACTTAGGGGGATCAGCCCTTCGTACAATGTATTGTGCACAAACATTTCAACGCTAAGTGTAAATTATCCCCTAATAATAGGGTTGCTCATCTCAGTATTTAGAGTACATGTCTGCACCAAAGTAAGCTTGGTTTGGATACACTTCGAGGGTAATTTAGAATTCAACGGTCATCAACTAAGGATTAGTTGAATACAATATTGATAATGTCATGCTATGGAATAATTATAGCCGAATCAACATTATAAATTAAGATCATGCTTTAGGAATAAACCAATAGCATAAACATTGAATAATCATAACGTACCTTGCTTGGACAATATTAAGCTAAGGCTATGGTCTTATAAAATTAGAAATGAAATTACTGAACATACAATAACTGATAGAAAGCTTAAAACGAAAACTTGTTTAACAAGATAATAACTTGTGCATAGAAATTTTAAAATAAATAGCTCAATATTAGGGACGAGAGTTAAAGGAATTATATCCATTATAATGAAATAGAACTTAAGAAACTTGCTTAGTTATAAACAAGTTAGAATAACTCAAACATGATTAGAATACAAAACTTGCTTGGATAGCATTAGAATTAGAGCTTGCTCGAATAAAGATTAAGAATAAAAGAATTTACTTAATCAAAACAGTTATATTAACACGTACAATTGATACAAAACCATCATAAACATGTTTGCCAACATATTCCTCAACATAGAACAATTTAACAACAATTATACTAGTTTAATTTCCTCAAATGCCATATTTTCATATAAAACTCTATTTTTGAACTCCTTCACAAAAATTCACACTGTAAACACAATTCTTGTCCAAATTGGTTCGTTCAAATTATGTTACCTTCGTTTTTTAATGAACTAGCATAATCAAGCCTTAATTTACAGTTTAGCATATGAATTAACCATCAAAATTGATACTTTCATAAGCCACATAAGAAAATATTCATACAAACATACACTGGCATTATTTTTCTACTGTTATCCGAAATTAACATGCAATTTCCTTGTTTAAACATAAACTCTAGCGTTATATCACATATAACCACCATAATTTAGTTATATAACAACAATTTTGAAAGAATTAGAATTCACAGAATATAAACAAAATTTTGTCGTAACTTATATATATATATATATATATATATATACACACACACACACACACACACACACTAAGGTTATGTAAAAAAAACAAATACCTTTTGTTGCTTAAGAAATCCTTGCTAATCAACTTCTAATTACTTTGAAAACTCAGAACTTCTTCACAATTCTCTCAAGGTTTCTCTGAGGTTTCTCTTTGAACTCTCAAACTTAGCAAATGGCCAAAACCCAACTGATATGCGTAGTAATACAAAAACTGATATAACCTTAATACTACTACTAATTGTAATATCAGTTACAAATTAATGTATAGATTATAAATATAGTATATTTATTATTTTATTTATTTTATATATGTAACGACCCCAAAATTCAAACAATTTAATTATCAACTTTGGTCGTTAATAACACATCTACCTTCCGGATTTACATCATTATTCGACGTTAAACTTTATAAAATGCGGAATAATTTAAACTTTTTTTATCCTATTACTTTAATTCCCTGAATCAAAACCTTTATCATCTACATGTCTTTGAATCAATCTTATTTTATGATCTGCTTTATCACTGTTATTATATAAAATTTTACATTTCAATCCGATAACCTTTACATATCAGATAACTCTAACATTAGCTTTATAACTCAACATAAAACTATACATCATAAAACAATTAGTACATCTCATGAATCTTAATCATGGTATAAAGAAATAATAACTTTAGCTAAAATATTAATCTTCGTGTATTATTTCTGATCCACGTCATTCAAGGAGCACATAGTATTACCTTCAATCCTTAACCTGCAAAAATGGTTATTTGGAAGGTTGAGCTCGACAACCCAGCAAAATCTAATAGTTTTCATGCATCACGTAGCACATAATAGCATGCTCAACAAATATCTCATAAACATTGGACTAACATAATATACATGTTACAGTTCATATAACAAGTATAAAGATGTATAAAGATTGAGTTCCTTACTCAATCAGCATGCTTTACTCAATCAACATAGTCATAAGTTGACTTTAACATTTCATACATTCAACATATATATAACACATCATGCCCTTTGCAATAAAGATTTAAAGCAATCAAATTCACATAGCAAATAGGAACTGAAAGACTTGCCTTGATCGTTGTTTACCAATAACAGTTTAACAGCTTACAGTTATCTGCACATTACGTGCCCTACAGAATTATATAATCATACACATCAACTATTAGTCACATAGCAACGCAAAGTAGTTGTAATATAAACTTTAATTTATGTCTCATAACCCTACCTATCATAAATACACAATGTTCAATTTGATTGTGTTAACTTTCGACTTATATCTCACTATATTTGATATTCGAAGTTCATTCAAGTGTTTAAGTCTTGCTAGGAGTACTTATTGGTTTTATATTAACCCTATTCAATATCTTATAATATTCATTTTATTTGATTTAAATCACTTTTTATGTTCATTAACACTTACACGGCGTTTCGACGTTTATTCGTCACACGTCTAATTTGTCTCTCTTGTGTGTGCTTAGTATACGTATACAACTTATCTAATATATCATTTATTAATGTTAAGCATCATTATACTTCATAATATTCATGTTGTATAACTTAGAACTACATCTTTTATCTTCAAGAGCACTACACTTGCATACGTGCATGCCCGACGCCCTCTGATTGCCTCTAAAAACATAACATTCCTAAAGATGACCATTTTTACCCCTGGTCAAAACTTCAAATTGAAAACTTCAAGAATAAACGTTGTAGGTCTATTTGTTCTCGTTCCGGATCATCTTGAATCACCTTAATCGGAGTTTGTATGAAAACGTTATGCCTGTTTTATTAAAATAAGTCAAAACAAATACACACGATATAGTTTGGTAGCAATTGCTTAATTACATATGGGCACAAACACACTGCTGTGTCCTAGAGCACAATTTGCACCCCAAATGACTTAGGCACAAAGATAATGCAATTGCTTAGATTAGAAACAGGACCAAGCTATCGTTCTTCGCGATTTTGACCTTTTTCTCCTACTAATCTTCATAACTTTAGTTATACACATCCAAATTAGTCCGTTTTCGATTCTATGGATTCGTAATTCATAGAACTACAACATACTAGAATTCTAACAATTTATAAAAACATTAACCAACCTAAAATTTGACCCAAAACACATGTTCATACTCTATTTTCATGTTTTAACACATTTAGCGAATTCGATCGCCACGGCTTCGTTTCTTAACTAATTGACATGATTCAAACTATGCCGCTTTCGTTTCTTAACATACTAACATAATCCACTGTTATTTACATACATTTAGCGTATTGATCATGAAATTTTGTACTTTCTAAGCCATATTCTATAACATACACACTGTTATTTACTTTTCTCCCTATAAACCCAAATTCCATGTATTTAACAAGCAAGTAACAATCATATATGATGATTAACAAATTTTACAAGAGTATACATACATAACAACAACCACTTGTACAACAATTCAACAAAACCCAAATTCAGAGAATAGAAAATTATAAGACTGAGAATTAGAATTAGGGGTAAATTATACCTAAATCCTTTGATTGTATGATAGCAAAGTTTATAGCAATCCTTTTCCAAAACCCTTCTTCTCCAACTCTCAATATCACTGTGTTTTTTTCTCTTTTCTTCCAAGCTCTCTTTAATTCTCTATTATCTAGTTAGCCTTAGGCCAAGAAATAGAATGCGTGGAAAAAAAATTGGCCTCCCTCACCCCCACGTACGTCAGGTCACAACCCCAAAGGTTTGCGTCAGTTAAATTAGACCAAAGGCCACAAAGGCATTGTTTGGCCACGCACCAATTCCCTCAACTAAATTATTTTAATAGTATTATATTATATAGTTTTTATTTGTCACACCTGCCACCAATTTAAATAGATTACCATTATAATAATTATAATAATTATAATTTTTATTATAATTATTCTAATGATTAATAAATAATTATATATCTAATTTAATTAATAAATTAGACTTAAACATCACTTTATATAATTTACTTATTTTCTTTAATATTAAATAACTCATTTAATTTAATTAATTTATTAAATTAAATTTTCAAAGAATAAAATTTACCTTTGCTTTTAATTTAAGTATCACACACACGTAACTAAATTATTATACCACAATTTCATAAATTATTTATTTTTCTCAATACATAAATTATTTAAAATATTTATTTAATTTAATAAATATTTAAAATTAATTACAAAATTCATTTAATCCCTTCAATAGATAACTTAACTATTAAACCTCACTTTCCCAATATATGAATATATATTTCTCTTCATACCGGATCACATATTTCAAAATATATATAAAGACGTATATATACATACTCAAACTCAAAATATCTCATAATAAGCATTTTAATTATTAAATTCCTATTTTAATAACTTATAAAAATTCGGGTTGTCACATCCTTCCCTCCTTATAAGGATTCCGTCCTTGGAATCACCGAAACCTTACCTTACTAAGGTTTTCACAAAAACTCTTTATCGTTGAATAACTTCAACACGATAACTTAGCAAAAAGTTTTACACACACACACACGCATATATATATATATATATATATATATATATATATATATATATATATATATATATATATATACCTCATTCATTTCTTCAACAACTTTTATGTTTTATTACATTACCTTTAATTAAACACAGTCACATATCAAATATTATATATTCTTTAACCCATTCATTTTCTTTTCTAAGGATCATTATCATAAATACTTGGGATATTACAATTTACTTTATTTATAATTCAAAATTCAAAATTAATAATCCAAAAGCCATAAGGCTTTGTTTGGCAAAACCCTTTAAAATTTAAATACTTAATATATTTAAGCCTTATTTAGGTTAAATAAATTTAAAACTACTTTAATTATTTTAATAAACAATTTAGTTTATAATTTATAATTATATCTTATTTATTTAGATTTCTATATCCAACATTAATCAAATAGATTAATTATATCCACTATATTTTAAATAAATATACCATTTAAACAAATAATACAAAATTATAATTTAATTATAATTTTATTTAATAATTTAATATACCATTTAAATTATTAAATCAACACAACAATATAACATCTCACGTTATGTTACAACTCTCTAAATTATAAATTAATTTAATTTAGAACTCTATCTAATAAATTTAGATTCATAAATATTTGTTAACAACCATAACATCAATAAATATTTAATCAACAATAAACACCTCAAATAAATATTTATATAATTCAATAAACATTTAAAATTACAATTTGAAATTCCGGATTGTTACAATGAATATGTTAAACATAGAGAGAATGAACTCACATATAGTTTAGTTGATGAATTTAAGAAATTCATGTGAAACAAGTTAAGATAATATTATAGGTTCAAAGAAGAACTTAAAGAGCCAGAGGTTCAGTGAACATCTGATTCGAATAATCAAAAGACTGTGATTAAAAAAAAAGGAAAGAAGGTTGTAAAATATTAAATCAATCAAAAATAGGATGAATCATAAGGAAAATCGATGGAAGAATAGGATCACCATGTGATCAGATTGAGTTATGAAATGATAGATGGTCTGTAATGACTGAGTGATTATAGCTTGATGTTATACAGATAAATGGTACGAGATAAACTCATGAGGAGTTGTAAATGATGAGATACAAAAACTTTGTATCGAGCAAAGAGCAAGTTAAGAGTGAGATAGAGTTAGGTATGTGATTTCAATTATGGACTCGTGTGAGAGCTGAGTTGTACAAACCTTTGTATGGGCGGAGGCTTTGTGCTCACGCTCGGTTCCTCATAGTGATAATCATTGGAATGTCGGTGTCGCGCTATCAATATACTTATGGTGAGAAGGTGATTATTTTCTCATATTTATATTTGATAGTTAGAGGCTATTAAGAGTAAGTTAAAGAATATTAAGATTAGGCGCGAGTTCTTAAAACTCATGCTTATGGTATGTTTATGACTCATAGTCGTATGCATATTTTTGAGCCCCTAAGCATATGGACAGTCCCTGATTTGTTCTTGGACTACGTATTGCTAGGACAAGCTCCTAAACTCATATTACTATGGTAAGTTCCTAAACCTCCAAGGTGTGATAAGTTCGATGAGTTATATTGGGAATATATATGTCATATATTATGAATTAAGAAATTTTTGTATAGTGAGCATTGATGGTGTTAAAGATTAATAGAATGAAGCAATGGAGTAGAGATTGAAGTTGATGGAGAAACATGGATTTTCTAAATCTTCTAGCTCTGCTAGATTTTCAAAATTTATTGATTTGGTGCTGATGTTTGCACTTCTGTCTTCTTGAAAAACATTGGATCATGTGATTGAACTAATGATATTTAAAAATAATATCGTTATTCATATATCTATGCTATTTGTTTTGGCTAAGACAAAAATTGCGACACCCCCAATCCGGGTACTTCATTCCCCACATGTTTTGGTGCTCAATTTCAAAAATATTTACATCTAACTACCCATAAACAAGAATAAAGACATAACTTAATTAACTTAAATAAATATCTTCCCCATTAAAGGGTTACATCAACTTAAAACATTCCCAGGTAATCTAACCTTAATCTATTACATAAGTTTGCGAAATTCATCACAAAATAACAATAGTCTTATAATATAATTCATTTAAATAAATTCACATAAATCTTCATCACTTGGACATCTTGCCCTTTCCTTTGCTGGAAGATGGCTCATCGACTTTCCAACTTTAACTATAGTGTTTAAATGCAAGAGTGAACAAACAATTGCTCACTAATATGAAGAATGATAATGGCAACCACATAAGGTTAAACAATGAATACTGAATATTAGAGAACTTGTTCTACGAATCAAGAATAGAAATCAAATTCAGGATTTATATGTGAGGGTCTTTAAGACCATGAACTATGTCCCGAGTGTCGACGTCGGGATTTTTAGTGTCCCTTTTCATTACTTGTTCTTTGGTGTTCTCATGTTAATGTGAGATTTGTTTAAAAAAAACAAGTGAAAAAGGTCCGACATGTATAATGTCGACGATTTGACTTTAAGAGTTGCCAGTTGGTGTATTTAACTGGTTGCACCAACCCAACCGAAAAGGTTTGCACATTGACCTAGTGATGTGACACTGTTAAACGGGTCTGTGAAACCGAGATTCATTTAGGTCCGGGGGCTTGATTATGCAGAGGGAAGGTGTTAGGCACCCCCCGACATCCGTGTTGCCACGGTAACCGCCACTTTTTAAAGAAATTATTATATGAATGTGTGTATGTATGTGTGGATCAATGTGCAATTATTTGGAAATAGTGCTATACCTCGTTCGCACCTATATACATAGGGTTTGAATTTATAGAAAAATTCAGTTTTAAACAAGATATAGCAATGAAGTTTTGTAAAAAGAGGTTTTTCAAACCCTGTGCTTAATAGTAATTGAGGCCTTTGATACTTCCATTTTATTATTAAATGTTCGGCTTGTTTGCTTTTATTTTCGAGATGCGAAACATCTTCGAGAAAATAATATACAGCAGTGCCAAACTCCTCATGGGCATGACAACCATCCAAAGAAATTCAGACACTGTAAATAATGTACAAGCTGCTCACAGCTGAAAAATGTCCATCATGGGAACCGAATCTAGATTCAGTAGACTGAATCTGTGATCACATGATTCCTAGGCTCACATGATACTACAGTTTATATGGAAAGTAGTAAGCAGTTATATATATAAAAGCTATAAATATATATATACAGACATGATCAACCACCACGAAGCAACTCCATGGGGGATCGGAAATGTAAATATATAAAAGCGGTAAATATATATATGGACATGATCAACAACCACGAAGTAAACTCCGGGTGGGACGAAATAAAAATAAAGCTGTAAAAGCAATCAACTGCCACGAAGTAAACTCCAGGCAGGACGAAATATAAATAAAGCTGTAAAAGCAATCAACTGCCACAAAATAAACTCCAGGCAGGACGAAATGTTAATATATATATATATATAAGCAGTAAATGCACCGGATGTAAATCCAGGCTCATAGGATATGTCCGACAACAATTATATATATAAGTATATATATATAAAAGCAGGTAAATGCTCTAGATATAAAATCCAGGCTCATCAGATATGTCTGACAACAGTTATATATATAAATATATATATATATATATATATATACAAAAGTAGAGAAACGTTCTAGACATAAGTCTAGGCTCATCAGACAGAGTCTAACCACAATTTATATATATAAGTATATATATATACAAAAGCAAGTAAACGCTCCAGACCTAAGTCTAGGCTCAATCGAGGCATAACTCGATAATGTTAGTCCATATACAAAATATATACATATATATATATATACAGAAATGAAAACCACGGACCGAAGTCCAGGCAAACACACACTACACAACTCTCAATGTGTATAACAGTGTGTGCTAATATGGAAAGAAGGCTTTATAAAATATATGAAAGCTTACAATGGGCTACCAAAGTAGACTTCTATGACTCTATGTGGATAAACACTCAGCTCCCGCAGGATAAAAGTGTAGCTATATGTGAGCTAACAGGTGTTTATACTGAGGAAACACTCAACATGGGTGTATACAGAGTAAATTGGACATGGCTTCCTCACCTTTTCTCTCTCCTTCCTTTTTTCAAAATGGCTAGCCCAAGGTCTATATTTATAGACTGATGGTCGCAGGTACACCTACGGCAGCCACGGTTTTACCTGCAGCTGGTCGTGGTGCATCCCAGCATCGCGGGTCCCGTTGTCTTGAAGTACGTGCACTCATGCACTGTAATGTCCGCTCGAACTTGCAGAACTTCAATTTGAACATCCGAACGAGGTATATATGACCTTCTTCGGACCGCTTATGTCGAGAGTTATGCAATTACATGGATTAGAGGTTATACGAAGTTAGGAAGAGGGGTCCATGCCAATGGTCTTCAAGTTTCAAATTCTATCCAAGGTATTGCCACTCGTAATAGTCACCCGGGATTGAAACACCTTAGTTCTTGTGGGATATTGTTGGATGTATGTATGTATGAAGTGTTGAGACGACGCGCAGGTGTTAACGGGGGAAAGATAATGTTTGACTCTTTGTCGAGTTTATCGCCGGTTTGAGTTGAAAGTAGACGTTGCTCAGGGTTATATTTGAGATTGGACTGCTTGTTGGTATGCTGTGATATCATCTTGTGAGAGAGAGCATTGAGGCGGTAAGATGATGTTTGACTCCTCATCGGGGTTATCGCCGATTTGAGCTAAAAGTAGACGTTGCTCAGGGTTACATGTGAGATTGGACTACTGCAAGTGTTTGAATGCCGCAAGGTCATCTATGGGGGAACCTGTCTGCCCGGTGTTAGTTCCGGGTCTGAGGTATGAGTGCCTCGATGGGAGGATTAAGCTTGAAGCTGATAGCATGTATTTGAAATAAGCATTTCTGGAGTTATCGCCGGAACTGTAAAAGCACTCCTTAGGGTTATCCCCAAGGATGAAACTCGGGGTTATCTCTGAGGTTGGAAATGATCCTTCTGGTGTCTGTTCCGGGTTTGGAAATGATATTCCCGGTGTGTGTCCTGGGTTTTGAACTTAAACTTCTGATAGTATCCGGAATGGATGTAAGTTGTCTTCCAGGGTTATCTCCGAAAGAAGAATCTTCCCTCCTGCAATGTTAGTAACAGGTGTGTATAAAATTTTGAGTGTCTACAGATGATCCTCTTTATCATATTAATTCAATGCAAGGTATAGATTGGATAAAGAACCCTAGACACTTAAAATGCAAGTAAGGTAAACATGATGCTATATGCAGCAACATGATGCAAATGTATGATGCATGATTGTTAGGTAATTCTGTTGGGATGACAATCAGTGATGGCTTGGACATGCGATCCAAGTCTTCAAGGATGTTGACATTGGGGCTATCACCAAAGTCTTGAATCCTAGACACTGGCTTATATTCCATAGAGGTACCTCTTGTGTATAAGAGATCTGTGGGGATAAAGCTTTGTCTATTTGAGGATGTGTATAACATATTCCCTCATTCTGTTAGAGTTACTGCCAACAGTCGGTCACCGTCAGGGTTGCCTGACCTTCGTTGATGTGTGTATCACCGGATAGATCCTTGCTGGGTGCATTGTCAAGGTTGTTTGACCTTCATTGATGTATGTGTCAATGGTCACATTGCGTTGTAAACCCCCGTCGGGGATACTTGGATAGACTGCTTCGATGGGTTTACCTGCCATCGGCTGACATGACGTCAAGGTTGGTTGACCTTCATTGATGTGTGTATCAATGGTTGCACTGCGTTGTAACCCCCGCCGGGGAATACTTGGATGATTGAAAGATGTGCGTTGTGACCCCCATTGGGGATACTTGGATGCTTGAAAGATGTGCGTTGTGACCCTCGCCAAGGAGGTTTAGCATCATGTAGCTTGGCGTTATAACCCCTGCCGGGGAGGTTTAGGGTTGTGACCCTGAAATGACGACATCAGACCTTTATGAGGTATTGCCGAGCATGATCTGTGAAAGCTGAGCTTATCGGTATAGTATACCCTGCATTTAGGCGAATACCAATGAGATGGCGGGAATTCAATTTTGACCGTCTGAAACCAGGATTTGGTGTTATTCCATTTCAATCGGTAGAGAATTTTATTCCTTATTTGGCCTTTTCAGCTTATGAGACCTCCTTTACAACTCTAACTGGAGCGAGCCAGAGGTGTGGGACCAATATAAGAGTGCCGCAGGTATATCTGCAGCAGCCGTAGGTAGGCCTGCGGCCAACCGTGGTTATGTAAAGCCCAACGGTTTCTTTCATAAGTCATTTTCAAGCTACGCTGCGAAGGAAATCTAAGAGTTCTTCTTCAGATCTGCTGAGTTCGGGTAACTTTCTGCATATTCTATCACCATACAAACGTTCTTTACAGTCCTGGTAATGTATGCATGTATTCTTTTCCAGTTTCTATCCGTTTGAAAATTAGTTATCACAAGAAATGCATTTAGACACATAGTAGTGAATATGCATGTTGATATGACTTGATAAAAAATATTCAATATAGCAAATGTTAGTATTAAACCATGCTGAACATAATGATGTGAAAAAATTTGACTTTTGAAACAGTCAAATTGGCACCTTTTACTATCATTTCTTATCCTATCTGAGGACAAATGAGTAAAGGTTGAAAAGAAAAACAATCCTGGTAATTAGACTACACTTATGGATTTTTTACTGTGATTATAATGCATGTAGAATGTATATGACTGTGTACAGGTGTGCTACTGAATGGCCACCTAGTCATGCCTATGTGCATGTGGATAGTCCCATTTACAAAGGGGGCTATGGCAAAAATTTCCAAAATATAGGTATTGGATAGTCATACATTTTTAACTCTACGTAGACGTATGTTAAAATAATGCATGCATGCATGTAATCATAAAATGCATTTCGAAAAGCTCCAGGTAAGAATTTACCACACCCTGTCTGAGGTGATTTGGAGATTTGTTGTCCAGATACTATGGATCCGGATAAGCCGAGTAGTTCCCGTAGGACTACTTCTGGTGTACGGAGGAGGGCTTCTGAAGAGCCTCAATGTCGGTCATCGCCGTATGACCTAAATCGTTTGGTGGAGGCGGTGATACATCCTATTCGGGTTGAAGTGCTGAATGTCGAGGACGAGGAGGAGGATGTACCGATCGAGGATGTATCCGAAGGGAATTTCCAGGTATTCAAGTGACAAACCCAGATCTTCTGGGTGACTTGAGTAGGCATCCTTCAGTATACCTGCATGCAAATGAGGTATGAAGTTAGATCTTTAATCTTCCTTATTTCTTATTGATGAGGAGTCAAGGATTTTGATGTTGATCTGCATTTAATGTAGGTTCCCTGCTTCACACAACCTCGAGGGAACTGGTTTAACATCCACTCTATGTATTAGGCTTTGCATGATGACTACAGAGCGATTGTACATGGCTGGGGATTTGGGATGTTCTTTTCCACTCTTCCCCGTCGTTGTCCCTAGGGTTACCTCAGGGCATTTTCTGAGCGGTGGTTTCACCAGACTCAGTCACTTAATTTGCTGGACTGTGAGGTGATGATGACACTGATGGATTTGCGGTTTATCATAGGTATGGAGTTTGGAGGGGATCCAGTGCCTTGCACGGCGGATATTACCCCTACTGCCGTCAGATCCTTGTTGGGAGTTCTGGCGGAGGCGCTCAAGGGCAGGATTGTTCGTATAGGTCCTTTGAGCGTAGATTCTATGAGTGGGCTATTGAGTGAGCTCATACCCGATGATGTGAGAGTCAAGGATCATATTCTTCGGCGATTGTTCCTGATGATCATTAGGGGTTGCTTCATAGCAGATAATTCCTCTACGGTGTCCTTTACTTTGATCAGCGCCACTCAACACGTGGACCATATAGGAGAGTATGATTAGGGTTCTTATACCTTTGCCTACTTCCTAAGGGAATGCGCATGCGATTGCAGGGCTTGACCGAGGCGTGGTTAGGATTCTACCCGTTTCTGCTGGTGAGTGTTTCTCTTGTCTTTTCCTGTGTAAAGGTTAAGAGTGTTGACTGACAGCAGATCTTGCCTTTGTGTTCGTAGTTTTGGGCCTATGAGAGGCTTCCATGTTTGCGTCCTGTGAGCGTGTTAGGTTTAGACACCTATCCACGAGGACGGAGATGGCATCATTCCATACTGGCGGAGGTCCCTGTTACTAAGGGTTTCACTCATTGTCAACTACTGCTAGAGTTGTTGATAGCGGATGTCATCACATGGATTCCCTACTTTGGATTGCATTTGGGAGTTGGATTTGAGGATGGGTACCCGACTGGAGGATTCCTCTCTTCACAGATGGAGGATGGGAGCTCTATTTAGGAGAGCGTGCTATCAGGAGCACTACAGGAGAGATCCGTATGCCGATCTTGCCTCCTGCCAGACGTTATTGGCCTGTTTCGCAGTCACCCGTCATTGACATCCCATTAATGGGATTGACGATTTTACATTATCAGAGGGCCCCTGGTCTTAGGAGATGTTCTAGCATTGGTGGATCCCTCGTACCATTGGAGCTCAGTCCCGTACCACACAGTTTATGGGGGATATGGTTCCAGGATCCGTGATGATGACGGATTACCTAGCATGTGTCAGAGATCCGACTCATGTGACACAGATTGACAGATTGACCCGACAGCTGGACCAAACACATCTTTTCATTCGACATTTGGGCAGAGATCCTTCAAAGGTAGATACTTTTGATCCTTCCAGCTCTGGCGCTGGCCCCTCAGGTGACCCATATGGCTTTTCCGGTGCAAATACTCCCTTGTATCGGCCTGAAATCCCTGTAGATAGAGATCCAGTGAATCAGGAGGAGTTACATCAGGTGGACAGTATCGATAATGTAGACATCGACACCATTGAATTTTATAGAAAAATTCAGTTTTAACCAAGATATAGCAACGAAGTTTTGTAAAAAAGGTTTTTCAAACCATATGCTTAATAAGAATTGAGACCTTTTCATACTTCCATTTTATTATTAAATGTTCGGCTTGTTTGCTTTTATTTTTGAGATGCGAGGCATCTTCATGAAAATAATATACAACAGTGCCAAACTCCTTATGGGCATGACAGCTATCCAAGGAAATTCGTACACTGTAAATAATGTACAAGCTTCTTACAGCTGAAAAAGTCCATCACGGGAATCGAATCTAGATTCAGTAGACTGAATCTGTGATCACATGATTCCTACGCTCACATGATACTACAATTTGTATGGAAAGCAGTAAGCAGTTATATATATATATATATATATATATATATATATATATATATATATATATATATGTGCATGATCAGCCACCACGAAGCAACTCCATGGGGGATCAGAAATATAAATAAAGCAGTAAATGCTATCAACCACCCCGAAGTAAACTCCAGGCAAGACTTGAATGTAAATAAAGCATTAAAAGCTATCAACCGCCATAAAGTAAACTCTAAAGCGAGGATGAAATATAAAGAAAGTCGTAAAAGGCCAATGAAGTAAACTTAAGGCTCTAATTTAAAATATATATATATATATATATATATATATATATATATATATATATATATATATATATATAAGCAATTAAACGCACTGTATATAAAATCTAGGCTCATTAGACATTGTTTAACAACTTGCTTATATATATATAAGTATATATATATATATATATATATATAGATATATATATATATATATATATATATATAAAAGAAAATAAACGCTCCATACATAAGTCTAGGCTCAATCGAGGCATAACTCGATAATGTTAGTCCATATAAAAATATATACATATATATAAGTATATATATACAGACAAAAATGAAAACCACGGACCGAAGTCCGTGCATACGTACACAACACGACTCTCAATGTGTAAAATAGTGTGTGCAAATATGAACAGAAATGCTTTATAGAGTGTAAGAAGGCTTACAATGGGCTGCCAATGCAGACTTCTATGACTCTAAATGGATAAACACTCAGCTCCCGTTGATAAATTTATAACTGTATGTGGGCTAACAGGTGTTTAAAAAGAGCAAGCACTCAATATAAGGTGTGTAGAAAGCAAATTAGACAGGGCTTCCTCGCCTATTTTTTTAAAATGGCTAGCCCAAGCTCTATATTTATAGAACTGCTAGCCGCAAGTGTACCTGCGATAGCTGCAGATGCACCTACGGCTACCCAGGGTATTGCGGGTCCCGTTGTCTCGAAGTACGTGTACTCGTGCACTGTAATGTCTGCTCGAACTTGCAGAACTTCAATCCGAGCATTCGAACGAGGTATATACGACCTTCGGACTGCTTATGTCGAGAGTTACACAATGACATGGAATAGAGGTTGTACGAAGTCAGGAAGAGGGTACCATGCCCATGGTCTTCAAGCTTCAAATTCTATCCATTGTGCTACCACGCGTAATAGAGTCACTCAGGATTGGAACTCCTGGTTCTTGAAGGACATTTTTGTATGTATGTATGTATGAAGTGTTGAGACGATGCACAGGTGTTGAGGTAGCAAGATGACGTATTACTCCTCATCAGGGTTATCACCGATTTGAGTTGAAAGCAGACGTTGCTCAGGGCTACATTTGAGATTGGACTGCTACAAGTGTTGAATGACACAATGTCATCTTATGGATGCCTGTCTGCCCGGTGATAGATCCAGGTCTGAGGTATGAGTGCCTCGGAAGGAGGTCTGAGCTTGAAGATGATCGCATACACTTGAAACAACCATTTCTGGAGTCATCGCTGGAACTGCAACAACATTCCTTGGTGTTATCGCCAAGGATGAAACTCGGGGTTATCTCTGAGGTTGGAAATGATCCTCCTGGTGTGTGTTCTGTGGTTGGAAATGAGTCTCTCGATGTGTGGTCTGGGGTTGAGATTGATCTTTCGGTAGTATCCGGAATGGATGTGAACTGTCTTCCAGGGTTATCTCTGAAAGACAATTCTACCCTCCTACAATGTTAGTAATAGTTGTGCAGAAAATTTTGATTGTCTATAGATGCCCCTCTTTATCATATTAATGCAACGGAAGGCATAGATAGGATAAAGAATCCTAGACACTTGAAATGCAACAAGATAAACATGATGTTATGTGCAGCAACATGATGCAAATGTATGATGCATGATTTTTAGTTAATCCTATTGGGATGACAATCACTGATGCCTTGGACATGCGATCCAAGTCTTCAAGGATGTTGACATTGGGGCTATCACCAAAGTCTCGAATCCTAGACACTAGCTTTATTCTGTAGATGCGTCTCTCATATTCAAGAGATCTGTGGGGATAAAGCTTTGTCTATTTGAGGATGTGTATAACATATTCCCTCATCCCGCCTGGATTCACGCCAATAGTCCGCATCATTGTCGGGGTCATTTCGGAACCTTCTTGATGTGTGTATCACCGGATAGATCCCTGTTGGGTTCATTGTCAAGGTTGCTTGACCTCCATTGATGTAGGTGTCAATGGTTGCATTGCGTTGTGACCCCCGCTGGGGAAGGTTGTTTCGATGGGTTTACTTGCCATCGGCTGACATAACTTCAAGGCTGCTTGACCCTCATTGATGTGTGTATCAATGGTTGAGTTGCGTTGTAACCCCCACCAGGGATACGTGGATGTTTGAAAATTTTGTGTTATGGCCCCCGCCGGGGATATGTCATCGGTTCGTGACTTTGGTGTTGTAACCCCCGTCGGGGATACATCTTTAATTTGTAACTTCGGCGATGTAACCCCCGCCGGGGATACGTCAGGGTTTGCCTGACTTTCATTGACGGCATCGGACCTTTGTAAGGTATTGCCGAGCATGATTTGTGAAGGCTAAGGCCACTGATATTGTATACCTTGTATGCAGGCGAATACCAACGTGGAGCCAGAATTTGGCTCATGAAAACTAGGATTCTAGGCTATTCCGCTCAATCGCGTAGCATTTTTATTCCTGATTTGGCCTTTTTAGCTTGCGGGACTTCTTTTGCAACTCTAACTGGAGCATGCCGAAGGTGTGGGACCCACGTAGGAGTGCCGCAAGTACACCTGTAGTAGCCGCAGGTGGACCTGCGGCCAATTGTGGCTATATAAAGACCATGGGTTGCTTTCATAAGTCATTTTCAAGCTGCGCGACGAAGGATATCTGAGAGCTCTTCTTCAGTCCTATTGAGTTCTAGCAACTTTTTGCATATTCTGTTACCATACAAACGTTCTTTACAGTCCTGGTAATGTATGCATGTATTCTTTTCTAGTTTCTATCCGTTTAAAAATTAGTTATCACAAGAAATGCATTTAGACACATAGTAGTGAATATGCATGCTGATCTGACTTAATAAAAAATATTCAACACGGTAAATGTTAGTATTAGACCATGCGGAATATAATGATGTGAAAAAATTTGACTTTTGAAATAGTCAAATTGGTTCCTTTTACGGTCATTTCTTATCCTATTTGAGGACAAATGAGTAAAGGTAGGAAAGTAAAACAACCCTGGTAATTAGATCACACTTATGGATTTTTTACTGTGATGTATTAATGCATGTAGGATGTATATGACTGTTGGTAGGTGTGCTACTGTAATGGCCACCTAGTCATGCTTATGTGCATATGGATAGTCCCATTTACAAAGGGGGCTATGGCAAAAATTTTCCAAAATGTAGGCATCGGATAGTCATGCATTTTTTAACTCTACTGTAGACGGATGTTAAAATAATGCATGAATACATGTAGTCGTAAGATGCATTTTGAAAAGCTCCAGGTAAGAATTAACCACACCCTTTCTGAGGTGATTTGGAAATTTATTGTCCAGATATTATGGATCCGGATTAGCCAAGTAGTTCCCGCAGGACCACTTCTGGTGTACGGAGGAGGGCTTTTGAAGTACCTCGACTCCGTTCTGTTAGACATCCTCGTCGTTTTGTGGAGGCGGTGATTCGTCCTATCCAGGTTAAAGTGTCAGATGTCGAGGACGAGGAGGAGGATGTACCTGTTGAGGTTCCTGCTCCTGCTGCACGTGTTCCCTATAGGGAGTTGCCAGGAATTCAAGTGGCGAACCAAGATCTTCTGGGTGACTTAAGTCGGCATCCTTCAGTATACCTGCACACAAACGAGGTATAAAGTTAGATCTTAATCTTCCTTATTTCCTATTGATGAGGAGTAAAGGGTTCTGATGTTGATCTGCATTTGATGTAGGTTCCCGGCTTTACACAGCCTTAAGGGAACTAGTTTAGCATCCACTCTATGTATCAGGCTTTGCATGATGACTATAGAGAGATTGTACATGGCTGGGGATTCGGGATGTTCTTTTCCATTTTTCCCCGTCGTTGTCCCTGGGGTTACCTCAGGGCATTGTCTGAGCGGTGGTTTCACCAGACTCAATCACTCTATTTGCTAGACTGTGAGGTAATGATGATGCCGATGGATTGTTGGTTTATCACAGGTATGGAGTTTGGAGGGGATCCAGTACCTTGCACGGCGGATATTACCCCTATTGCCATCAGATCCTTGTTAGGAGTTCTGGCGGAGGCGCTCAAGAGAAAGACTATACGTACAGGTCCTTTGAGCGTAGATGCTATGAGCGGGCTATTGAGTGAGCCTATACCCGATGATGTGAGATTCAGGGATCACATTCTTCGGCGATTGTTCCTGATGATCATTAGGGGCTGCTTCATAGCAGATAACTCTTCTACGGTGTCCTTCGCTTTGATTAGTGCCACTCGACACGTGGACCGTATAGGAGGTTATGATTGGGGTTCCTACACCTTTGCCTACTTCCTCAGGGGAATACGCATTCGATCGCAAGGCTTGACCGTGGCTTGGTTAGGATTCTACCCATTTCTGCTGGTGAGTATTTCTCTTGTCTTTTCCCATGTATAGGTTAAGAGTGTTGACTGACAGTAGATGTTTGCCTTTGTGTTGGTAGTTTTGGGCCTATGAGAGGCTTCCATGTTTGCGTCCTGTGAGCGTGTTAGGTTTAGACACCTATTCACGAGGATGGAGATGGCATCATTCCATACTGGCGGAGGTCCCTGTTGCTGAGGGTTTCACCCATTGCCGCCTACAGCTGGAGTTCTTGACAGCGGATGTCATCACGTGGGTTCCCTATTCTGGGGAGCACTTGAGTGTTGGGTTTGAGGACGGATACCCGACTGGAGTTGAGTATGTTATGTCCACCCGCAGGATTCCTCTCTTCACAGATGGAGGATGGGAGCTCTACTTAGGAGAGCGTGCTATCAAGAGCACTACAGGAGAGATTCGCATGCCGATCTTGACTCCTGCTAGGCGTTATTGGCTTGTTTCACAGTCACCCATCACTGACATCCCGTTGTTGGGGATTGACGGGTACACATTATCAAAGGGCCCATATACTCAGGAGATGTTCCAGAATTGGTGGTTCCCTCGTACCATTGGAGCTCAGACCCGCGCCACACATTTTATGGGGGATATGGTTCCAGGATCCATGATGATGACGGATTGGCTAGCCAGTGTCAGAGATACGACTCATGTGACACAGATTGACAGTTTGACTCGGCAGTTGGACTGGGCACATTTCTTTATTCGATATTTGGGTAGAGATCCTTTAGAGGCAGATACTTTTGATCCTTCCAACTCTAGCGCTGACCCCTCAGGTGACCCATATGGCTTTTTCGGTGCAGATCCTCCCTTGTATGACCCATATTGGGCTGCCAGTATTTGTGATGGATTCTCCCACCCCGAGTGCCACTGCTACTCAGTATTCGACACATCATTTGGAACAGAGCTTACATTTGATGACCTATGATAGAGATTAGGCTAGGGCCATGATGTTGATAGCTCTTGATAGGAGAGACGTTGCTCTGTTAGAGAGGGATGAGGCTAGATCAATCAGGGATGAATTGATCGTGGAACGGGATGCTGCCCTATCTGCTAGGGATGTGGCCATTGCAGATAGTACATTCATGAGATCCAAGACGACTGGCATTTTTGCTGATATGAGTGCATACATTTATGAGCATCAGGCCATCATGCAGTTAGCCTCAGATCTGCTAGCTCGTGTAGATACCATTTGGCAGGAGCTCGCAGCTTTACCTCCGTCTTCAGAGAGGGATGCTATGTTAGATCTGATAGTCCATACACACGCATCCATAGATAGCTTTGTATTTTCTCCGCATGGACTAAGCTTAGCCATTTTTGTCTTGTACAACATGATGTATATATCAAACATTAGTATATATTGCGGAGAAATATATTTTGATTTACTTCCCTGTTAGTTATGCCATGATACTTGCTTGATATTTGCTTGTTTCTTTAGGGCCTTGTGATCTTGATGTATTCTGAACTTATCCTTGACATGTGGACATTGAGCCATCATAGGATCTCTCAGAACAGATCATTGATCTGTATGTATCCCTACCATCTTTGGTGTCTTGGGACTGGTTTCTGTATGGAATGTGGAGAGGAATGTGGCTTTTCCTTTTTGAGATCGTGGCATACTACGATGGTCGCCTTGATTTCTATTTGTGAGAAGCCTAGTTAAATCCATCTCTTATGGATTGGTATTGCTCTTTGAGGCACAACGCATGACTTAGATGGTCACCGAATCTGTTATTTGTGAGAAGAGGTTGGGTAATTCCATCCCTTTGGTCTGAAGCCGATGAAATGTGGTGGATTGAAGGTTGATCCTAGTACCGTATGACAAAGATTTTTGTTTTGGTGGGCGTTAGACTGAACCATAAATGGCTGCCTACATACTCCTATTAAAGAGGAGATCAAGTCTGCGTAGTTCAAACCTGGTGTAAGAGGTTCAACGCTGAATGTGAAAGGCAGATGGGTGTAGAAGTATTTTTGTTGTTTTTGTTTTTGTAGAGGAAGGGCAGAAATATTTTTGTTGTTTTTTTGTTTATTGCGACCGGGCCATATAGAATATGGTTGCCTACGTACTCCCGTGTATCAGGGAGATCAGGTCGACGTAATTCGCCCCTCAGGACGAATCACAGCCAAAGAGAAGTATGAATCCCATGTGCAAGCTATACTACGGGGAGAAGAAAGTTTAATCCCATGATGGGGACAAACTGCAGATGTGGAAAGAGTTTGATCCCGTCTTCAGGACAAACTGCAAACGTAGAAAAGTTTAATCCCCTCCTCAAGATAAACTACAGGTATGAAAATCTTAATCCCGTCTTCAGGATAAACTAAAAGTATGAAAAGTTTAATCTCGTCTTCAGGATAAACTGCAGGTATGAAAAGTTTGATATGAAGTGAAACCAGGCTGCTGGTTTGAATTATAAGTTTCCCCGAGGGGCAGAAGATTTTGTAAAAAGATAGGGTTAAATATCGGAAGGACTGGTGATTGGAAGATCAATACCAGGATCTTTGCTTGATGGTAACTTCAGACATAGTACCGTTTCACGGTGTCCAAATTGATAAGCTGTGGAAATTCATCGCCATCCATTTCCTATAATCTGAGAGCACCTCCTGTCAATACCTCCTTGAAAACAAATGGGCCTTCCCAGTTAGGATTGAATTTTTCTTTAGATTGATCTTGGTTGTCAATGATCTTCTTCAAAACCAAGTCATGTTGTTTGAATTGTCGTAGCCATACTTTTTTGTTGTAGGATCTGGCGATCTTTTGTTGATATAACTGACCATGGAAGATTTTCGCGGTTCGCCTTTCGTCTATCAGAGACAATTGGTGATACCTTTCTTGTACCCATTGGTCTTCGTCCAACTGAGCATCCATCAATACTCTGAGGGATTCCATTTTCACTTCTATGGAGAGCACTGCTTCCATCCCATAGGCTAACGAGTAGGGGGTTGCCCCAGTGGAAGTACACATAGAAGTTCTGTAGGCTAATAAAGTCATAGGCAAGAGGTCAAGCCACCCTTTGTGATTGGCAGACATTTTCTGCATGATCTTCTTGATATTTTTATTAGCCGCTTCAACAGCACCATTCATCTTTGGACAGTAGATGACGGAGTTAAGGTGCTTGATGTGGAATTTACTGCAAAACTCCTCCATCATCTTGTTGTTGAGGTTCTTAGCATTGTCTGACACAATGACCTCTAGTTGTCCATATCGACAGACGACATTATTTCTGATGAAAGCAATGATGACTTCTTTGGTAACCCTGGGGAAGGAGGCTGCTTCTACCCACTTGGTGAAGTAGTCGATCATGGTGAATATGAATCGATGTCCATTACTAGCTTTGGGCTCGATGGGCCAAATCACGTCCATCCCCCACATTGAGAAGGGCCAGGGCGAACTCATAGTGTGGAGTTCCCTTGGAGGGGTGTGGATGGTGTTGGGTAAAATCTATATACGCACAACACACAAGTATACGTGGTCAACAAGTAATAGAGTGATAAGTAGAGTACCGTTACCACGGAGACTAACTAGCAGTATCCTTAACTTACAATTATCAATTTCCTATTAACCCTAATTTTATTAAACAAATCAACTCAATAATTGTAATTAAAGAATCTAAATTAATGAATAATTAAACTAACACAGAATAATCACAAATATCAAAATCTGGAATTTCAAACAATTAATGGAGAATTAGACTTATATGATTTCACCCTAAGCTTCACTCTGATTTTAACACCTTTATTCCAATTCAATGCACTATCCAAGTTTATTAATCAAGAACATGAACGTAGTATTAACCACCTCTCGATGCACTAATACCATATTAACGTCAATCCAAAATTAAGATAGAAATCCGTTACACACCTTAATCAACTAACCCACTATATCTCTATGTGAATTACAATTGAAGAAGGTTTAAGAATAAGTTCTCTATTCGATTACATGCGATGTCAAGCATATCTCTACCTTAAAATTCATCCAGATTAAGTTATTCACAAAATCATGAACACATGATATATAAACTAGGTCTAGATTTGAATATCCTCTCTCGATTCCATCCAATTGCACAAAGAATTGTTGATCAGGAAATTCATAGATTCAAGCACAAATCGATATAGATAAACTGGAAATAGATTATTAAGTTGGAAATCAAAGTTACAAAATCATTGATTCACTCATGGATCCATCACAAGCCTAAAAAGTGAATTAGTTCATACTTATCGAAATAAACACTAAATAAATCATAGAAATCATCCTTAGATTACAAATAATAATATAACACAAAGAATATTGAAAAACACCCTTCACGTAGACTAAAACTGCAATCTTCTCGAAAATCCCTTCGAAATACTCCTCCACGCTTGCTATCAAAAACCGAGCTTAGATCTTCGTAATATGTCTTGTCCCTTGTCTAATTATTGTTCATTGAGTATATGTTATCCAACACCCAAGCCCCAGTCAAATTCTCCATCAAATAGAGTTACATTGCCATACAAATAGCTAAGATTCGTGCCCAAAAAGAATTACAAACATAACAGAACAGTGCCGGATTTTTCACCCCCCACCCCGGCGGGGGTTCATGTACCATATAAGCCCACCCCGTTGGGCATCCTTTCTGTCTAGCTCGTATGAAGACCCCTCGCCCCGGCGGGGGTATATAGTGTATTTTAGCCCGCCCCGGCGGGCTACCTTCCAGCTAACTGGAGATTGAGACCCCCCACCCCGGCGGGGGTGTATAAGCTAATAATGCCCACCCCGGCGGGCTTGTCTTCTGCCAGATAACTTGCTAAACTTCATGTTATACTCAAATTATGCTCCAATTGACCTTAAAGCACACCAAATAGCTCCAAATAAATGTTGAATGCTATAACCAACATTCTACACATGAAATAACATAGAACAAGTAAAAATAAACATAATCACAAGGATTTAGCAACAAATAAGTATGAAATGGACATTGAATTGCGTATATGAAATCAACTTATCAAAATCCCCCAAACTTAAACCATGCTAGTCCTCGAGAACAAAACAACTACATGCAATGTAATGAAATGAAATGAATACGACTTAACTTATATTCTTTCAAATCCAACAATATCGCAGAATCAAGATTATCTTAGCGGCCTCAGCGAAAACAAGGAAGTATACAATACCAATTACCAAACACTAATCTACAATTCCGTTTAAATCCACGAATCTCAATCCATCATCACTGGTATAGTGTGTGTATGCAACATCCATGATCACCGATACTGACTCAAATTTCAACACATAACCAATCTCTTAGAAGGAATCCTGTAGCACAAACTTAAAAATATCAAAAATAGACAGCTTCAACAAAAATCAAACAATCACTAACTCGGGGGTTCAAGCGTGGTACTTATACTTTATTCATATATATATATATATATATACATATATATATATATATATATATATATATATCTACGGGGGCTTTTTACTCTTATTTCTCGTTTTAATTTTTTATTATTATTATTATACACATAGGCATGCAATATCTTATTCCCTTAGGCTTTTCAATGCTACCTTAACGAGCTTTCGACCAATGACTCCCAGACCATTAAGACCATAGGGCGCTTGGTGTAAAGACAATCCCCTTGGGCCTACTTACTCAAGTAACAAAGGCCACAAAACTAGACAAGCACGCCACAGTGTTTATTATTTTTTTTTCTTTTTTTTATAAATAAAGCTTATATACCCCACATAACATCCCCCAAACTTAGGTTCTTGCCTAACTTTAGCCTTTACTGTCTATCCTTGTCATTTTATCATTCACTCTAGCATTATCCTTTAGAGACCATTTAGATATCAATTTGAACTGACCAATTAACATAGATGTTTGTTAATCGTGCTATCCTTTTATACCAGTTTCAAACAAGCTCAAGATTCGATTCATAAACAAAAATTGTTTCACAGTTCTAAAACTTAATACTGTACTTGTTAACTTATTGTCAATCACATCATAGGCCCACAAATAATATAAACTACAACATTGATGGACTTACGCAAACATAATATTTACTAACTAATTTTTTTTATATAGATTGCAAAATGCATTACAAGATTATCTACTATGCAATAACAAACATTAACCTAACCACTCTGAATGCACCTAAGCTAACATGAAATACTAAAATTAAGATGCAATACAGAAATTTAAATGACAATGACAACAATTCAAAAATGCAACCTAAATGAGCTAAATGCATGCAAACATGTATTTAAATCCCCCAAACTTAAGTTAGACAATGTCTGCATTGGATGAATAGTCAAAATAAGGACGTGAGGACTTCTATGCTATCGCTTAAGTCTGAGGAGGTGGTTGTTGTTCTTCATCGGAATCATTTGGTGGGAACCTTGGCATTGGTCCTGGCTGTTGGTACGAAAATTATACCACCGGGTTTAAGCTTTGAAGAGTTGTGTTGAGTGAGGCGAAAGATGCGTTAATAGCATCAAACATATGATCTTGCCTCATCGCCAATTACCTCATTTCCCGACGAGTTACCTTGGTATGCGCATTCATTTGATTTTGGAACGTAAGGAACTGAGAACTGGATATGACCTCGGCCTGCGATACCTGCTCAGGCCCTTGTTCGCCCATTTCTTCATCTTCATCCCCCGATGTCTCTGTAGCATCAACGTCGTCTTCCGACGATGACAGAAAAATGAATCTCACACCACTCGGATGTGACTCGCCTACTGCCCATACAGAATACCGCGCTATCATTCTTGAATCAAGAAAAGAAAGAGGCAATTGTGTGGGTTCGTCATCGGACCATATTACCCCTGCTTGACGGAACAACCCACATATAAGTGATGGGTGTGGTAAGCCTCCATAAAAATTTCAACGTAGGCACCGGCGGATGGAGGAACAAATTATTGCCCCGACGTCAATGATAAAATCTTTCACAATGGCGTATAACAGTAACGCCTTCTCTTTGGTAACGTCTGAGGTATGTTGGGACGGAAGCAATTTTGCACATAGGAAGGCATACGAGATTTTTCCATACCGGCTAAGGTCTTTGCTATCAAACACAGTGCCACCCTTTCGACCCTTGATCTAAGATGTTCCCGGCTTTGTCATCTCCGAGATTATAGCATCAAAGCTGGGTCAGAATTACGGAGATGAGCATACTGGCAGTGGCGAGGTACCCACAATTGGTAGTATGTGTTGATTGCATCCGCACTGAATGGAACCAACCGACCTCGCACAAATGTGTGGAATGGTTCTTTGTCCTCTGCATTTGCATAAAATTCTTTGACAATGTTAATAAAGGCTAGTTCCGGCTCCTCGGTGAATTTGGTCCATCCTTTTTGGTAGATTTATGGCATAAGCTCTCCATCGTTAGGATCCGGTGCCAACCCCCTCTCCGGTGTAAGGGCTTTGGTGAGCATGTAGTCATACCGGTCGGCGGCGGCGACACTTACGAATTTCCGGCAATCGAAGGTGCGGGTTGGTTGAGCTGGCCGTGAACTTTATCCCCTTTGGCGTTTAGAGGATGATTGTGAAGCCATGTCTCTCCCAATTGCTGGTTTTTCCCTAACTCTCCTCAAAACTTTTCAATATTATCTCTTTAGCTCACAACTATTCTCTCTTTTTGCTTTATCTCAAGTGTGGTGGGAGAGTTTGTATGAGATGTGATGGTATATATAGAGGGAGAGGGAAGACTATCATTGGTGGAGTGAAGACGTGGAGAGGAGTGATGGAGTTAAGGAATTAATGGGAGTGGTAGTAGTGGGTAGTGCGTGGTGGTTATGGAACTTAATAGCTGATATGGGGAAGTGGAGAAAGTGAGTTAGTGGTATGTTATGGGGAAGTGGAGAGTCTAAGTAACTGCCATAATCTGTTGCTGCCCAGGACCCCTGCCCTATGCCACTGCTAGATTCTATGTTCTGCTTCATGTAGTTGCTCCATTTTCCATCCTGCAAGAATTGACACATGCATATTAGTGAATTGTTTATGCGTGATGTATTGTGGAGAGATTAACGAGATTTTTCTGTTATTCATCTACCTAATAATGAAATGAAAACTATCATAAAGAAATATAAAATATGATAAATGATAAAGATTGGGTTGCCTCCCAATTAGCGCTTGATTTTAAGTCGTTCAGCCTGACTACTTCCTGCTTATGTTGTGTCGGCCAATGTGATGGCGATCACGTCGGTGTTGGCTTCGCTACCCCCGTAATGCTTTAGTCATTGTCCGTTGACTTTGAATGTTTTGAGTGGATTGTGAGTACAGATTTCGACAGCACCGTGAGGGAATACCCGCTTGACCGTGAATGGTCCCGACCATCTCGATTTAAGCTTTCCGGGGAACAATCGCAACCTTGAGTTGAATAAGAGTACTGATTGGCTTGGCTTAAATGTTTGACGCACAATTTTCTGGTCGTGCAATCGTTTGACTTTTTCTTTGTATAGTTTCGCATTCTCATATGCGTGAAGGCAAAATTCGTCGAGTTCATTCAATTGAAGTAGTCTCTTCTCACCTACAGCTGTTTGATCAAAATTGAGTTCTTGTACATTCCAATATGCCTTATGCTGTAGCTCGACCGGTAAGTGACATGCCTTCTCATACAGTAGTTGATATGGTGACATCCCGATTGGCGTCTTATATGCAGTCTGATAGGCCCATAAAGCTTCGTCCAATCTCAGCTAACAATCTTTCTGACTGGGATTCACTACTTTCTCCAATATCTTTTTGACTTCTCTGTTTGATACCTCAGCTTGTCTAATGGTTTGAGGGTGATACGCTGTAGCTATCTTGTGGTTAACCCCATACTTGTCCAAAAGAGCAGTAAACGACTTATTGCAGAAGTGACTACCTTCGTCACTGATAATTGCTCTTGGTGTATCAAACCTAGTGAAGATGTTCTTTTGAAGGAATTTGAAGACCACCTTGGCATCACTTGTTGGTAGAGCTGCAGCTTCAACCCACTTTGACACGTAGTCTACTACGAGTAGAATGTATTGATTGTTTAATGATGAGGGAAATGGTCCCATGAAATCGATACCCCATATGTCAAAAATTTCCACTTCCAAAATCGTTTGTAAGGGCATCTCATTACGTTTCGAAATGTTGCCCACCCTTTGACACCTATCGCATTGTTTGACAAACTAGTGGGCATCTTTGAATAATGTGGGCCAATAAAAACCACATTGCAGCACCTTCGCTGCTGTCCTCTCACTCCCATAATGCCCGCCATACGCCGATGAGTGACACTCATGCAAAATATTCTTCACTTCACTATGTGGGATTCACCGTCGAA
Organism: Panax quinquefolius; assembly: GCA_020205615.1. Classification (NCBI taxonomy): domain Eukaryota; kingdom Viridiplantae; phylum Streptophyta; class Magnoliopsida; order Apiales; family Araliaceae; genus Panax; species Panax quinquefolius. Next base: position 126,267,621 of record CM035163.1, on the reverse strand, counting down.
TCATTTTGTCAGTGCACTGCTTAAACAAATATGGTTCATCCCACATGTACCATTTCACGTCATGAAGAAATTTCCTTTTCTGTTGTCTTGTGAGATCAGGTGGTAGAATGTTGCTCACAATGAAATTTACATAATCACCATACCACGGAATCTCTGCTAGAATCTCAAACAGTTGCTCATCTGGGAATGACACATTAATCTCACATCTGTCATCTTTTGCTTTCCCGTAGTTTTCCAACCTCAACAAGTGATCGGCTACTTGGTTCTTCGTCCCCTTTCTATCCTTTATTTCTAAATTGAACTCTTGAAGTAGGAGAATCCACCGGATAAGGCGTGGTTTAACATCCTTTTTCGCTATCAAGTACCGAATTGCTGCATGGTCTGTATAGACTATCACCTTAGTCTCGAGCAAGTATGCCCGAAATTTGTCAAACGCATACACCACTGCAAGCAATTCCTTTTCTGTGGTTGTGTAGTTCATTTGAGTTTCTGTAAGTGTTTTGCTTGCGTAGTATGTGGCGTGAAACACCTAGTCTCGGCGTTGGCCCAAAACAGCCTTAACCGCGAAGTTGCTTACATCACACATAAGCTCGAATTGCAAGCTCCAATCCGGTGCAACTATAACAGGGGCTGTAGTCAATTTTCTCTTTAATAATTCAAAGGCTGTCTTGCATTTTTCATCAAAGCTGAACGTTGCATCCTTCTCTAAAAGACTGCATAGTGGTTTCGCAATTTTAGAGAAGTCTTTTATAAACCTCCTGTAGAACCCAGCATGACCCAAGAAACTCCTAATACCCTTAACCCAGCTTGGTGGAGGCAATTTTTCAATAGTTTCCAGCTTTGCTTTGTCAACTTCCAGTCCTTGAGCCGATACCTTATGGCCCAAAATTATGCCCTCTTCAACCATGAAGTGGCATTTCTCCCAATTTAGTACGAGATTCGTGTCCTTACATCTTTGCAACACCATGACCAAATTCTGTAAGCAAATATCAAAGCTGTCTCCATAAACCGAAAAGTCATCCATGAAGACCTCAACATTTTTCTCCACCATATCTGAAAAAATGGCCATCATACACCGTTGGAAAGTTGTAGGTGCATTGCATAGCCCAAATGGCATCCTCCTGAATGCAAATGTGCCGTAAGGGCATGTGAATGTGGTCTTCTCTTGATCCTCCTGGGCGATGACTATTTGGTTGTAGCTCGAGTACCCATCCAACAAATAGTAATATTGATGTCCTACCAATCTATCCAACATTTGATCAATAAAAGGTAGGGGAAATGGTCTTTTCGGGTTGCCTTGTTCAACTTTCTGTAATCCATGCAAACCCTCCAACTTGTCACTGTTCTTGTTGGTATTAACTCGTTGTCTTCATTCTGCACCACCGTCATTCCTCCTTTATTCGATACGCACTGAATTGGACTAACCCATTTACTGTCGAAAATCGGGTAGATGATGCCGGCATCTAACCACTTCAAAATTTCCTTCTTCATAACTTCCTTCATAATTGGATTGAGTCGCCGTTGTTGCTCCACCGTTGGTTTTTCCTCATCTTCCATCAGGATCTTGTGCATGCAAAATGAAGGGTTGATTCCCTTTATATCTGCGATTGTCCACCCGATCGCTAACTTATGTTCCCTAAGCACCCTCAACAACTTTTCTTCCTGCAATTCGTTAAGTGTAGCAGAAATAATAACAGGTAAAGAATTTGAATTTCCTAAGTATGCATACCTGAGGTGTTTAGGGAGTGGTTTAAGTTCCAGCTTTGGTGGCTCTTCCAATGATGATTTCAGTCTTTCTGCAGTTACCTTCTCCATGTGTAGTGGTTCAAACGGTGTTCTAAATCTGGAAACTCGTGGCAATGAGTCTAGCATTTGTAGGTAATCCACCAATTCCGGATCGTCAACGTCTTCATCCCCCAATAACGTTGCTTCTAGCGGATCGTTTACCAAACTCTTGCTCATGTCATCACTAATGATTTCCTCAATTAAATCCATCCGAAAACATTCTTCCTTATCCGTAGGGAATTTCATGGCCTTAAACACATTGAATTTTACTTCTTAATCTTGGACCCTCATAGTTAGTTCTCCTTTTTGTACATCTATAAGTGTCCTACTCGTGGCCAAAAATGGTCTCCCTTGAATAATTGGGATGTTCTCTCTATATCACTTGGTAATGTCCCTTGTGGTCTATTATTCAATGCCAACACAATTTGTCCTAACTGGATTAATTAAACTGATATTGTAAAACTATTAAGAATTATACTAAATAATCCCCGACAACGGCGCCAAAAACTTGGTGGGTAAAATCTATATACACACAACACGCAAGTATACGTGGTCAACAAGTAATAGAGTGATAAGTAGCGTATCGTTACCACGGAGACTAACTAGCAGTATCCTTAACTTACAATTATCAATTTCCTATTAACCCAAATTTTATTAAACAAATCAACTCAATAATTGTAATTAAAGAATCTAAATTAATGAATAATTAAACTAACACAGAATAATCACAAATATCAAAATCTGGAATTTCAAACAATTAATGGAGAATTAGACTTATATGATTTCACCCTAAGCTTCACTCTGATTTTAACACCTTTATTCCAATTCAATGCACTATCCCAGTTTATTAATCAAGAACACGAACGTAGTATTAACCACCTCTCGATGCACTAATACCGTATTAACGTCAATCCAAAATTAAGATAGAAATCTGTTACACACCTTAATCAACTAACCCACTATATCTTTATGTGAATTACAATTGAAGAAGGTTTAAGAATAAGTTTTCTATCCGATTACATGCGATGTCAAGCATATCTCTACCTTAACATTCATCCAGATTAAGTTATTCACAAAATCATGAACACATGATATATCAACTAGGTCTAGATTTGAATATCCTCTCTCGATTTCATCCAATTCCACAAAGAATTGTTGACCAGGAAATTCATAGATTCAAGCACAAATCGATATAGATAAACTAAAAATAGATTATTAAGTTGGAAATCAAAGTTACAAAATCATTGATTCACTCATGGATCCATCATAAGCCTAAAAAGTGAATTAGTTCATACTTATCGAAATAAACACTAAATAAATCATAGAAATCATCCTTAGATTACAAATAATAATATAACACAAAGAATATTGAAAAACACCCTTCACGTAGACTAAAACTGCAATCTTCTCGAAAATCCCTTCGAAATACTCCTCCACACTTGCTATCAAAAATTGAGCTTAGATCTTCGTAATATGTCTTGTCCCTTGTCTAATTATTGTTCATTGAATATATGTTATCCAACACCCAAGCCCCAATCAAATTCTCCATCAAATAGAGTTACATTGCCATACAAATAGCTAAGATTCGTGCCCAAAAAGAATTACAAACATAACAGGACACTGCCGGATTTTTCACCCCCCGCCCCGGCGGGGGTTCATGTACTATATAAGCCCACCCCGACGGTCATCCTTTCTGTCTAGCTCGTATGAAGACCCCTCACCCCGGCGGGGGTATATAGTGTATTTTGGCCCGCCCAGGCGGGCTACCTTCTAGCTAACTGGAGATTGAGACCCCCCGCCCTGGCGGGTGTGTATAAGCTAATAATGCCCACCCTGGCGGGCTTGTCTTCTGCAAGATAACTTGCTGAACTTCATGCTATACTCAAATTATGCTCCAATTGACTTTAAATCACACCGAATAGCTCCAACTAAACGTTGAAGGCTACAACCACCATTCTACACGTCAAATAACATAGAACAAGTAAAAATGAACATAATCACAAGGATTTAGCAACAAATAAGCATGAAATGGACATTGAATTTTGTATATGAAATCCACTTATCAAAATCCCCCAAACTTATACCATGCTAGTCCTCGAGAACATAACAACTACATGCAATGCAATGAAATGAAATGAATACGACTTAACTTATATGCTTTCAAATCCAACAATATCGCAGAATCAAGATTATCTTAGCGGCCTCAGCGAAAACAAGCAACTATACAATACCAATTACCAAACACCAATCTACAATTCCGTTTAAATCCACGAATCTTAATCCATCATCACTGGTTTAGTGTGTGTGTGCAACATCCATGATCACCGATACTGACTCAAATTTCAATACATAACCAATCTCTTAGAAGGAATCATGCAAAGACAAACTTAAAAATATCAAAATATAAGCGACTTCAACTAAAATCAAACAATCACTAACTCTCGGGGTTCAAGTGTGGTACTTATACTTTATTCATATATATATATATATATATATATATATATATATATATATTTATATTATATATATATATATACGGGGGCTTTTTGATCTTATTTCTCGTTTTAATTTTTTTTTATTATTATACACATAGGCATGCAATGTCTTATTCCCTTAGGCTTTTCAATGCTACCTTAACGAGCTTTCGACCAACGACTCCCAGACCATTAAGACCATAGGGCGCTAGGTGTAAAGACAATCCCCTTGGGCTTACTTACTCAAGTAACAAAGGCCACAAAACTAGACAAGCACGCCACGGTGTTTGTTCTTTTTTTTCTTTTTTTTATAAATAAAGCTTATATACCCCACATAACATTCCCCAAACTTAGGTTCTTGCCTAACCTTAGCCTTTACTGTCTATCCTTATCGTTTTGTCATTCACTCTAGTATTATCCTTTAGAGACCATTTAGATATCAATTTAAACTGACCAATTAACATAGATGTTTGTTAATCGTGCTAACCTTTTATACCAGTTTCAAACAAGCTCAAGATTCGATTCATAAACAAAAATTGTTTCACAGTTCTAAAACTTAATACTGTACTTGTTAACTTATTGTCAATCACATCATAGGCCCACAAATAATATAAACTACAACATTGATGCACTTACGCAAACACAATATTTACTAATTAATTTTTTTTTTATATAGATTGCAAAATGCATTACAAGATTATCTACTATGCAACGACAAACATTAACCTAACTACTCTGAATGCACCTAAGCTAACTTGCAATACTGAAATTAAGATGCAATACAGAAATTTAAATGACAATGACAACAATTCAAAAATGCAACCAAAATGAGCTAAATGCATGCAAACATATATTTAAATCCCCCAAACTTAAGTTAGACAATGTCCGCATTGGATGAATAGTCAAAATAAGGACATGAGGACTTCTACGCTATCGCTTAAGTCTGAGGAGGTGGTTGTTGTTCTTCATCGGAATCATTTGGTGGGAACCTTGGCATTGGTCCAGGCTGTTGGTACGAAAATTATGTCGTCGGGTTTAAGCTTTGAAGAGTTGTGTTGAGTGAGGCGAAAGATGCGTTTATAGCATCAAACATATGATCTTGCCTCATCGCCAATTGACTCATTTCCCGATGAGTTACCTTGGTATGCGCATTCATTTGATTTTGGAACGTAAGGAACTGAGAACTGGATATGACCTCGGCCTGCGATACCTGCTCAGGCCCTTATTCGTCCATTTCTTCATCTTCATCCCCCAATGTCTCTGTAGCATCAACGTCGTCTTTTGACGATGACAGAAAAATGAATCTCACACCACTCGGATGTGACTCGCCTCCTGCCCATACAAAATATCGCGCTATCATTCTTGAATCAAGCAATGCAAGAGGCAATTGTGTGGGTTCGTCATCGGACCATCTCACCCCTGCTTGACGGAACAACCCACATATAAGTGATGGGTGTGGTAAGCCTCCAGAAAAATTTCCACGTAAGCACTCGCGGATGGAGGAACAAATTATTGCCCCGACGTCAATGATAAAATCTTGCACAATGGCGTATAACAGTAACACCTTCTCTTTGGTGACGTCTGAGGTATGTTGGGACGGAAGAAATTTTGCACATAGGAAGGCATACGAGATTTTGCCATACCGGCTAATGTCTTTGCTATCAAACACGGTGCCACCCTTTCGACCCTTGATCCAAGATGTTCCCGACTTTGTCATCTCCGAGATTATAGCATCAAAGTAGGGTCAGAATTACGGAGATGAGCATACTGGCAGTGGCGAGGTACCCGTAATTAGTAGTAAGTGTTGATTGAATCCGCACTGAATGGAACCAACCGACCTCGCACAAATGCGTGGAATGGTTCTTTGCCCTCTATATTTGCGTAAAATTCTTTGACGATGTTAACAATGGCTAGTTCCGGCTCCTCGATGAATTTGGTCCATCCTTTTTGGTAGATTTATGGCATAAGCTCCCCATCGTTAGGATCCGGTGCCAACCCCCTCTCCGGTGTAAGGGCTTTGGTGAGCATGTAGTCATACCGGTTGGCGGCGGCGGCACTTATGAATTTCCGGCAATCGAAGGTGCAAGTTAGTTGAGCTGGTCGTGAACTTTATCCCCTTTGGCGTTTAGAGGATGATTTTGAAGCCATGTCTCTCCCAATTGCTGGTTTTGCCCTAACTCTCCCCAAAACTTTTCAATATTATCTCTTAATATTATCTCTTTAGCTCACAATTATTCTCTCTTTTTGCTTTATCTCAAGTGTGGTGGGAGAGTTTGTATGAGATGTGATGGTATTTATAGAGGGAGAGGGAAGGCTATCATTGGTGTGGAGTGAAGAGGTGGAGATGAGTGATGGAGTTAAGGAATTAATTGGAGTGGTAGTAATGGGTAGTGGGTGGTGGTTATGGAACTTAATAGCTGATATGGGGAAGTGGAGAAAGTGAGTTAGTGGTATGTTATGGGGATGTGGAGAGTCTAAGTAACTGCCATAATTTGTTGCTGCCCAGGACCCCCGCCCCGGAGGGGTGGGGGTTGTAGTACTAAAAAGGCCCGCCCCGGCGAGCTATGCCACTGCCAGATTCTATGTTCTGCTTCATCTAGTTGCTCCATTTTCCATCCTACAAGAATTGACACATGAATATTAGTGAATTGATTATGCGTGATGTATTGTGGAGAGATTAACGAGATTTTTCTGTTATTCATCTACCTAATAATGAAATGAAAACTATGATAAAGCAATATAAAATATGATAAAGACTAAAGATTGGGTTGCCTCCCAATTAGCGCTTGATTTTAAGTCGTTCAGCCTGACTACTTCCTGCTTATGTTGTGTCGGCCAATGTTATGGCGATCACGTCGGTGTTGGCTTCGCCACCCCAGTAATGCTTTAGACATTATCCGTTGACTTTAAATGTTTTGAATGGATTACGAGTATAGATTTTGACTGCACCGTGAGGGAATACCCGCTTGACCGTGAATGGTCCCGACCATCTAAATTTGAGCTTTCCGGGAAACAATCGCAACCTTGAGTTGAATAAGAGTACTGATTAGCTTGGCTCAAATGTTTGACGCACAATTTTCTGGTTGTGCCATCGTTTGACTTTTTCTTTGTATAGTTTGGCATTCTCATATGCGTGAAGGCGAAATTCGTTGAGTTCATTCAATTGAAGTAGTCTCTTCTCACCTACAGCTGTTTGATCAAAATTGAATTTTTGTATAGTCCAATATGCCTTATGTTGTAGCTCGACCGGTAAGTGACATGCCTTCCCGTACAGTAGTTGATACGGTGACATGTCGATTGGTGTCTTGTATGCAGTCTGATAGGCCCATAAAGCTTCGTCCAATCTCAACGACCAATCTTTCTGACTCGGATTCACTACTTTCTCCAATATCTTTTTGACTTCTCTGTTTGATACCTCAGCTTGTCCATTGGTTTGAGGGTGATACGCTGTAGCTATCTTGTGGTTGACCCCATACTTGGCCAAAAGAGCAGTAAATGACTTATTGCAGAAGTGACTACCTTCGTCAATAATAATTGCTCTTGGTGTGTCAAACCTCGTGAAGATGTTCTTTTGAAGGAATTTGAGGACCACCTTGGCATCACTTGTTGGTAGAGCTGCAACTTCAACCACCTTTGACACGTAGTCTACTGCGAGTAGAATGTATTGATTGTTTAATGACAAGGGAAATGGTCCCATGAAATCGATACCCCATATGTCAAAAATTTCCACTTCCAAAATCGTTTGTAAGGGCATCTCATTACGTTTCGAAATGTTGCCCACCCTTTGACACCTATCGCATTGTTTGACAAAGTGGTGGGCATCTTTGAATAATGTGGGCCAATAAAAACCATATTGCAGTACCTTCGCTGCTGTCCTCTCACTCCCATAATGCCCGCCATACGCCGATAAGTGACACTCATGCAGAATATTCTTCACTTCACTATGTGGGATGCACCGTCGAATCATTTTGTCGGTGCACTGGTTAAACAAATATGGTTCATCCCACATGTACCATTTCGCGTCATGAAGAAATTTCCTTTTCTGTTGTCTTGTGAGATCAGGTGGTAGAATGTTTCTCACAACGAAATTTGCATAATCACTATACCACAGAATCTCTGCTAAAATTTCAAACAGTTGCTCATCTAGGAATGACTCATTAATCTCACATCTGTCATCTTTGGCTTTCCCGTGGTTTTCTAACCTCAACAAGTGATCGGCTACTTGGTTCTTCGTCCCCTTTCTATCCTTTATTTCTAAGTTGAACTCTTGAAGTAGGAGAATCCACCGGATAAGGCGTGGTTTAGCATCCTTTTTCGCTATCAAGTACCGAATTACTGCATGGTCTGTATAGACTATCACCTTAGTCCCGATCAAGCTTGCCCGAAATTTGTCAAACGCATACACCACTGCAATCAATTCCTTTTCTATGGTTGTGTAGTTCATTTGAGTTTCTGTAAGTGTTTTGCTTGCATAGTATATGGCGTGAAACACCTAGTCTCGGCGTTGGCCCAAAACAGCCCCAACCGCGAAGTCGCTTGCATCACGCATAAGCTCGAATTGCATGCTCCAATTCGGTGCAACTATAACAGGGGTTGTAGTCAATTTTCTCTTTAATAATTCAAAGGTTGTCTTGCATTTTTCATCAAAGCTGAACGTTGCATCCTTCTCTAAAAGACTGCATAGTTGTTTCGCAATTTTAGAGAAGTCTTTTATAAAACTCCTGTAGAACCTAGCATGACCGAAGAAACTCCTAATACCCTTAACCGAGCTTGGTGGAGGCAATTTTTCAATAGTTTCCAGCTTTGCTTTGTCAACTTCTAGTCCTTGAGCCGATACCTTATGGCCCAAAATTATACCCTCTTTAACCATGAAATGGCATTTTTCCCAATTTAGTAAGAGATTCGTGTCCTTACATCTTTGTAACACCATGACCAGATTCTGTAAGCAAATATCAAAGTTGTCCCCATAAACCAAAAAGTCATCCATGAAGACCTCAACATTTTTCTCCACCATATCTGAAAAAATGGCCATCATACACCGTTGAAAAGTTACAGGTGCATTGCATAGCCCAAATGGCATCCTCCTGAATGAAAATGTGTCGTAAGGGCACGTGAATGTGGTCTTCTCTTGATCCTCCTGGGCGATGACTATTTGGTTGTAGCCCGAGTACCCATCCAACAAATAGTAATATTGGTGTACTGCCAATCTATCTAACATTTGATCAATAAAAGGTAGGGGAAATGGTCTTTTTGGGTTGCCTTGTTCAACTTTCTGTAATCCATGCAAACCCTCCAACTTGTCACTGTTCTTGTTGGTATTAACTCGTTGTCTTCATTCTGCACCACCGTCATTCCTCCTTTTTTCGATACGCACTGAATTGGACTAACCCATTTACTGTCGAAAATCGGGTAGATGATGCCGGCATCTAGCCACTTCAAAATTTCCTTCTTCATAACTTCCTTCATAATTGGATTGAGTCGCCGCTGTTGCTCCATCGTTGGTTTTGCCTCATCTTCCATCAGGATCTTATGCATGCAAAATGAAGGGCTAATTCCCTTTATATCTGCGATTGTCCACCCGATCGCTAACTTGTGTTCGCTAAGCACCCTCTGCAACTTTTCTTCCTAAAATTCGTTAAGTGCAGTAGAAATAATAACAGGTAAAGATTTTGAATTGCCTAAGTATGCATACCTGAGGTGATTAGGGAGTGGTTTAAGTTCCAGCTTTGGTGGCTCTTCCAATGATGGTTTCAGTCTTTCTGTGGTTATCTTTTCCATGTGCAGTGGTTCAAATGGTGTTCTAAATCTGGAAACTTGTGGCAATGAGTCTAGCATTTGTAAGTAATCCACCAATTCCGGATCGTCATCGTCTTCATCCCCCAATAACGTTGCTTCTAGCGGATCGTTTACCAAACTCTTGCTCATGTCATCACTAATGATTTCCTCAATTAAATCCATTCAAAAACATTCTTCCTCATCCGTAGGGAATTTAATGGCCTTAAACACATTGAATTTTACTTCTTAATCTTGGACCCTCATAGTTAGTTCTCCTTTTTGTACATCTATAAGTGTCCTACCCGTGGCCAAAAATGGTCTCCCTAGAATAATTGGGATGTTCTCTCTATATCACTTGGTAATGTCCCTTGTGGTCTATTATTCAATGCCAACACAATTTGTCCTAACTGATTCTCTAGATTCTTGATCACCATCTCTTATGATTTCATAGCCATCTCATATGATTTCATAGCCATTGCTTGATTTTTCATCGCCACATCATTGCTAGTCATGTATTTTATCAACAACTCCTCTAGATCTGATTTCGTTTCTTGATATTGAGCTGGTTATTTCTGGTTCTGAAAACCTGGGAGATATGATTGTCGTGGAGCTTGATTTTGCTGGTTGTTGCTCCATGAGAAATTCGGGTGACTCCTATTTCCTTGATTGTATGTGTTTTGGTATGTGTCCTGCGGAATTCTGTTCTAATTGCCGATGAACTGCACAGATGTTGGATTAATCGCGCATTGATCCGTTGGGTGCTCTCCTGCGCAAAACTCGCATATTATTACCACTTTTTGTGCTTGTTCTTGTGCTTGCACAACTGTCACCGAATCCAACTTCTTTGAAAGCGCAGAAATCTGTGCTTACATAGCTATCATACCATCTACTTCTAACACTCCAGCTGCCTTCGCCTATGTCATTCTCGTTGTGGGCCACTGATAGTTATTAGACAACATAGTTTCAATCAACTCGTAGGCTTCCTCGTAACTCTTAGCCATGAATGCTCCGCCCGACGCTACATTAATACTTTTCCAGAGATTCCCATGTAGTCCGTTGTAAAAGGTGTTCATTTGTAGCCACTGGGGCAATCCATGATGTGGGCATTTTCTGAGTAATTCTTTGTATCTTTCCCAGGCCTCATATAATGACTCCCCATGTTGCTGTTCAAACATCGTTATCTCGTTCCTCAACTTCGCAGTTTTCGCCGGTGGAAAGAATTTTGCAAGGAATTTCTGAGCTAAATCCCCCATGTAGTTATCGAACCGGATGGTAGAGAATGCACCCAACTCTTTGCTTTATCCCGTAAAGAGAATGGGAACAATCGAAGTCTCACTGCCTCATCCCAAACCCCATTGAACCTAAAGGTGTCACACATTTCCAAAAAACTGACTAGATGCTTGTTTAGATCGTCATTTGTAAATCCCCCAAACTGAACTGAATTCTGAATCATTTATATCATCCCTGGCTTAATTTCAAATGTATTCACTGCTATTGTTGGCCTGGTGATGCTTGATTGCAGTTCAGTCACCTTGGGTGTTGCGAAGTCCCTTAATGTTTTCCGATCCTCGGTTGCCATTTCCTCTTCTTTCTCAGGTGTTTCAAATTCTTGTCTCGTTTCCTTGATCCATTTACTCAACCTCTGAAACCTTTTCTCAATGTCATCCTCTAAAGGAAGCAAGTCTGAATTTTTGGACTGAGTTTGCATAAACTGCTTTCACACCTGAAATAGAAGAAACAACACAAAAATAAAAATGTCTAAGTAAAACTGGATTAATTAAACTGATATTGTAAAACTATTAAGAATTATACTAAATGATCCTCGGCAACGGCGCAAAAAACTTGGTGGGTAAAATCTATATACACACAACACGCAAGCATACGTGGTCAACAAGTAATAGAGTGATAAGTAGAGTATCGTTCCCACAGAGACTACCTAGCAATATCCTTAACTTATAATTATCAATTTCCTATTAACCCTAATTTTATTAAACAAATCAACTCAATAATTGTAATTAAAGAATCTAAATTAAAGAATAATTAAACTAACACAGAATAATCACAAATATCAAAATCTAGAATTTTAAACAATTAATGGATAATTAGACTTATGATTTCACCCTAAGCTTCACTCTGATTTTAACACCTTTATTCCAATTCAATGCACTATCCTAGTTTATTAATCAAGAACACGAACGTAGTATTAACCACCTCTCGATGCACTAATACAGTATTAACATCAATCCACAATTAAGATAGAAATCCGTTAAACACCTTAATCAACTAACCCACTATATCTCTATATGAATTACAATTGAAGAAGGTTTAAGAATAAGTTCTCTATCCGATTACATGGGATGCCAAGTATATCTCTACCTTAACATTCATCAAGATTAAGCTATTTACAAAATCATGAACACATGCTATATCAACTAGGTCTAGATTTGAATATCCTCTCTCGATTCCATCCAATTCCACAAAGAATTGTTGATCAGGCAATTCATAGATTCAACCACAAATCGATATAGATAAACTGAAAATAGATTATTAAGTTGGAAATCAAAGTTACAAAATCATTGATTCACTCAAGGATCCATCATAAGCCTAAAAAGTGAATTAGTTCATACATATCGAAATAAACACTGAATAAATCATAGAAATCATCCTTAGATTACAAATAATAATATAACACAAAGAATATTGAAAAACACCCTTCACGTAGACTAAAACTGCAATCGTCTCGAAAATCCCTTGGAAATACTCCTCCACGCTTGCTATCAAAAATTGAGCTTAGATCTTCGTAATATGTCTTGTCCCTTGTCTAATTGTTGTTCATTGAGTATATGTTATCCAACACCCAAGCCCTAGTCAAATTCTCCATCAAATAGAGTTACATTTTTTAGGTTTGTAATATTCAAGAACGCAATCAAATTGCAAAATTAAAGCGGAAACGTGTAAAAATCAGAGTTTAAAAATTTTACAAACCATATACCCGGATCACCATTTATGCACAATTATTAATTAAACGAAAAGATAAAGAATAAAATCATACCCTTGAAGATCGAGCTTCCTCAAGTACAAGTTCACCTCCAAATCCTTTCGCGTTCAACTTGAATCCACCGGGTTTTGTTCCTTCCTTTGATCCACGTTAGCCACCCAAGGGTTTGGCCTCTAGAGGTGATCCACCAAGGAAAAATAAGAATTCAAGAAGATGGGTATTTGGCTCAAACCCTAGTTTTCTATCTCTATAGAAAAGAACGTACTCTCCAACAAATTGGAATTATTACGTATGTTGTAAAAGTCAACAACCACCTCACCCATAATAAGACTCCCTAATCTTATTAGGGATAATTAATTAAACTCCTTTAACTAATTTTCCTTCCTAATCCAATTAGGAATAAATGAGAGTACTTATATTAAATTAATTCTTAAACTCTTTTAGAAATTAAAATAATAATAATTGTAATAATGTTAATAAGACTCCTCTTATTAATTTATATTTAATATTTCTAAAATATTAAATAATAAATATTAAGCTATTTAATTTATTCTATCACCATAGATTAAATTAAATATACTTAACTTTATATTATTACGATTATGCCATTAACTTCTTAAATAATTATTCTTCCTTTTATGGTGTGACCCTTTAGGTTCTCCATATTAAACCGGTTGTGAATAAATCAATTAAAACAATTCTAATCTTATTTAAATAAATAAATTAAACAATTAATTTATTTAAATAAATAATATTTATTTCTGATAGGGATAAGCCTCCCTAGCGATCAGCGACTTTCCGGATAATATAGATTTCAACATTAATCATTAAAGAACCTTTGCGTAAATAGTTACCGTACAATTCAATCCTTCCACCATACAATGTCCCAATTAAATATAAGACATGGAATTCTTTGTCAAGTCTTATTTTATTTAATTATATGTATTTCGACTCTTAAATGCACAACACTAAATAATGCAAATTAGAAACTCCTTTCTAATTTCATTTCGCCTTGGCCAAGGACTCTTTGGGTTGTCATTTATCGAATCACATAGGACATTTCTCTTCTTTAATATAAGTGGTAGATTCTTTATTGATCATACATTATCTCCATGTACAACTTATTATACCCAAGCATACCCTTTGATATACCCTAAGGGTCTTAAGGAATAAGTCAAAGTATAACTCATCATACACAAGATACTATGATGATCTCAAGTCCAAGGATCACTTGTACTACTATCACTCACTGAGAATTCCTATTGATGACAATTAAAACTCCATTAGGTATTCCTTTAACGAGCCACGTTCAGTGAACTTATTCTCTAATAAGCACCTACATACTTGCGTTAGTGTCTCCACACAAATGATCATGAGATCAATCATCCTCATCCAATGAGCAAGCAACGTATGTACCAATCTATCCAGATTTACTAATCCCCAATTTAGTAATCCAACGATTGGGAACTATTTTAGTTTTAAGCTTTCTAAGAATTTAGATCTCATTAGAATGATCATCATCATTATTCTAAAAGCATTGCTTAAAACTATGGGTTTATCACATATTATATAATAGCATCATGTAGATAATTAAAAGCCTTCAATAAATTAATACTTTTTATTAATAAATGAATAAGATTGTTACAAAGTATATGCTTTATCATCAAACATGATTGGCTTGTGTGCATACTACTTTCAATCTCCCACTTGCACTAAAGCCAATCGCCATTGTATCTTATACTCTTCTTCTCTAAGTGACGATTATCCTGCTGTTGGATAAGCTTTAGTTAATGGATATGTAATGTTGTTCATGAGAGTCCACTATCTCTATAGTGATTTCCCATCTTTTAATGATTCTAATAATCAAATGAAAGTGCCACAACACATGTTTAGATCCAAGATGAGACTTAGGAACTATTCCTAGTTTCAGAATGAACTTTTAATCCAAACAATCAACTTGCGACTTCATTTATAGCTATATACTTTGTCTTTATCACTAAATCAAGAACTCTTTCTTTGTTTGGAACCTTTCAATTCATCGCACCACTTGTTCAAGATAACGCTTTACCCTAAAGTGGATTTTTCTCATCATCTTGGTGCATCGGAAAAAACTTGAGTCCGTTAAGCCCTCTAGTTTTAATTTAGACCCACCATGTATTGATCACATCCTTAGTGCTTGGGTTAAGCACTTTAAGATGTTTTCACCGACTCATAGTGAACTTCTCCATAATATGGTGATCAACATCGGTCTCGTACATTTCATTGTATTCATGATTGTCACTCATGCGACCTCTCTTTTCAGGAGTCTGTGGGGACTATTAAGAGAGATACACTCCATAGCTCATCGACATGAGACATCTCTTGGAGTTTGTCATGCTAAAAGACTTTAGCATCAAATGAATATACGTTCCTTGGGTTAAGTCGAGCATCCTCTTGTATCTATCTATATAGATTTTATCCCCAATTAAGATACTCTTCCCAAACCATTCATGGAGGAATGTTTAGACAACTTTATCATTACTGATTGTAGCATTGGTATGTCATTCCTTATCCGTAATATATCAACATATAGTACTAGGAATGTCACGATTCTCCCACTGACCCTTTTGTACACACTAGAACTCTTACCTCATCGTATGTAACTGGATCATCATCATCTATGATGCGTACCTCATCATCATCATCTATGATGAATCCATACCTCCTAGGTATCTTCAAGATTATTCAGATTTACGATTGATTTGTGCCAGGTACAATAGGTCTACATCTACTGTGTTCCTCTTATTTGACTTATAGTATTTTGTGGTTCTTGAACTCTTCAAGATCTATTATCCTCCCACTAGCCCCTTTTAATGATAAACACCTTTATCTTAGAAGGCAGCGTGTTTCGTAACAAACACCTTTTGCTAAGTAGAATTATAGAACATATACCCTAAACTTACTTTAGGATGTCCCACAAATCTGTACATGTCAAATCTTGTCCCAAGCTTATCCTTTGAAACCTTTTCATATAAGTTGGACAACCCCTCATCTTAACATACTTAAGATTAGAAATCCTCCTTGTCCATAACTTTTATGGAGTCTTGAAATTTGGATTTTGAGGTTACCTTTTAGATAGAATGTCGACCATTTCTAGGACATTACCTAGAAGGATCTTTGGAATGTCGGTAAAATCATTTTGGATCGTACCATGTTCAACAAGGTATGATTTTTCCTTTCAGATACATCAATCAATTATTACGTATCCTGAGGTGTCCATTATGAGAAAAACCATTTGAGATGATCTAGAAACTTATTGCACAAGTATTTATTCCTTGATCTAATCAAAGAATCTTAATACTTTGCCAATTTGTTTCACTTTTGAATTCTTTGAACCTTTCAAATAATTCACACTTGTATTTCATCAAATACACACATTCAACTCTTTGAATGATCATCTCCTTTTCTTATACTAGTTTGTTCAATTTGCAAAATATATTTTTCACGTAAGTCAAGTATACAAAATCCATTAAGTAATATTTCAGTTCTATACAAAACATTATTATTATAAATAGAACAACAATTGTTCTTAAGTATAATACCAAAGATTTCATTGTCCAACAATAAAATGGAAATAATATTTTTAACAAGAAGCGGAATACAATAACAACTTATTGACTTAATAGATTTGCTCAGTAGGCATTGCTAAACTATAAGTTTCTATGGCTAATATGGCAACCTTTGCTACATTTACGCATACATAGGATTACTTATATTTGTTTAGCTTTACTACGCTTGGTCCCTTCATAAATCTATATTTATGATAACCAAAGTCGGTATCCAATACCCAAGTAGAACCTTGACTTAAAGAAAAATTTATTTCAATCATGAACAAAAACTGTATTGTAACCGAAACTTCACTAAGCTTCTTTGGTTAGCCTCGCAAGATGCTTCTCATGATTTCTTTCCAGTGTCGTGCTTATTGCAATTGGAAGCAAACTCCTTCGCTATCCGTGATCGCTTTTGTTCTTATTATCCTTTGTTTACGCCTTTCTGTTTACCTTCTTTGAATCGTTCTTCTTTTCAGAAGATCCTTTGGCCCCTACCAGTAAGACTCGGTCTTTCTTGGTTGGAAAGTGACTCTCAACATTTTTCAACATGATAAGCAAATCAGCGAGGCTGGTATCTAGCTTGTTCATATGAAAAATTCACAACAATTATGAAAGGAGTCCGGGAGTGAGTGCAAGATCAAATCTTGGCTCAACTCTCTATCCATGACAAAACTAGTTGTCCTAATTGATCAATCAAATTGATTATGTTAAGAACTTTTTATCTGTACTATAGTGTCATTGGTCATTCTAGATCGGAAGAGCTCCTTAGATATCTGATATCTATCAGTCCTACTTTCCTCACCATAAACTACTTGATGTGCATGAATATAGTAGGAGCATCCATAGTTTCATGCTGACGCTGAAGCTTGTTACTCATAGATGCGAGCATGATGCATTGAGCCAACTGTGCATCATCTTGCCACTTTCTAAAAATAGCAATCTCTTTCTCAGAGGCATTGTCTGCAACCATTGCAGGGATAGGCGTATTAAGGATATAAGATAGCTTTTCAGCCATGAGAACCATTCTCAAATTCCTTAACCAATCCATTTAATTCGGTCTGGTTAATTTAGCATCTAATATGCTTCGCAGTGATAGTAATTTTAGACATTGTAAAATTCTGTAAATGAATTTGTAATTAACAACATTTTAACATACATTCTTTTATTAATTACCAAAATAAATTAGGTCTTGTTTTAAATTGGTATCTCCCACTATTTTCTTCAAACTATATTACCCTCACTTATATAGTTCGGCAAAATCTGATTAAAGATTTGCTAGTGAGCATAAGGATCCCATTTCAAATGTATATAGCCTTATGGTGACACAACAAACTATATATAAATAAATAGGTAGACAACTTTTGTCAATTACATCAACTATGCAACTCCTTGTATTTTGCCTCTTAGATTATTTTGATCAAGTGGTGGCACATCCAAATCAAAATTATCCAAGTTAAGTCCAACCTAGCACTCCATATATTCCGAAAAGAAAAATATCATCCTTGTGGTGACACAACAAAACAATATTGTTCAATTTTCTTTATAAGCATCAAATGCGATAAATTAACATCTTAAATACTTAATACTTGCCTTGTGGTGACACAACAAACTCATATTAAATATTTAATACGCTATTAATTTTATCATGCTAGAAGGCGACGTTCGATATTCCAAATATCTTTGAACACTTAGGACTTAATATAAAAATTGAGGGTTTTGTTATTAATTTGTCTCATCTTGTTTAGCGCGCATGCACATATATATATATAAAATACACGTCATATTAATGAACATGCGAAGCATGTTTGCATAATATATAATATATATAGAATAAGCATGCACATATAGAATACTATATTCTACCCGAATTGATTATGGACTTTTATTCTAGTTTGGTTCACTAGAGCCACCAAGTGAACCAAAAGGTCAAACCCTAGGGATGCAAGAAATAATATTTAAATATAACTATTACATTTAAACCCGGGCTCCATTACAAACGGGTCTTCAAGCGCTCCTTGCTCCTTGATCTCTAATTCTTCAAAAATTAATTCTAACTATTCCTATTACAAAACTATTTAAAATAAATAGAAACCTTGATCAGGAGTCAAGGGGAAGTACATAGGAGGGAGATAGAATTTACATTAAAAAAAATTAGAGAAGGCGATGCATGCAGACCCCATTTAATAAAACTCATACATTCATGCATCCAACTAAAATAAAATCCAATCGCGTTCGTCAATAGTCCATAATCAATCCCATTTATTATCATATACATCATCATATGCATCAATAAATAACATTCATCTTATAAATAATAAACATTTAATATATATATATTGATATCATTTAATGGGGCAAATTTAGTTAGTATAAAATCTATTTTTGAATAAAAATAAACTCCTTTATTTTAATCCAAATTTAAATCAAAATAAAACTATTTTATTTTAATTTATCCAATTTTGAATAAAATAAACTATTTTATTTTAATCAAAATTTTAATCAAAATAAACTCCTTTATTTTAATTAATTATGGAATCCAATTCCATATATATATAAAATAAAAAAACTTTGATTAAAGGAAACACGGATTCTCTTCTTATTCACAAATAAACTCCTTTATTTTGAATAATATGAAATCTTATTTCATATTTAAATAAACTCCTTTATTTAAGGAAAACGGATTATCTTTCCTATTCACAAATAAACTCCTTTATTTTGAATAATATGAAATCTTATTTCATATCTAAATAAACTCTTTTATTTAAGGAAAGATCTGATTCTTTTTCCTATTCACAAATAAACCTTTTATTTTTGAATAATATGAAATCTAATTTCATATCAAAATAAACTACTTTATTTAAGGAAAAATAGAATCCAATTTCAACTCCAATTAGTTATCATGAAATCCAATTCCAACTCTAATTAGTTAGCATGAAATTTAATTTTAAAATTAAAATAAATCTTTTTATTTTAATATTAAAATAAACTTTTATTTTAAGATTAAAATTAACTTTTATTTTAATTATAAAATCATTATATATATATATATATATATATATATATATATATATAACGCTAATACATATATATAATATATGTATTCAATTTCCTTTTTTTTTCGCATGCGTGGAAAGGTTACATGAGATTGCACTTAAAGTAATTATATATTATATTATATATATATTCCATGAGTAATCAACGTGATGCCTTAAAACAAGTAACCCAACTCCTTACCGAATTTATATATCATATATATAAATTCTAATATATATATATAAATCCTTACCGAATTTATATATCATATATATAAATTCTAATATATATATATATATATCATATATATATATATAAAAGGGATTCACGTGATATATATACTCCTGCACCCTTTGATTTCCGTGCATCATATGTAATGTAAAATAGGCTTCCGGAAAAACAAAAAAAAAACGGCACCTTTTTTTTAAAAAAAAAAAAAAAATTTATACAACAAAATTATGCCCAAATAAATTGTTCTAAACACATATCAATATAGATATTAAATTAAAACAATTAATAATTCACATAAAGGTTTGGCTCTGATGCCACTTTTAGGTTTGTAATATTCAAGAACGCAATAAAATTGCAAAATTAAAGCGGAAACGTGTAAAAATCAGAGTTTAAAAATTTTACAAATCATATACCCGGATCACCCTTTATGCACAATTATTAATTAAACGAAAAGATAAAGAATAAAATCATACCCTTGAAGATCGAGCTTCCTCAGGTACAAGTTCACCTCCAAATCCTTTCTCGTTCAACTTGAATCCACCGGGTTTGGTTCCTTCCTTTGATCAACGTTAGCCACCCAAGTGTTTGGCCTCTAGAGGTGATCCACCAAGGAAAAATAAGAATTCAAGAAGATGGG
The DNA here is from genome assembly GCA_020205615.1 of Panax quinquefolius. NCBI lineage: Eukaryota > Viridiplantae > Streptophyta > Magnoliopsida > Apiales > Araliaceae > Panax > Panax quinquefolius. The sequence goes on along the minus strand of CM035163.1, from coordinate 126,247,098 downwards.
TATTTGGCTCAAACCCTAATTATCTATCTCTATAGAAAAGAACGTACTCTCCAACAAATTGGAATTATTACGTATGTTGTAAAAGTCAACAACCACCTCACCCATAATAAGACTCCTCTTATTTATAGATGTGGGCAACCCACCTTAACAATTAAGGAATTGGGATTTATTTAATAAATTAAATTCTTTTAATTAATTAAGCTCCCTAATCTTATTAGGGATAATTAATTAAACTCCTTTAACTAATTTTTCCTTCCTAATCCAATTAGGAATAAATGAGAGTACTTATATTAAATTAATTCCTAAACTCTTTTAGAAATTAAAATAATAATAATTGTAATAATATTAATAAGACTCCTCTTATTAATTTATATTTAATATTTCTAAAATATTAAATAATAAATATTAAGTTATTTAATTTATTCTATCACCATAGATTAAATTAAATATACTTAAATATATTATTAAGATTATGCCATTAACTTCTTAAATAATTATTCTTCCTTTTATGGTGTGACCCTTTAGGTTCTCCATATTAAACCGGTTGTGAATAAATCAATTAGAACAATTCTAATCTTATTTAAATAAATAAATTAAATAATTAATTTATTTAAATAAATAATATTTATTCTACAATAGGGATAAGCCTCCCTAGCGATCAACGACTTTCCGGATAATATAGATTTCAACATTAATCATTAAAGAACCTTTGAGTAAATAGTCATCAGACAATTCAATCCTTCCACCATACAATGTCCCAATTAAATATAAGACATGGAATTCATGTCAAGTCTTATTTTATTTAATTATATGTATTTCGACTCTTAAATGCACAACACCAAATAATGCAAAGTAGAAACTCCTTTCTAATTTCATTACGCTTTGGCCAAGAACTCTTTGGGTTGTCATTTATCGAATCACATAGGACATTTCTCTTCTTTTAATAGAAGTGGTAGATTCTTTATTGATCATACATTATCTCCATGTACAACTTATTATACCCAAGCATACCCTTTGATATACCCTAAGGGTCTTAAGGAATAAGTCAAAGTATAACTCATTATACAGAAGATACTATGATGATCTCAAGTCCAAGGATCACTTGTACTACTATCACTACAGGAATTCCTATTGACAGGCAATTAAAACTCCATTAGGTATTCCTTAGCGAGCCACGTTCAGTGAACTTATTCTCTAATAAGCACCTACATACTTGCTTTAGTGTCTCCACACAAATGATCATGAGATCAATTATCCTCATCCAATGAGCAAGCAACGTATATACCAATCTATCCGGATTTACTAATCCCCAATTTAGTAATCCAACGATTGGGAACTATTTTACTTTTAAGCTTTCTAAGAATTTAGATCTCATTAGAATGATCATCATCATTATTCTAAAAGCATTGCTTAAAACTTTGGGTTTATCACATATTATAAAACAGCATCATGTAGATAATTAAAAGTCTTTAATAAATTAATACTTTTTATTAATAAATGAATAAGATTGTTACAAAGTATATACTTTATCATCAAACATGATTGGCTTGTGTGCATACTACTTTCAACATTGCCATACAAATAGCTAAGATTCGTGCCCAAAAAGAATTACAAACATAACAGGGACCACTTAGGATTTTTCACCCCAGCTTGGGTGGGGGTTCATGTACTATATAAGCCCACCCCGGCGGGCATCCTTTCTGTCTAGCTCATATGAAGACCCCTGCATCGCCAGTAGGGTATATAGTGTAATTTGCTCGCCCGTGGCTACCTTCCAAATTAATCGGAGATCGAGACCCCTTGGGTGGGGTGTATAAGCTAATAATGCCCACCCCGGTGGGCTTGTCTTCTGCCAGATAACTTGCTGAACTTCATGTTATACTCAAATTATGCTCCAATTAACTTTAAATCACACCGAATAGCTCCAAATAAACGTTGAAGGCTACAATCACCATTCTACACATGAAATAACATAGAACAAGTAAAAATGAACATAATCACAGGGATTTAGCAACAAATAAGCATGAAATGGACATTGAATTACGTATATGAAATCCACTTATCAGATGGCATTCCTATGAATTTGGCATTGATAGCATCTCTTGACGTGATCATCACAGTCAGCTTTGAACATAAGCCAATAATGCCCTGTTCTGAGAATTTTCTTGACAAGTAATGAGCCGCTCATGTGTGGGCCGCATACTCCACCATGGATCTCATCTGTGAGCCTCTGAGCTTGGTCTTTGTCTAGATATTTGAGGAGACCTAATCCTGCATCTCTCTTGTAGAGTGCATCTCCGCTCAGGTAGAATTTCATAGCAAGTCGATGGATCCGCCTCTTCTCAGTTAGGCTCGCCTCAGCGGGTGTAGATCTATCTCGCAGATACTCCTTGATATGTTGATACCAAGGGTTTTGGATGAGAGGTAGCTCATTCGGTACTTCTCCAACATAGTTCCCATAAACTGGGGCCTTTTGTATAGCAAATGTGATGCTTGGCATGTTTTCCTTGTCAGGTATATGAACCGAGGAGGCCAACATTGCTAATGCATCCACAAAATCATTCCTATTACGAGGAATGTGTAGAAAGGAGATTTCTTTGAACTCCAAAGCCATCTGTAAAACTTATCTATGGTAAGGCAGCAAATGTAATTCTTTTGTTTGATAGATTCCCGTGGATTGTTTGATCACCAATTCGAATCCCTAAAGACAAGTTAATTGCTTCGATGCCCATTGAATCGGGCAAGTTTTAGCCCCATGATATGACCCTTCATACTCACCGTGTGTTGTTGGTGCCGATAAACTATAATTGAATTTGACGACGGATATTGTTCCCCGCATAGAACATTAAAGCGCTCCAGCTCCAGAGCCTTTCTGATTAATGACTCCATCAAAATACATTTTCCATATGTGGTACGCATCGCATCGATGGTGTTCATTGAATCGTCATTACCCTTCATCGAGGGATATATGTTTCTAAGGGTTTGTATTCCCATGTAGGTGCGGCGGCCAGTTGATTCACAATTCCTTGACCTTTGACAGACTTTTGCATCACGTAGACGATGTCAAATTATTGTAGGATCAACTGCCATCTGGACAATCGACAATTTAGTATAGGCTTACTAAACACATACTTGAGAGGATCCACGCGGGATATAAGATGGGTTGTGTGACCATGGAGATAATGTTGTAATCTCATGGAAGCACATGCCAAAGCACAACAAGTCTTCTCAATCAGAGTGTACTTGTGTTCACTGGTGCTGAATCTTTTACTGAGGTAATAGATAGATCGTTCTTGGCCTCTATCGTCTTTTTGCCCCAGCATGCAGCCTATGGCATTGTCATTCACAGACAGGTACATAAATAGGGGAACATCATCCCTGGGAGGTACCAAAACAGGAGCATTAACCAACTGCTCTTTAATAGCAATGAAGGCTTTCTGGCACTCATCATTCCATTTTATGGAGAAGTTCTTCCTTAATAGCTTGAAGATGGGCTCACAGGTTGTTGTGCGTTAAGAGATGAACCTTCTAATGAAGTTGATTCTTCCAAAAAATCCTCGTATTTCCTTCTCTATCTTAGGAATGGGCATTTCCTTGATGGCCTGGATTTTGGTAGGATCCAGTTCAATCCCTTTGTGGCTGACTAGGAAACCTAGCAACTTGCCTGATTTGACACAAAAGGCGCACTTGGCTGGATTCAACTTCAAGTTATACTTACGTAACCTATTGAAAAGCTTTCTGAGATGGTCTAAGTGGTCTTCCTCCATTCGAGATTTGATAATGATGTCATCCATGTAGATCTTTATCTCTTTATGCATTAAATTATGGAAAAGAGCCATCATAGCTTGCTGGTAGGTTTCCTCGACATTGATGAGGTCGAATGACTAACGTCTATAGCAAAAGGTCCCCCAAGGCGTGATGAAAGCAGTTTTCCCACAATCTTCCTCAGCGACCATAATCTGATGATACCCCGCGAAACAATCCGTAAAGGAGTACATGCCGTATTGCGGAATATTGTCAATGAGGATGTGGATATAGGGCACGGGAAAGCTATCTTTAAGGCAAGCTTTGTTCAAATCCCGGTAATCCACGCAAATTCACACCTTTCCTCTAGGTTTAGGCACGGGAACAATGTTGGATATCGACTCCGGATATGTAGACACCATGATAATGTCAACTTGAAATTATTTCACAATTTCTTCTTTGACTTTTAAACTCCACTCAGGTTTCAATCGCACCGAGTTTCGCTTAAAGCGGCTTGAATCCTTCTTTAATGGGAAGGCGATGAAGAACAATGTCAGTGGACAAACCCACCATGTCTTCATGAGACCATGCAAACACATCCTGGAATTGGGTTAATAGTGCAACCATGTCATTCCTTTGGTTTGGAGTGAGGTCTGAACCAATCTGGATTAGCTTAGGGTTTTGTAAGGTTCCAAGATTGAAAGAAGTGGGTTGGTCAAGGTTGGGTTTAGGCTTATCTGCGACCCATTCCTTAATCTCCTGAGGTGTCTCAATGTCCTCTTGTATGTCCATCAAGTTTGAGTCCAACTTTGTATCAAAGTTACAGCCCTTGTGGAGAGAAGGCATATCACCAGCAAGTACAGACACATCTATATTCAAAGTCCTGAAATCAAAAGATGCATTCACTTAATATATGAAACTATTTAATCATACAAAGTGTTAGCATGTACTGATAAAATAACTGCTAATACTGTAAAGAAAAGTAAGCAATTAAAGTTATCTATAGGGCAGAGGGATTTTCTGCCTGTTTTACCCTCGTCGACCAATGCATGGAGTGGTGCTCCAATTGTCAAGGGCAAAGTCCTGATGGACTGCAGTGATAGAGGGGTCTTCATTGCCCTCCTTCTCCCGAATGATAACCATGATATCTGGGCAATCATCGTCTGGGGTATATCGGTTTGTATATTCATCATGAACAATGACGCGTATGCCGGACATCATCAAAACGATGTCATGTTTTGCGTTTTCGTTCCCTTTCTTTAACTTCAGGATCAGGAATCAGCACTTCTTTTGGTTTGGCAAACAGCTTAGCCATAACATGTGTTGGCACCTTAACTGGAGACTGTATCAACTCATGAGGTGCAGATGGAAAACATCGCCGTGTGGCAGAAGTTTGAGGAACCGGCCTGTGTTTATGCGGATTCCTATGACTAGAACTGGCATAATAGCCTAGTCTGACTGTCCCAGTTTGATTGGACACTTAAATAGGGTGCTTAATACCTTGTTAATTTTTTCCAAGCCCTTGTCCAGGCTGATGACCCAATGGCATCATTTCTTGAGTGGCCGACATAACCTCGACAGAAATCTTGGGTACGGGAAGTGGTGCTCCAATAGTATGTTATTGAGTGTTACTCACTTCCAAGGTATTAAAACTGGCCAGCTCAACTTCAGAGTTAAAACTGATGATTGGAAGATCTCCTTGTTCAGGATACTCTGGCTCAGCGTTGACAGTAACTAGACTATTGTTCATAATGTATTTGAGTTATTGATGTAAAGTGGAGGGAACGGCTCCAGCCATGTGTATCCATGGTCTCCCCAATACCAGGTTGTATCCTGAATCTATTTTGAGGATGTGGAAGGATACATTGAATTTATTTGGACCAATCTTAATTGGCAGCTCAATCTTTCTGACAAAATTTCATCGGGATCCATCAAAAGCTTTATAATCGTATGGCTGCTTTGGATCCGTTTGAGATTGACATTCATCTTCACCAAGGTGGAATAAGAACAGATATTTAGAGACGAACTTCCATTTATCAAAACTCCAACTAGCATATACCTGGAAGACAAAATTGCAATGTGCGCTTGCAATGATCGGTCCCTTCGGGCGGTATGTCGTCATCAGTGAAGGATATCACATTGCTATTGAAAATGTGATCAACCATATGTTGAAATTTTTCCACATCCACTGATTTCGGTAAGTAGGCTTCTTCCAAAACCTTGAGTAAAATCTTCCGCTGATCTTCGGAAGAGAGAACCAAGTCCAGAATTGAGATCTGATGTGGAGCTTCTTTTAAGCTTAAAACCACCTTGGCTTCATTATGGCCCATAGTGTGGAGAAATTTTTCAATCTTCTCCATGGGAATCTTCCCTTTGCTTTGAGGGCAAGCTTGATAACCCTTTGAGGAAGATACAGTGGATTATCCTTCGCCACTGTAGCAGTAGTATGAGATGTGGATCCTTCAGCTTCTCCATAATTTCATGGAACTTTGTGTAAGTTGACAACAGGATATTGTGGTCTGAAAGGTAAAGAAGTTGGCTCGGGTGCGACCACTTTCAAAGGATTGTCAGCTCCTTTGAGTTGAATTGTCTGTATGGGAAATGCTTTAATAGTATCATCATCCTCAACGGATATCACTTCTACTTATCCTTTCCATGTAATCCCACTCTCAAGTTGCACAGTGTTATCGTCTGCCAGCTGTAGGACACCGCTATCAATGAGATTTTGAATGAGATGGTGGAGTGCCCAACATTCGTCTGTGCCGTGACCGCGAGAATAGGAATGATATTGACAAATTACATCCATGTTGAATCGACCAGCACGGGGATTAATTGGAGGTAGAATGGATTTAATTCTTCCTTCATTGATCAGCATTTGAAATATTTCCTCCATAGGATGGCCCAGATAGGTGAACTCCCTCTGATTGGAAAAATCCCGATGAGCTTTAGCATTTGCTTGCTTTGGAACCTTATCCTCTATAGCTTCGCTTTCTTAAGGTGAGGGTGGAGCATTTATAACAAATACAGGAAAATAGGCATGCTCCTGTCTGATTAATTGGCGTGTGACTTGATAATGGCGGGTCACCAGTTCTGCCAATTGCTTAATTTATTTGGAAAGAGCTTTCATCTTTCGTTCCATAGTAAACTGAAACTTTGCATAATCCCATTTGTCAACACCGTCTTGGATGGTCGGGAATAATTATTGTTGAAACCGGAATTTGGCCCAAAGGCTTCAACCGATCATGTTAACCTCTTCTTCTTTTGTGTTGAGGAAGAGGGTTGTCCTGCACATGAGGTTGATCTGGTTTGGTGACTACAATCTCACCATTGTCTATCAAGTATTGGATCTTGTGTTTTAAGGCCCAACAATCTTGAGTATCATGTCCAGGTACTCCGGTATGATAAGCACACTTCCGAGTAGCATTAAAACCCCTCCCATTAGGGTTGGCTGGTGGAAGCAAACGTGTGATTTTGTTTTGAGTAGTCAGAAGAGTAAGAATATTCTTGAGTGAGTCCCCTAAGGGTGTGAACGTTCGAGGTCGCTTTGCTTCTTCACTTTTAGGCAATGGAGGATTTGAAGACTGTGCTTGGAAAGGGGAGTAGTTTCTCCTCTATATAGGCATGTTTTGACTGCCTTTCTGTCCTTGTAATATCAAGGAAACATCCTCCTCTTCCTTTTTATGGACCATACGGGGGTAGTTTCCATAAGATCCGGATTGGATGTGCTCAGCAACAGCTTTAAAAGCAGTTAGGTCTTGAATCTTACCTGACTTCAGTCCCATCTCAACCATCTCTCCGTGTTTGATCATTTCAGAAAATAGTTTGCCAATACCAGCTAGAACTCTCTCATAGAAAGGAGCTTCATGTACATCTATGAAAGTCATGACCATTTCTAATTCTGTCATAGAAGGAATAACTTCAGCAGCAAGGCGCCTCCACCTTTGAGCATACTCTCTAAATGACTCATTAGACTATTTCTTGACCTTGATAATTTGGTACTAGTCAGGAGCCATCTGAGATTGAAAACTGTATTGCGTGAGGAAGGCATGAGCTAGCTCTTCCCAGCTATGGATCTTTGAGTTGTCTAATCTAGTATACCATGAACGGGCTTCTCCAGTCAGACTCTTTTGGAACAGCTGTATTCTGAGCTTCTCATTTTCCACATAAGATCCAAGTTCTCCAATGAACACTTTCAAATGTGTATAAGGATCCCCTAATCCGTCATATTTTTTAAAATCAGGGGTTTTGAATTTCTCTGGATAATGAACCCCAGGAAAGATGCAAAGGTCAGCGTATGAAACACTTCCATGTGTTCCAATCCCTTTAAGAACACGGATAGTTTCCTCCATTTGGAGGACCTTCTTCCTGATATCACCGGTGTCTGGATCTCTTTTGAGATGGGTGTTGTCAAGGTCTTTGTTGGTTGTATCCAACTGAGGCTCTGGAATTGTTTTTTCCAATCCTTGGGCTCCCCCTTGTGCAGAGGATTTTGTATGTGTAGGTATCTTTGTACCCTGAGTGGACTGATGCAGTTCTTTCACCAGAACATCCAAGTCTGTGATTTGTTTGCTCAATCCATCAAATTCTTCTCGGGAAACAGGAGTAGACGGGTCAGAAGAAGACATGATTGGTTGTAGGCTTGTGGCCTTTTTGGATTTTGAGCGGATAACAGGCCCAATTGCTTCCCTATAAAAGACTTATGTAGTTTAGTCTTAGGGATAATGTAAATGTTATCATGATCTATCCATTTTAGGAATGTGGTCCTGCAAAAACGATTGTTAATTTTGATAACATGTTATGTATGCACAGATATTCTTCATATTTTCCATTACATATAAATGATCATGGAATGAAATTACAAGTAAATGCTTTTACAAGTAATTGAAAATGGAAAGCATTAAGAGACTTTCCTCCGCGTTTGGTTTATCAGAGGTTGACCTATCTTAGGTTACTCTCGCGGCCTTTTGGCATGAAGGTTCCCAGATCATCGCAATCTACCTGACGTAAAGTTAATCTGATCTTTCAATTGGAGCAAATCTGGGTGGTGCCTTTCTTGAGCCTCATTGGAATTAGTCTTCCTACGAGTCCAGTAATCAAACATCGACATGATAGCCTCCTGATGGAGGAACCACACAACATACATTCACATACAACGTGTCTCACCGTTTATGCAAAATGATGACATGTGCGAAGCACTAATATCACATATAGATATTTAGCAGTGCAGTAAGTAAGATGCATTAGTACACATTCATCATAAATGTAAATGCAACATTCACACAGAAGCATATAACAGTTTTGAAAAGCTTGTAATAGCGGCTTAAGCCCTCTTACTGGAGTCCCCAGCAGAGTCGCCAGCTTTCAACGTAGGGATTTTTTAGTGTCCCTTTTCGTTACTTGTTTTTTGGTGTTCTCATATTAATGTGAGATTTGTTCGAAAAAACAAGTGAAAAAGGTACGACATTTGTAATGTCGACGATTTAACTTTAAGAGTCGCCAGTTGGTGTTTTTAACTGGTTGCACCAATGCAATCGAAAAGGTTTGCACATTGACCCAGTGATGTGACACTGTTAAACAGGTTTGTGAAACCAAGATTCATTAGGGTTCGGGGACTTGATTATGCGGAGGGAAGGTGTTAGGCACCCCCCGACATCCGTGTTGCCACGGTGACCGCCACTTCTCAAAGAAATTGTTATATGAATGTGTGTATGTGTACGTGTGGATCAATGTGAAATTATTTGAAAGTAGTGCGAGGCCTCGTTCGCACCTATATACACAAGGTTTGAATTTTATAGAAAAATTCAGTTTTAACCAAGATATAACAATAAAGTTTTGTAAAATAGGTTTTTCAAACCGTGTGCTCAATTGGAATTGAGACCTTTTCATACTTCCATTTTATTATTAAATGTTCGGATTGTTTACTTTTATTTTCGAGATGCGAGGCATCTTCGTGAAAATAATATCTGTGATGCTAAACTCCTTATGGGCATGATGACCATCCAAGGAAATTTGTCCATCAGAATAATGTACAAGCGCGCCATATACTAAAAAAGTCCATCACGGAACCAAATCTAGATTCAAGAGATGAATCTATGATCACATGATTCCTAGGCTCACATGATACTATAATTTGTATGGAAAAAAAGAAGCGATTATATATATATAAAATTGGTAGATATTTATATATATATATATATATATATATATATATATATGTGTGCATGATCACCACCACGAAGCAACTCCACGGGGATCGAAATGTAAATAAAGCAAGAATGCTATCAATGGCCACGAAGTAAACTCCAGGCGGGACGTGAATGTAAATAAAGTTATAAAAGCTATCAACTGCCACTTAAGTAAACTCAAAGGCGGGGCAGATTTAAATCTATATATATATATATATATATATATAAGCAGTAAATGCACCGGATATAAAATCCAGGCTCATCGGATATGTCCGACAACAATTATATATATAAGTGTATATATATATATATAAGCAATTAAACGCACCGGATATAAAATCCAGGCTCATCAGACAGAGTCTAACAACAGTTTATATATATAAGTATATATATATATATATATATATATATATATATATATATAAGCAAATAAACGCTCCAGACAAAAGTCTAGGCTCAAATCGAGGCATAACTCGATAATGTTAGTCCATATAAAAATATATACATATATATAAGTATATATATATACACAGAAATGAAAACCATGGACCGATGTCTGGGCATACGCACACAACACGACTCTCAATGTGTAAAATAGTGTGTGCAAATATGAAGAGAAAGGCTTTATAGAGTGTAAGAAGGCTTACAATGGGCTGCCATTCAGACTTCTATGACTCTAAATGGATAAACACTCAGCTCCTGCCGGTAAATTTATAACTGTATGTGGGCTAACAAGTGTTTAAAAAGAGCAAGCACTCAATATAGGGTGTGTATAAAGCAAATTGGACAGGGCTTCCTCGCCTATTTTTTTAAAATGGCTAGCCCAAGCTCTATATTTAAAGAACTGCTAGCTGCAGGTGTACCTGCGGCAGCTGCAGATGCACCTGCGGCTACTCGGGCTGCCCGGGGTTCCGCGGGTCCTGTCGTCTCAAAGTACGTGCACTCGTGCACTGTAATGTCTGCTCGAACTTGCAGAACTTCAATCCGAGCATCCGAATGAGGTATATACAACCTTCTTCGGACTACTTATGTCGGGAGTTACGCAATGACATGGAATAGAGGTTGTACAACGTCAAGAAGAGGGGACCATGCCTATAGTCTTCAAGCTTCAAATTCTATCCGCTGTGCTGCCACGCGTAATACTCACTCGGGATTGGAACTCCTGGTTCTTGAAGGATATTGTTGTATGTATGTATGTATGAAGTGTTGAGACAATGCACAGATGTTGAGGTAGCAAGATGACGTATGACTCCTCATCAGGGTTATCGCCGATTTGAGTTGAAAGCAGACGTATGACTCCTCATCAGGGTCATCTTGTGGATGCCTATCTACCCGGTGTTAGCTACCGGTCTGAGGTATGAGTGCCTCGACAGGAGGTCAGCTTGAAGCTGATCGCATGCACTTGAAACAAGCATTTCCGGAGTTATCGCCGGAACTACAATAGCATTCCTTGGTGTTATCGCCAAGGACGAAACTCGGGGTTATGTCTGAGGTTAGAAATGATCCTCCCGGTGTGTGTTCCGGGGTTGGAAATGAGGCTCCCGGTGTGTGGTCCAAGGTTGAGATTGAACTTCAGGTAGTATCCGAAATGGATGTGAACTGTCTTCCAGGGTTATCTCTGAAAGACAATTATGCCCTCCTGTAATGTTAGTAATAGTTGTGCAGAAAATTTTGAGTGTCTACATGTACTTTCAACGTTTTCCTCTGCTCTAAGGTTATAGCCTAAGGTCTACCCCCACCTAAGGTTTCTAACCCTAAAACTCTAATACCAAATTGTAATGCCCCCAAATTCTGGTACTTAAAACCCGAACTCAGTGCTTTATGATACCATTTCTATGAGTGGAATAGTATTAATATTGTTATAAATATCAAACTTAATTTACATATCAGAGTTGTCTAAATCCCAGGTACGCAACCGTAAAACATTTCATTACATGATAGATAATAAATATAATCATCTTATTTAAATCTAGCTACTACGTAAGATAACACAAACTTATTCGGGTAGCTTTCCTTTCCCTTTGTTCTTGGCAGAGCCCTCTGGCCGATCATACTTAAGTGAAAACATTTAAATTAAGCAAGGATGAGCATTTGAGTGCCCAATAAGTAATAACAATTATAAATATTAGCTGAAAGGATTAAATGTTTTCTTTGTACTACCCTTCTACAACAAATCAAAAGTTGTGAAGTAATCTGTATCGATAATAATAACATAACAACTCTCTATCAAATTTTTGAAACTACGTACTGACTATAAATAGGGTTAAGGTAACATACTATGAACATTGTTTTTTTTCATTTTCGCTAAGGTTTAGCAGAACTTCATCCGCAAACCATCATAACTTACCGACACGAGGGTGATCTGCTCAATGTGCCCTGTATTGATCAATACTACATGCAAGAACGATATTATCGTTCACTTTGTCCGCTTTGGGTGCATAAAAGTTTTCCCATGTTTGGGATGTTCATACATAGTCGGGAATCCAAATCAAAATAATTTGATTGGATACAAAAAGGTTTTATCATATTCAATGATATTTCTAAATCTGTGTCTAGCTGATCAAATAGCTTAGAGGTATATATATATATATATATATATATATATATATATATATATATATATATATATATATATATATCGACATGTGATTAAATATAATGATTATCCAAGTGGGGACACTTGAATAACCATATTTAGAAATTAACGAACAAAATATATATATCTGAATTACCATATAGTACAATGTTGATAATCAATGATTGGATATAACATATATAACAATAGGGTTAATAATCTGGTACAATAATAATATAATTCTAAAACTCGCTTACTTCTGTCCATTGTATAAAGGAAGTACAAAGGTAGGATACTTGCCTGGTCTGCTGCTTACAAAATGCAACTTAGTTTTTATCTTTTGTATAACAACCTATCAATAATAAGTTCATTTTACTGATTAGAATAACATATCATAATACATAATACTGCTTATTGTAGTCAGCACATAACCTAATCACATTGCCACACATGTTCAACAGTCATCTGATCACAAACAAACATTAATATAGTCAAATTGTCTAAGTCTAAATCAATTTCTGAAACATGTCAATGTACCGACGGCTTTATCGGGTAATTATCGAGTTTAAAACTCTATCCAGTAGTTCAATATAATTTAAAGATCGGTCAAATTATTTTTAAATAACTTATAATAATTTTTAAACAATTATTATAATTTAGCATGAATTTTCAAACACCGTAATCATTAGTAAATGATTTAAATATCAAATAATTCTATTATCATTAACATTTAATTAATATTACACTATTAATGAAAACTTGCCAAAAATATTAAAGTTGTTTATAATAACTTAGAATATTTTTAAAGTATTAATATTACCCTTAAATGATTTTTTTAAAAACATTTAAAATCATTTTTAAATAATTACCATTAATATTAAAATATTAATGTATTATTTATCCAAATATTAAAAGTAATTAATTATAACTTAAAATATTTTTAATTCATTTATATCCTTTTTAAATGATTTTTAAATCAAATAAAAACATTTTTAAACTATTTATTTAATATAATTATTAAATAAATTTAATATCATTAATGTTAAATTAATATCATTAATACTAAATTATTAATGAAATTATCCTTTAAATATTAAAAGTTATATTTTATAACTTAAAATATCTTTAAACACTTTATTTTCATTCAAAATAATTTTTATAATATTAAAATCATTTTTAAACTAATTTATTTAATATACTTATCAAATAACTTTAATATCATTAATTAATGAAATTTACCTTTAAATATTGACAGTTATATTTTATAACTTAAAATATTTTTAAATACCTTATTATTATTTAAAATGCTTAAATACGAATTAGTACCCTAAACTATAGGCCATATTCCACTTCGGTGATCCACCTTTAAATTTTGTCAATTAGATGATTAAACTATCAATTTTTCTAATTACAACAAATTGAACACGCCCACATCGTAAATCTTTGACGTGGCTAATTGTAGTCGCTTAAGACTCTTATGTGGCAAAAAAACTATATTTTATTCATTACATAAACAAATCTTTTTAAATCATGGGCAAAATGGTCAAAACCTAATTTAACAATTCTAATTAAAATAAAACATCTAATTGATTTATTCCATAACTCTTATGTGCCCCTCTCTGCCATAACTTATGATTTCTCTGATCATCTTTTCTAAGCCGATGATTTCACCAAGTCCCCCGGAGAAAGCAACAGCCCTTATTGCGTCTTTGCCTGTAAACAAACATAACCACCTCTTTTTTTCTCTTTATATCTACGTATGTATGTATGTATGTATTGTGTGTAAAGGGTTTAACCCTTTTACATATCTTTTCCTTTTTCGTTCTATTAAATTCCATTCCTTTTTTCTTTTGTGTGCAGTCAAAACTCAGAAACATAGTTAAATGGAGGCTGTGATGATAAGATTTGATTCTCTCGAAATCTGGGTCAGTGTTTATGTGCTGAAGTATTTTTGGCGTGGTAAACAGATGGCATGATGATGCGAGGGATTTGGTTTGATGGATTCATTTGGGTTTTGGGTTTTGGTTTCATTCTTTTTTATGCGGATGATCTTGAACTTCATAAGGAGCTCCTTGGTAAGGAGAATAGTTCAGATCTGGTATGGTGGAGGTGGTGGTTATGGAAGAAGTGGTGGCGGCGATGATGGATTTTGCGGCAGGCAGCGATAGACTTTGTGAAGTTGGATATGGTGGGGGTGGTGGTTATGGAGGAGGAGGTCGTCGGGAAGATGGTGGCGGTGGTTATGGTTGTGGCCGAAGGGAAGGCTGAGGCAGCGGTCGTGGTGGTGGTGTTGGTGGCAGCGGTGCTGGTGTTCTAATGGTTGGGTTTTGCTTTTTGATGTTTTTGATTATTATTAATGTTTGATAGAAAGTTATTTGACAATTTTAGCCTTTAATATATCATAAATGTTTAATTAGAAATTAAAAAATTATTATTTTGTTACACATCAGCTTAATTATGGGCTCACACCAGATAGCCACGTCAAAGAATTTTCGACGTGGTCGACTCAATTTGTTGTAATTGGAAAAAATTAATAGTTCAATTATCTAATTGACAAAATTGAAAGATGAATCACCGAAGTGGAATATGACCTATAGTTTAGGGTACTAATTCATATTTAAACCTATTTAAAATGATTTTTAATATAATAAAATTATTTTTAATTTATTTATTTAATTCATTTATTAAATAATTATATTATCATTAATATTAATTTATTAACGAATTTCATCACAAAATATTAAAAGCCATAAAAACTAACTTATAATATTTTCTTATACCATAATATATTTTTAAATGATTTTTAAGTATTTAAATCATTTTAAGTAATTTATTTAATATTATAATTAAATAATTTAAATACCATTAATATTCCTAAAATAATAAATATTAATGAAATATATTCAAAATAATTAAAAACCTATTTTTAGACTTTAAAATAATTTTTAATAATTTATTATGTATTTTTAATAATTAAAAACTAATTTTCTATAATTATTTAATAAAAATAATAATTTCCATAAATAAACTGTCGCTAAAGGGCCTTATAGCGACAGTATCGCCGCTATAGGTGTTCTTCATAAACCTAGAATGTTCATACGCATTGTTCAAGGTGGTAGGTTTGGCCACCATTAGATCTAAGTTCTAAGTGGTTTCTGGACTTGTTAATGATAAAATGTTGTAGTACTAATGTAGTACTACAAGTCTAAACAATTTGCATGGCCATTTCATAACGTATGACGGAGATCTAAGCATCAGAAAAGTCTGACAAGGTTGTTCTTCATTTTCTAGGTTTTCCAGAAAATGAAGAACAGTTAAGGGTGCTATATTTAGATCCTTATAACTTATGCTCTGGTTCTAGTTTGTAAGATCTAACGGTTCATACTTGTAGAATGCATGCCCAGGTACAATAACATATCATCATATCATCATAACAACAACACAAATGATCGATCAATGCTGGTCAAACCTTGTTTTAAAAACGCCTCGTGATGAAGAAACTGGTTTTCAGTTTGAGACAAAACAACTGGTCAACTCTACTTTGACCAGCAATAACTTTCATTATATGCACGCTTTAAGTGTTCTGGAGGTATAATAATATAGCCTAAATATCAGTCTACAAATGTGTTGATCGATTTCACAATCAAAACAAACGTGCAAGTATACACGGTCAACAAGTAATAAAGTGATAAGAAAAGTATCTTTCCCACGAGGAATTATTCAATAAAAATTAGCAAGTACTAACTCTTAACCAAATCAATTTTATTTAAACAATTGCAAAGTATGATTTTTCTAATTAAGAAAACTAAATTAATCAATTAAAACTATATTACTCTAAAATTAATTCAAAATAATAAAAATTAAGACTCGACGAATGAATTCAAATAAATAAAGGTTAAGACTCCAATATCCCCAATTATGAACTACAAACCAATTATCCAATTATCCCAATTATTATGCCTACTGAATTGTTAACAGGAATTCTAAGTGTCAAAAGCCCTTTCCTAAGTGATCAATTAACTTTTATTCAATCCAATTAATCTTGCGATATTCCCATGCAAAATAATTAAATTAAACTCCTTCAATCCCAATTCCCAATTTGTTACATTAAGTGAACAGATATTCCTATTCAATTCATGACCCTAATTATTCGTCATGCAAATAATTAAGCATACATGTTATCATGTCCAGTTCTAACCCTAAATTTCATCTTCCGAATCCTTCTAGAGTAACACGATAATTACTGGCCAAATAATTAATCAATACACACAAGACATGATAAACAATTCACATTGACATAAATAATTGGAATAAATTAAATAATTAATTCATAGACATAAAAGGTTCAATTTGTAGTCTTAATATAAGAAATTTTGTTCATTGTCATTGAATTAAAATCAGGAATCCACAACTGAATAAACATTAAAAGATAAAAGTAAGATTAGAGTGAAGAATAAATCTGTTGTCAGCAAATCTCCATCTTCCTCAAGCTCCTGCTCTTTTTCTTCAATGGTCTCCAAGTTGCTACAATCTCCAAAACTAATAAGAACTAGGGTTTATGTTCTAATCTAATGGAGTGTATCTCTAATCTAATCTATGTAATCTCCCTTTATTTTATGCCTTACATCACGTATTTATAGGTTACAAGTCCAATTTTTAGCTTAGGAACAAACCCAATCCAATTTGGAGTCAAAAAGTGTCAAAATTCGCCCCAAAACGCGTCCAAGCTGCATTCAGAACCTTCCTGGGGCGTCCGTCCATACTGGGCAAGATCGAAAACTATTCCCTAGTGGCCTCAAAGACCTGAAAATGAACTATAAAATGAGGCGCCCGCCATTGGAATATTTTTTAAAATTTTCTACTCTGATGTCCTTTGGGGAAATGGCCATAACTTCTTCTTTCGAACTCCGAATTCGATGATTCATGATGTTCCAGAAAGAGGAGACGTAGATCTACAACTGTCATTCTTTAAGGTTTTCGAAATAAGGTCCGAAGTAATACTGAAATTGGCTTTGAAGTGGGTGCTATGTAAATACCAAGCCAAAAACATGAATCTATCCACCCCAAACGTCGATCAAAGTTACTTTTGTCCCAATTCTTACAAAACAACATAAAACATGCATGAATAGACACAAACACTTAAGCTCAAACGCTTAAAAATGAAAAAATAAAAACTTCTAAAAGATTAAGTTCAAACGCACTCAATTCATGGGAATAAAACTTACTCATCAAATACCCCCAACTAAATTAAAAATAAAAATGAATGCATATGCATGATCTACTTCCTAATATCCTAATAAACCTACGAACCCAAAAGAAATAAAAATAAACAAACTAAATTAACTACATGAATGCATATGCATGATCTACTTCCTAATATCCTAATAAACCTACGAACCCAATAATAAATCAATATGATATATAGCAACAGGCCTCAAAGATACCAATGATACTTAAACAATTTATCCTATCAAATCAAAGTCCATAGCTCTAACCAATTAGTCAATCCAAACCTCTCATAACCCATGTTGTGCGTGTGTGCTTGATAACCATTCTAACCAACCACAATTCAAGATAATCACATAACAAACTTATAACGAAAATTTCAGTTCCAATTCAATTACTTTTGTGAACATGACAACTCCAGTTAAAACTAAGAAATTACCAAGTCTAAGGGTAAATACAAAATTTATTTATACTTTTCATCAACCACGAGGGCATATTTGCTCTTTCTCTTGTTTTATTCATTTTTTTATTTTTCTTATGGTTGTGCAATGTCTTATTCCCTTAGGCTTTTCAGTGCTACCTTAACGAGCTTTCGACCAACGACTCCCAAGCCATTAAGACCTTAGGGCGCTAGGTGTAAAGACAATCCCCTCGGGCTTAGTTACTCAAGTAACAAAGGCCACAAAACTAGACAAGTATGCCACGGTATTTATTCTCTTCTTTTTTTTGAATTTTCTATTTTTTTTTTGTTTCATCATTTTTTTTCTTTTTTTTTATTTTGTATATATATACCCCGTAGATTCCCCGAAACTTAAGCTTTTACGTCATTCCAACCTTTATCGCAAGTTCACTAATTTCCTTAAATTTTAACCAAGATTTTTCCTCAGAAACAAATTATGAAACCCTTGAACCAAGTGGATTAAAACAGTTAAACTTTAAGTGTTAACTTAGGTTATATAAGTTTTCAGATAAAAGCTAAGATTATCATCATGATTAAAATTAGAACTCATCATCAATTATCAACAATATTCAAGTTAACAATTATTATCAATCTTATCATAGGCCGAGCTAAATTCAAACCAATCTATTGCCTAGATTTATGCAAAAAAATATATATTATACTACATGAACACATACTAATGCACCACATATATGCATATGCTATTAACTACCATGTATTATATACACACTAAATGCAAAAACACAATGCTAACACATAAAAATAACGAACTATAATGCAAATAACTAACTATATGCAATACGACACTAAAATGTCCCCAAACTTAAATTAGACATTGTCCTCAATGGATTAAATAGAAAAAATTAAAGCAGAGGACTTCCCTGAAAATATAGCAATCTTCCTCCTTGTCCGCTAAGTTTGGAGAATAGGCTAGGCACATGGAACAAATTGGGCACCACACTTGAATTTGACTTGAATAACCTGTAAACCATGATAGAAATAATTTTATTAAATTCTAAATAAATACAAATTCAAAACTACTAATATAAAACCTAATAAAAACTAAAAATAAAAATTAAACTTGGGTTGCCTCCCAATAAGCACTTGTTTTATAGTCTCAGCCTGACTTCTTCAATTCTCTATCAGATTCCTCTACGAAAATTGAGGAACCCCCTCCATCCATCAGTAACAATGTCTCTTTTGGGAGGTTCCCATTAGTAATGACCCTTGAATGAAAGTCATCTAGCATGCTATTTGTAAATATGTTCCCCATTAAGAACGTCCAAAAAATAGGTGTTTTCTCCATTATGTCGATGATCAAATTAGGGCATTGAAGCTTAATAAACATAATGAGATCTTCCTCTATCTTCTCCTTTTCATCCCACCATGACTCCACAACTGTACTAGCTCTTATGTCACAAAGAGCTTTGCCTACGACATGACTTCCAATTGGGCAAGGTCTTGTAAAACTGCCCGGATCCTTAAACTTTGGTGGAGAAGGTACATAAGAAACTATAAAAATTGGCTCATCTTTGTTGGTACTCAAAGTTAGATCTTTGCCGATCTCCTTTTCTTGGTCCCCAAGTCTTTCCTCTTTTTCAACATCTATATCATTTGGCACACCCGTTACAGATTTTGTTCGGGCTCACCATCAGTCTCGGAATCCATGTCATAGAGCCAAGAGTATTGAGGACAAATGTTCGAGGCATTGATTAGTTGTTCCATTTGGTTCGTAAAATTTTGACTCAATATCTCTTGATTAATCCTCCTCTCCTCACATGAAGCTATGAACTTGGACAAAATTTTATACAATTTGAATGTTTTTCCTGTTGTAATGGAGGTGGACACGAGAAATCCGGTGGGTATGTTGGACTTGAAGCATAAAATTGATCTTAATGAGTATGGCTCCATAAAAAATCCGGGTGATACCCCCAATCCTGATAATAGTTGTTGGGATAGACATAATTGTTGTGGTAATCACCACCATACGGTACCGGCTCGAAATTGGTGGTGCATTGATGACTCGGATGATTTCCAGAACAATAATCATAAGTCACCGCCACACTTTGACGACGTTGTGCTGCAAAAGCGTCTAACCTCCTCGAAAGTGTCTCAATCTGTGCTGACAATGCAGAAAGTGTCGCGAGTCCGTCAATCTCTATTTCCATTGGTTGAGTCAGGTTTGCCATCCTTAGACTCCGTTGGGCAGCGATAACCTCCAACGTCTTCGAATTTGCTTCAATTTGTACTGACTCTACAGAAAATGTATAAAGTCCATCAATCCCTGTTTCCCTTGGTTGAGTCATTCTCGTATACGGCCATTGATAATTAAATTCCGCCATGGTACCTGAAAAGAAAGAAAGAAAAATAGAAAGAGAATTAAAGAAAATAATAAAAAATATTTAAATTAAAACTAATTTGATAAAAATAAATATTGGCAAAATTATTAAACTAATTCCCCGGCAACAGCGCCTAAAACTTGTTGATCAATTTCACAATCAAAACAAACGTGCAAGTATACACGGTCAACAAGTAATAATGAGATAAGAAAAGTATCGTTCCCACGAGGAATTATTTAATAAAAATTATCAAGTACTAACTCTTAACCAAATCAATTTATTTAAACAATTGCAAAGTGTGATATTTTCTAATTAAGAAAACTAAATTAATCAATTAAAACTAGATTACTCTAAAATTAATTCAAATAAATAAAGATTAAGACTCGACAAATTAATTCATATAAATAAAGGTTAAGACTCCAGTATCCTCAATTATGAACTACAAACCAATTATCTAAATATCCCAATTATTATGCCTACTGAATTGTTAACAGGAATTCTAAGTGTCAAAAGCCCTTTCCCAAATGATCAATTAACTTTTATTTAATCCAATTAATCTTGCGATATTCCTATGCAAAATAATTAAATTAAACTCCTTCAATCCCAATTCCCAATTTGTTACATGCAGGGAACATATATTCCTATTCAATTCACGACCCTAATTATTCGTCATGCAAATAATTAAGCATATATGTTATCATGTCCAGTTCTAACCCTAAATTTCATCTTCCGAATCCTTCTAGAGTAACACGGTAATTACTAGCCAAATAATTAATCAATACGCAAAAGACATGATGAACAATTCACCTTGACATAAATAATTGGAATAAAATAAATAATTAATTCATAGACATAAAAGGTTCAATTTGTAGTCTTAATAAAAGAAATTTAGTTCATTGTCATTGAATTAAAATTAAGAATCCACAACTGAATAAACATTATAAGATAAAAGTAAGATTAGAGTGAAGAATAAATCTGTTGTCAGCAAATCTCCATCTTCCTCAAGCTCCTGCTCTTTTTCTTCAATGGTCTCCAAGTTGCTACAATCTTCAAAACTAATAAGAACAAGGGTTTATGTTCTAATCTAATGGAGTGTATCTCTAATTTAATCTATGTAATCCTCCTTTATTTTATGACTTACATCATGTATTTATAGGTTACAAGTCCAATTTTTAGCTTAGGAACAAACCCAATCCAATTTGGAGTCAAAAATGTGTCAAAATTTACTCCAAAACACATTCAAGCCTGACCAGACCCTTCCCCAGCACCCCGGCACTGGGTACGATGCTAGAAAACTGCTCCCTAGCGCCCCAGCGCTGAAAATGAACTACAAATGGGCGCCCCGGCGCTGGAATATTTTTTAAAATTTTCTACTCTGATGTCCTTTGGGGAAATGGCCATAACTTCTTCTTTCGAACTCCGAATTCGATGATTCATGATGTTCCGGAAAGAGGAGACGTAGATCTACAACTTTCATTCTTTAAGGTTTTCGAAATAAGGTCCGGAGAAATACTGAAATTCGCTTTGAAGTGGGTACTATGTAAATGCCAAGCCGAAAACACGAATCTAGCCACCCCAAACGTCGATCCAATTAACTTTTGTCCCAATTCCTACAAAACAACATAAAACATGTATGAATAGACACAAACACTTAAAATCAACGTAAAAATGTAAAAATAGACATAAACTCTTAAAAACTTCCAAAAGATTAAGCTCAAACGCACTCAATTCATGGGTATAAAACTCACTCATGAAAATGGAATACAACAACATGGCTAAAGTTCTTACCAGAAGTAAGATCTAGGGCCTCTAAAGTCACTGTCAAACCATTCTGGGTTTCTGGGTTGCCCAGAAACCAGTTGGTTAATGTCGGTCAACGATCTTTAACGACTCATATCATGAGTTCTAGATATGATTTGGCCCTTTTTCCAGTTCCAGATCATAGTCCACATGACAAAGAACATATTCATAACATAAAACACACATAAAACTTAACACAGAAAGATATAAAGACTCTGACATTCATTGTCTGACCTTAGTTTTAAACTTTTCTAGATTTTGTAGATCATTGATTTCGAGTATATAAATGTTATATATCCACTATTTAGCAACCCAGATTATTAAAAGGCACCCTCTAACACATATCTAACCAATAATTAACAACATCTAACATCAAATCATAAGATTTTAGAGATTAAGGTTTATACCTCCTTTTTAAGCTTGATCTTGATTCTGACCTTAATGTTTGTTCTTGGCTAGCTAGATATTGATATTGGTTTTGCTTCTCACTAATTTTCACTCTAAAATTTTGGATGGGAGAGAGAAAATGACTTTGGTGAATATGAAAAGTAAAGTGATTATTCTCTCTCTCAATCTATATAGAATTTGATGCAAGGACTATGGTTGATCATGAGGGCAGGTTTTGGCTGATTAAAGGCTAGTACTAGACCACATGGCTAGTTAGAGTTGGTCACCAACTCCTTACTAGGGCTAGATCTACACTCTACCTTAATAAAATAATAAAAAGGGTAGTTTGGTCATTTAACTTATAAAGTGAATGGCAACTTGGTAACATCTCATAACCATTAGGTTTTAACCCTTAGGGTTTAACCCTAGGGTTTCATAAGCTTATTTTCTAGGATTGTGTATTAAGGGCAAATATAGAAATCTTAATTTCTAAAAATGTTGATTAGGGTTCTCTAATTACACTAGGTTTCCTAATCACCTAGGATTTGTAAATTAGCCTTTATAATATATTAATTACCATTAACCTTGCTAAATTAATACTTAGGGCTTATAACTTAGCAATTAGGGTTCTAATTTAGTAATTAGGGTTTTTAGATATTATTTAGGGTTTACCTAATTAACAGTAAACATAATAATGGTCATTAATTACATAACACGCAACTTAACAAATCTTACAGTCATAACTGACTTCTGTACTATAGTTTATCAGTAATGCTAGGGTTTGTACTGTTTTACTATAACTGATCACAAATTAACATTACACACATATCAGGCATATCTATATCACTGAAATATAAATAATATTATATTATTATTCTCATTCCTTATTCAAAATCCAGACTTAGGGTTTTGAATTCATATCTGACATAACCTTCATACATACCATCATTAATTAAGTTAAAATAATTAACCTAACCAATATAATAAAATACGTATCATAAGAATCCTAATAATCATTTCATATATACCATAATCATATTTTCATGGAAAATAAATAATAAATATTTTTATTACAAAATTATTTTATTATAAGAATATATTCTATAATGATTAATAAGTCTAAAAAGAAATTATTTACATGTAATAAATAATTTTATTTATCATATAGATACATATACTTTACTTTGCAAATATTTTCACCTTTATATATATAAAAAAATATTAAATCCCAAAATTTCTTATTGAAAATATTGGGTTATTACACCTCCTCGTAAGCATCTTCAACTCTTGCTCGCTGGACGGACTCCTCTCTCAAATCACCCTTCATCTTCTCAATTTCGGCCAATAGTTGCTCCTTCTCACTCTCTACTTAACATAGCTTCCACTCTAAATTTCCAAGACGTCCATCAAGATCCTAGACTTCCTTATCTTTCTGATCTATAACGGTCTAGCGTTCATCTGCCAGCACTTCCAACTTTCTGACTCTATCATGTAACTCTGTGTTACGGTCATATATCTCATCATACATCCAAGTTGCAATAGAGTTCAGTGGGAACTCTTTAGGATCCTCTTCCTCCATAGGGTCCTCTTCTAGATCAGTCTAAGGCTCAAGCTCTTAACCCACAACAGTGATAAATGGAGATGGCGCTCTCTGTACTAACTGCTTCCAGATGGTAATGATGTCTCGGAGCTCCTCCTCACTAGTTACTTGGGGCTCATCCTCCATAGGCTGATTGGATCCTCTAACATTAGACATCCCAACAACAAAGTTTTAAGTTTTAGTTACTACTCGATATTGCTCGCGGCACATAGGTTATTAACACATAAGCACATAAAGTTTTTATTATCTTCAATGAATTCCTTAATTCATTTCTTAGAACTCAATAAGAGTTTATCTCCACTACTTTTTCTTTCTCCTATAAGGCTACTACCCTAAGGTTTTTCCCCACATAAGGTTCATAACATATGGCTCTGATACCAACCTGTGACACCCCCAATTCCTTGTACACAAATTTCCCATAGATTTGGTGTTCAATCTCCAGAATAATAAGGATATAAATGAAACTCATAACTTAAATAGAAATCCTCCCATTAAAGAGTTACGACATCATAATTAAATCCAAGGTCATCTAACCTTAATTACATTAAATGCAGAAACATAACATAATATAAATAAGTCTTATAAACATTTTAAAATAAATGCAAACAAGTCTTCATCACTTATTCAGCTTACCCTTGCCTTTACTAGTGGAAGACTCATCAATTCTTTCAACCTTAGTTGCAATGTTATAAAGCAAGAATGAGCAAACAATTACCTACAAGTATAACAATAGCAATAATAATAACATGCAAATAAACAATGGATACTAAACAAAATAAAGCTAGGCTTTTTAATCAAGATTAGATCAGGAATCAAAAGTACATCTAAGGGTCACAAAACCATGAACTATATCATAGGTTATCAAGTATT
The DNA here is from genome assembly GCA_020205615.1 of Panax quinquefolius. NCBI lineage: Eukaryota > Viridiplantae > Streptophyta > Magnoliopsida > Apiales > Araliaceae > Panax > Panax quinquefolius. The sequence goes on along the minus strand of CM035163.1, from coordinate 126,221,912 downwards.
TCTACTTTAAACCTTTAACAGTCATAAGATTATATGGACTTTACTTCTCGTACTTAGGGGGATTAGCCCTTTGTACCATGTGATAAGTGGATTTTATATACGCGATTCAATATCCATTTCATGCTTATTTGTTGCTAACTCTTTGTGATCATGTTCATTTTTACTTGTTTTATGTTATTTCATGTGTAGAATGGTGGTTGTCGTATTCAATATACATTTGGAGCTATTTGGTTTGAATTAAAGTCAATTGGAGCATAATTGGAAAAAAAATGGAGTACAACTTAAAAACCAGCAAAGTCATCTGACAGAAGACATGCCCGTCGGGGTGGGCATCATTACTATATACACTTTCAAGGTATGGGGTCTCAATTCGATTAGCATGAAGGTAGCAGTTGGGGTGGGATAATTTACATTATATACCCCGCAAGTATGGGGTCTTCATCTGAGCTAGACAGAAGAAAGGATTCACTTTGGGCGGCTTTTATATAATACTTGAACCCCTATCAGGCGGGGGAATCTGGCATTGTCCTGTTGTGATTGAACTTCTTTTTGGGCACGAATCTTAGCTATTTGTATGGCAATGTAACTCTATTTGATAGAGAATTCGATTGGGGCTTGGTTGTTGGATAACATATACTCAATGAACAATTAGAAAAAACAAATAAGACATATTACGAAGATCTAAGCTCGGTTTTTGATAACAAGTGTGGAGGAGTATTTCGAAGGGATTTTCGAGATGAATATAGTTTTAGTCTACGTGAAGGGTGTTTTTCAATATTCTTTGTGTTAGATTATTATTTGTAATCTAAGGATGTTTTCTATGATTTATTCAGTGTTTATTTCGTTAAGTATGAACTAATTCACTTTTTAGGCTTATGATGGATCCTTGAGTGAATCAATGATTTTGTAGACTTTGATTTCCAATTTAATAATCTATTTCAAGTTTATCTATATTGATTTGTGCTTGAATCTATGAATTGCCTGATCAACAATTCTTTGTGGAATTAGATCATCAACTAAGGATTAGTTGAATTAAAAAAGTATCACTAACTGTTTAACAATTTGATAACAACATAAATTCTAATAATGATTTATAATCAAGATTTAATCAACAATAATTTGTGATTGAATAACAATGTATATCAAGGTAACACTTTCAAAAAATAGAAAGCCTTATTTGAAGTCAAAGACTAAAATAGTTCAAACTTTGATTAACGAGAAAAAAAGAACTAGAAACCTTGCTCATTAACGATTAAAGTTAAAGAACTTGAATAAGTAAGGATAACAAACTTGTTGAATTATGAACAAGGCAAGGTAAGAAACTTGCTTAATATAAGAGTAAGGTTCAAAAACTTGCCTCGTGCGTAGACTAAATAGTTACTACTCACTTTCCCAAGTAATCCTACACCATTTAGTATCACAACACCAATTAATTGCAATACAATTACCATAATTGGTTCATTTCTTTTTAGCTTAAGTTCATAATTCATAACACGTTATCACACTTTACGTACAACGAGTTTAACTTCACATTTAACATATTAATCAACCACTTGAAACGATTCTTTACTTGTTAAAAATCTGTTTAAACATCTCATAACATGATTAACACACTTTTATTATCATTAGATACAATTAGATTAACATCCCAAAATTTTAAACATTTAAATAATCAGTTCTGCCAAGTGGCGTTGCAGCGCTGCCAAATGAACTACAACTGTGATACCCCCAAATCTGGGTACTCTATTCCCACTGGATTTGGTTTTCACTGTCAAAACATTCATTTCTAACTACCCAAATTAAATAAAACTTAAGCAATAAATCTTCCCATTAAAGGGTTACATAACTTAAACCAATAAATTCCAGGTTGTCTAACCTTAAAACATTCATCAAATGCGGAAAAAATAATAATTAATTGAAAGTAGTATGCACACAAGCCAATCATGTTTGATGATAAAGCATTGTAACAATCTTATTCATTTATTAATAAAAAGTATTAATTTATTAAAGGCTTTTAATTATCTACATGATGCTGTTTTAAAATATGTGATAAACCCATAGTTTTAAGCAATGCTTTTAGAATAATGATGATGATCATTCTAATGAGATCTAAATTCCTAGAAAGCTTAAAACTAAAATAGTTCCCAATCATTGGATTACTAAATTGGGGATTAGTGAATCCGGATAGATTGGTACATACGTTGCTTGCTCATTGGATGAGGATGATTGATCTCATGATCATTTGTGTGGAGACACTAAAGCAAGTATGTAGGTGCTTATTAGAGAATAAGTTCATTTGAACGTGGCTCGCTAAGGAATACCTAATAGAGTTTTATTTTTCTGTCAATAGGAATTCTGTAGTGATAGTAGTACAAGTAATCCTTGGACTTGAGATCATCATAGTATCTTGTGTATGATGAGTTATACTTTGACTTATTCCTTAAGACCCTTAGGGTATATCAAAGGGTATGCTTGGGTATAATAAGTTGTACATGGAGATAATGTATGATCAATAAAGAATCTACCACTTCTAATAAAAGAAGAGAAGTGTCCTATGTGATTCGATAAATGACAACCCAAAGAGTCCTTGGTTAAGGCGTAATGAAATTAGAAAGGAGTTTCTAATTTGCATTATTTGGAGTTGTGCATTTAAGGATCGAAATGCATATAATTAAATAAAATAAGACTTGTGAAATTCCATGTCTTATATTTAATTGGGACATTGTATGGTGGAAGGATTGAATTGTACAGTAACTATTTACTCAAAGGTTCTTTTATGATTAATGTTGAAATCTATATTATCCGGAAAGTCGTTGATCATTAGGGAGGCTTATCCTATTGTAGAATAAATATTATTTATTTAAATAAATTAATTGTTTAATTTATTTATTTAAATAAGATTAGAATTGTTCTAATTGATTTATTCACAACCTAGGTTTAATATGGAGAACCTAAAGGGTCACACCATAAAAGGAAGAATAATTATTTAAGAAGTAAATGGCATAATCGTAATAATATGTTATGTATATTTAATTTAATATATGGTGATAGAATAAATTAAATAGCTTAATATTTATTATTTAATATTTTAGAAATATTAAATATAAATTAATAAGAGGAGTCTTATTAATATTATTACAATTATTATTATTTTAATTTCTAAAAGAGTTTAGGAATTAATTTAATATAAGTACTCTCATTTATTCCTAATTGGATTAGGAAGGAAAATTAGTTAAAGGAGTTTAATTAATTATCCCTAATAAGATTAGGGAGCTTAATTAATTAAAAGAATTTAATTAATTAAATAAAATCCAATTCCTTAATTATTAAGATGGGTTGCCCACATCTATAAATAAGAGGAGTCTTATTATGGGTGGTATGGGTTGTTGATTTTTTCAACATACGACATAATTCCAATTGTTGGGAGAGTACACCTTTTCTATAGAGATAGAAAAACTAGGGTTTAGCCAAACACCCCTTCTTCTTGAATTTTCTTCTTCCTTGGTGGATCACCTCTAGAGGCCAAACATTTAGGTGGCTAACGTTGATCAAAGGAAGGAACCAAACCCGGTGGATTCAAGATTGAACGCGAAAGGATTTGGAGGTGAACTTGTACCTGAGGAAGCTCGATCTTCAAGGGTATAATTTATTCTTTATCTTTTCGTTTAATTAATAATTATGCATAAAGGGTGATCCGGGTTTATGGTTTGTAAATAATTTTAAACTCTGATTTTTACACGCTTCCGCATTATTTTGCAATTTGATTGCGCCCATGAATATTACAAACCTAACAGTGGCATCAGAGCCAAACCTTTATGCGAATTATTAATTGTTTAAATTTGATATGTGTTTTGAACAATTTAATTGGGCATAATTTTATTGTATAAAATTTATTAAAAAAAAAAAAAAAAAAAAAAAGCTGCAAAGATCTAAATCAAAAAAAAAAAGGACACACGCTTGATTCATTAGTTGCATTATATATATATATATATATATATATATATATATATATGTTATATATGCACGGAAAACAAGGCTACAGGATGCATGGAAAAAATTAATGGAAGCTTGAATTTTATATATATATATATATTATATATATATATATATATATATATATATTATTCTAAATTATTTTATAATTAAAATAAAAGTTTATTTTAATTTTAAGATAAAAGGTTTATTTTAATATTAAAATATAAGGTTTATTTTAATTTTAAAATTAAATTTCATGCTAACTAATTAGAGTTGGAATTTGATTCCATGATAACTAATTGGAGTTGAAATTGGATTCTATTGTTTCCTTAAATAAAGGAGTTTATTTAGATATGAAATAGATTTCATATTATTCAAAATAAAAGAGTTTATTTTGTGAATAGGAAAGAGAATCCATTTTTCCTTAAATAAAGGAGTTTATTTAAATATGAAATAAGATTTCATATTATTCAAAATAAAAGGAGTTTATTTGTGAATAGGAAAGAAAATCCAAGTGTTACCTTAAATAAAGGAGTTTATTTAAATATGGAATAAGATTTCATATTATTCAAAATAAAGGAGTTTATTTGTGAATAGGAAAGAATATCCGTGTTTCCTTTAAATAAAAGATTTTTTTTTTTACATGGAATTGGATTCCATAATTAATTAAAATAAAAGAGTTTATTTTAATTAAAGATTTATATATATATATATGGAATTGGATTCCATAATTAATTAAAATAAAGGAGTTTATTTTGATTAAAGATTTTGATTAAAATAAAATAGTTTATTTTATTCAAAATTAGATAAATTAAAATAAAATAGTTTTATTTTGATTTAAATTTGGATTAAAATAAAGGAGTTTATTTTTATTCAAAAATAGATTTTATACTAACTAAATTTGCCCATTAAATGGAATCAATATATATATTAAATGTTTATTATTCATGAGATGAATGTTATTTATTGATGCATATGGTGATGTGTATGATAATAAATGGGATTGATTATGGACTATTGACCAATATGATTGGATTTTATTTTAGTTGGATGCATGAATGTATGGGTTTTATTAAATGGGGTCTGCGTACCTCGCCTTTTCTAATTTTTCTTAATGTAAATTCTAACTCCTCCTATGTACTTCCCTCGATCACGATCAAGGTTTCTATTTATTTTAAATAGTTTTGTAATAGAATAGTTAGAATTATTTTGAAGAATTGGAGATCAAGGGGTAAGGAGCGCTTGAAGACCCGTTTGTTATGGTGCCCGGGTTTAAATGTAATAGTTATATTTAAATATTATTTCTTGCATCCCTAGGGTTTGACCTTTTTGGTTCACTTGGTGGCTCTAGTGAACCAAACTAGAATAAAAGTCCATAATCAATCCGGGTAGAATATAGTATTCTATATGTGCATGCTTATACTATATATATTATATATTATGCAAACATGCTTCGCATGTTCATTAATATGACGCGTATTTTATATATATATGTGCATGCGCGCTAAACAAGATGAGACAAATTTAATAATAAATCCCTCATGATTTTATATTAAGTCCTAAGCGTTCAAAGATATTTGGAATATCGAACGTCGCCTTCTAGCATGATAAAATTAATAGAGTATTAAATATTTAATATGAGTTTGTTGTGTCACCACAAGGCAAGTATTAAGTATTTAAGATGTTAATTTATCACATTTGATGCTTATAAAGAAAATTGAACAATATTGTTTTGTTGTGTCACCACAAGGATGATATTTTCTTTTTTGAATATATGGAGTGCTAGGTCGGACTTAACTTGGATAATTTTGATTCTGGATGTGCCACCACTTGATCAAAATAATCTAAGAGGCAAAAGAAAAGGAGTTGCATAGTTGATGTAATTGACAAAAGTTGTCTACCTATTTATTTATATATAGTTTGTTGTGTCACCACAAGGCTATATACATTTGAAATGGGATCCTTATTCTCACTAGGAAATCTTTAATTAGATTTTTCCGAACTATATAAGTGAGGTAATATAGTTTGAAGAAAATAGTGGGAGATACCAATTTAAAACAAGACCTAAATTATTTTGGTAATTAATAAAAGAATGTATGTTAAAATGTTGTTAATTACAAATTCATTTCTGTAATTTTACAATGTCTAAAATTACTATCATCTTGAAACATATTAGATGTTATTTAACCAAACCGAATTAAACAGATTGGTTAAGGAATTTGAGAATAGTTCTCATAAATGAAAAAGCTATCTTATGTCCTTAATACGCCTATCCTCAGAATGGTTGCGCATAATGCCTCCGAGGAAGACATTGCTACTTTTAGAAAGTGGCAAGATGATGCATGATTGGCTCAATGCATCATGCTCAGTATCCATGAAAGTAACGAGCTTCAAATCGATGAAACTATGGATGTTTTACTATATTCCCGCACATCAAGTAGTTGATGGTGAGGAAAGTAGGACCGATAGATATCGAGATATCTAAGGAGCTCTTCCGATCTGGAATGGCCAATGGCACTATAAGATGCATAAAAGGTCCTTATCATTATCAATTTGATTGATCAATTAGGACAACGAGTTTTGTCATGGATGGAGAGTTGAGCCAAGATTTGATCTTGCACTCACTCCCGGACTCCTTTCACAATTGTTGTGAATTTTTCATATGAAGAGGCTAGATATCAGCTTCGCTGATTTGCTTAACATATTGAAAAATGTTGAGAGTCACTTTCCAACCAAGAAAAACAAAGTCTTACTTGGTAGGGCCAAAGGATCTTCCGAAAAGATGAGCGATTCAAAGAAGGTAAATAGAAAGGCATAAACAAAGGATAATAAGAACAAAACCGATATGGATGGCAAAGGAGTTTGCTTCCACTACAATAAGCTTTGGACACCTTTGGAAAGAAAGCGTGAAAAGCATTTTGCAGAGGCTAACCAAAGAAGCTTAGTGAAGTTTTGACATAATACGATTTTTTTGTTCATGATTGAAATAAATTTTCTTTAAGTCAAGGTTCTACTTGGGTATTGGATACCGACTTTGGTTATCATAAATATAGATTTATGAAGGGACCAAGCGTAAGTAGAAAGTTAAACAAAGATAAGTAATCCTATGTGTGGAAAATGAAGCAAAAGTTCTTTGCATTAGCTATAGAAACTTATAGTTTAAAGATCGCTTACCGCAAATCTATTAAGTCAATAAGTTGTTATTGTATTCGGTTCTTGTTAAAATATTATTTCCATTTTATTGTTGGACAATGAAAACTCGGTATTATAATTAAGAACAATTGTTGTTCTATTTATAATAATAATGTTTTGTATAGAACTGGAATATTACTTAATAAATTTTGTATACTTGACTTATATGAAAATAATTTTGCATATTGAACAAATTAGTATAAGAAAAGGAGATGATCATTCAAAAGGTTGAATGTGTGTATTTGCTGAAATACAAGTATGAATTATTTGAAAGGTTCAAACAATTCAGAAGTGAAACTAATTGACAATGTATTAAGATTCTTTGATTAGATCAAGGAATAAATACTTGTGCAATAAATTTCTAGATCATCTCAAATGGTTTTCTCATAATGGACACATCCTGATACGCAATAATTGATTGATGTATCTGAATGAAAAATCGTACCTTGTTGGACATGGTGCGGTCCATAATGATTTTACCGATATTCCAAAGATCCTTCGGGATAATGTCCTAGAAATGGCATTTGCATATCTATGAAAATGGTAACCTCAAAATCCAAACCCCAAGACTCCATAAAAGTTATGGATGGGGAGGATTCCTAATCTTAAGTATGTTAAGATAAGGGTTGTCCAACTTATGTGAAAAGGTTTCAAAGGATAAGCTTGGGACAAGATTTGACAAGTACAATTTGTGGGACATCCTAAAGTAAGTTTAGGGCATGTGTTCTATAATCCTACTTAGCAAAAGGTGTTTGTTGCGAAACACGCTGCCTTCTAAGATAAAGGTGTTTATCATTGAAAGGGCTAGTGGGAGGATTATATATCTTGAAAAGTTCATGATCCACAAAACACTATAAGTCAAATAAGAGGAACCTGTAGATAGACCTATTGTACCACAACCGAATCATAAACCGGAATAGTCACAAGAAGATACCTAGGAGGTATGGATTCATCATGGATGATGATGATGAGGTATGCATCATAGAAGATGATGATCCAGAGTTACATACGATGAGGTAAGAGTTCTAGTGTGTACAAAAGGGTCAGTGGGAGCGTCGTGACATTCCTAGTATTATATGTTGATATACTACGGATAAGGAATGACATACTAATGCTACAATAAGTAATGATAAAGTTGTCTAAACATTCCTCCATGAATGGTTTGGGAAGAGTATCTTAATTGGGGATAAAATCTATATAGATAGATACAAGAGGATGCTCGACTTAACCCAAGGAACGTATATTCATTTGATGCTAAAGTCGTTTAGCATGGCAAACTCCAAGAGATGTCTCATGTGGATGAGCAATGGAGTGTATCTCTCTTAATAGTCCCCACAGACTCCTGAAAAGAGAGATCACATGAGTGACAATCATGTATGCAATGAAATATACGAGACCTGATGTTGATCGGTCATATTCTGGAGAAGTTCACTATGAGTAAGTGAAAAACATCTTAAAGTTCTTAACTGGCACTAAGGATGTGAGCATATTCATGGTGGGTCTAAATTAAAACTAGAGGGCTTAACAAACTCAAGTTTTTCAAATGCATCAAGATGATGAAAATCCACTTTAAGGTAAAGTGTTACCTTGAACAAAGGGTGCGTTGAATTGGAAAGGTTCCAAACAAAGAAAGAGTTCTTTGGTTTAGTGATAAAGACAAAGTATATAGCTATAAATGAAGTCGCAAGTTGATTGTTTGGATTAAAAGTTCATTACGTAACTAGGAATAGTTCTAAGTCTCATCTTGGATCTAAACATGTGTTGTGGCACTTTCATTTGATTATTAGAATCATTGAAAGATGGGAAATCACTATAGAGATAGTGGACTCTCATGAACAACATTACATATCCATTAACTAAAGCTTATCCAATGCCAGGATAATCGTCACTTAGAGAAGAAGAGTATTAGATACCATGACGATTGGCTTTAGTGCAAGTGGGAGATTGAAAGTAGTATGCACACAAGCCAATCATGTTTGATGATAAAGAATATACTTTGTAACAATCTTATTCATTTATTAATAAAAAGTATTAATTTATTAAAGGCTTTTAATTATCTACATGATAATTGTTTTTTAAAATATGTGATAAACCCATAGTTTTAAGCAATGCTTTTAGAATAATGATGATGATCATTCTAATGAGATCTAAATTCTTAGAAAGCTTAAAACTAAAATAGTTCCCAATCATTGGATTACTAAATTGGGGATTAGTGAATCAGGATAGATTGGTACATACGTTGCTTGCTTTCATTGGATGAGGATGATTGATCTCATGATCATTTGTGTGGAGACACTAAAGCAAGAATGTAGGTGCTTATTAGAGAATAAGTTCATCGAACGTGGCTCGCTAAGGAATACCTAATGGAGTTTTATTTGCTCGTCAATAGGAATTCTGTAGTGATAGTAGTACAAGTAATCCTTGGACTTGAAATCATCATAGTATCTTGTGTATGATGAGTTATACTTTGACTTATTCCTTAAGACCCTTAGGGTATATCAAAGGGTATGCTTGGGTATAATAAGTTGTATATGGAGATAATGTATGATCAATAAAGAATCTACCACTTCTAATAAAAGAAGAGAAATGTCCTATGTGATTCGATAAATGACAACCCAAGAGTCCTTGGTTAAGGCGAGAATGAAATTAGAAAGGAGTTTCTAATTTGCATTATTTGAGTTGTGCATTTAAGGATCGAAATGCATATAATTAAATAAAATAAGACTTGATGAAATTCCATGTCTTATATTTAATTGGGACATTGTATGGTGGAAGGATTGAATTGTATGCAGTAACTATTTACTCAAAGGTTCTTTTATGATTAATGTTGAAATCTATATTATCCGGAAAGTCGTTGATCATTAGGAGGCTTATCCTCATTGTAGAATAAATATTATTTATTTAAATAAATTAATTGTTTAATTTATTTATTTAAATAAGATTAGAATTGTTCTAATTGATTTATTCACAAATAGGTTTAATATGGAGAACCTAAAGGGTCACACCATAAAAGGAAGAATAATTATTTAAGAAGTAAATGGCATAATCGTAATAATATGTTATGTATATTTAATTTAATATATGGTGATAGAATAAATTAAATAGCTTAATATTTATTATTTAATATTTTAGAAATATTAAATATAAATTAATAAGAGGAGTCTTATTAATATTATTACAATTATTATTATTTTAATTTCTAAAAGAGTTTAGGAATTAATTTAATATAAGTACTCTCATTTATTCCTAATTGGATTAGGAAGGAAAATTAGTTAAAGGAGTTTAATTAATTATCCCTAATAAGATTAGGGAGCTTAATTAATTAAAAGAATTTAATTAATTAAATAAAACTCAATTCCTTAATTATTAAGATGGGTTGCCCACATCTATAAATAAGAGGAGTCTTATTATGGGTGGTATGGGTTGTTGATTTTTTCAACATACTGATATAATTCCAATTGTTGGAGAGTACACCTTTTCTATATAGATATAAAAACTAGGGTTTAGCCAAACACCCTTCTTCTTGAATTTTCTTCTTCCTTGGTGGATCACCTCTAGAGGCCAAACATTTGGGTGGCTAACGTTGATCAAAGGAAGGAACCAAACCCGGTGGATTCAAGATTGAACGCGAAAGGATTTGGAGGTGAACTTGTACCTGAGGAAGCTCGATCTTCAAGGGTATGATTTATTCTTTATCTTTTCGTTTAATTAATAATTATGCATAAAGGGTGATCCGGGTTTATGGTTTGTAAATAATTTTAAACTCTGATTTTTACACGCTTCCGCATTATTTTGCAATTTGATTGCGCCCATGAATATTACAAACCTAACATTAATTACATCACATAATTAATACTAAGTCTGGAAACATAGGTCTCAACAATTTAACAAGTCTTCAAAAATTTCTCATCTTTCCTTTTCCTTACTAGTGGTTAGCTCGTCAACCTTCTTAACTTTAGCTACAATGGCTATATATATGCAAGAGTGAGCAAACCAAATGCTCACTTGAAAGAACATAATAACTGGCAATGAAATTGAATTAAATAACATTTTCTAGTATAGATAATCAAGAACTGATATTAGAAATTATCTGAGGGTTACAAGACCATGAACTATGTCTGAGGTTCTAAGTACTTTTCAACTTAAATCTTCACAGTCATAAGACTATATGGATCTTTCATTCCCGTACTTAGGGTGATCAGCCCTTCGTAGCATGTATTATGCACAAACATCTAAACGCTTCTGCATAAATAATCCCTTATAATAGGGTTGTTCACATCAGTTTTAACATACGAGTCCGCACTAATGAAAATTTGGTTTGGATAAGTTTCATGGGAAATTTAGAGTTCAACGTACATCAACTAAGGATTTACTTGAATCAAAAGTTTAATGACAATGCAAGGGTACAACAACGACATATTATAGAGTAGTTATGACCCATAAATGAATAGTATAATACATCAAAGTCATGCTTTAAGAATAAATTTCAAAGCATTGAGAAGATATAATAAACCATGCTTGAACGAAAATGGTAAGCTAAGGTTACATTTTCTACTAAGGAAACAAAATTAAGAACTTTGCTCAATAGAATTCAAGAAATTGCGTAATTTATGAACAAGATAGGATAGCAAAATTGCATAAAATAAATAAGGTATGATAAGCTCAAATAGAGATTAAGGTTCGGAAACTTGCCTTGCTTGTAAGTTAAATAGTATACCTTGATTCTCAATATCCTATACACATGTCATCATGACATAATTAGTTACTACATGATCTCAGTACATAATTAAATATTTATTTCATGTACGACCTGTAGTCTTAGGTTTAACTACATGGTTAAGCCACAATTCTAATTTTATTAACACTAATTACATTTATCACATAACTCGTTAATTGATAATCTTCATATTTGATGATTCATCACATTCTAGTCTTTTATCATATAACATGATGACTCACATTTTATAGTCATCAGATTACACTATATTAAAATTACACAATTATATATTAAAAATCAAATTTCTGGGTGAAACTGCTAACTGGCGATGCAACGCCACCATTTGAAATAAAAACTGGTGCTGTAGAGCGGCTGGCACTACAGCTCCACCATTTAAACTAGGACTCGCGCTGCAGCTCTGACTTTAGGCTTAAGTCTGGCATTGCAACTCCGCTGGCATTGCAACTCGGCTGGCACTGCAACTCCGATTTTAAGCCTACCTCTGGCACTGCAGCGCGAAGCACCAGTTCTAGAATCTGAAGTTTACGAAAAATGCAGAATAAAGCCAAATTAGCCTAAAAGATCATTTCTAAAAACCATTCCAACTTACCCAAGTTGTATAGACTTCACAAAAACAACAATTAATGTTCCTAACATGTTTCTAACCATACAAACAACATAAACAACAAATCAAAACCTTTAAATTTCATTATTTTTGCTATTTCTTCACTTTTTGACATTCTTAGCGAAATTAATCATTGTGAATTCGTTATTCAAATAAAACACTTCGTTTAAATCACTTTGTTTTTGTTTCTTCATATATTTTTACAATCAGAAACCAATTTACACATTATTACACGAATTGAACACAAATTTTGTTTTAAAATAAGCCATTTCATATATATATATATATATATATATATATATATCTTTGTAAACTTACAAGAATCTGATTTCTTCACATAAATCATGTTCCATGAATTAAACAACTCTAAATCATATACAAATTATATATAAAAATAGTTTATGTTCACTAATTAACATATGTAAGCCATATTTACAACAGTTGTTATAGAATTCAAATTATAGAGACATAAAAACAAGTTTTTCAATGAAGAACAATAAAGAGTGTAAACTGATAATTGAAAGTTAGATTACTACCTTAAATTTCTTTTTTAGCTAATAGAGATGATAAAAATCTCTTCTGATAATCCCCTTTCCTTCCAATTTTACTCTCAAATTTCTCTAGAGTTCTCCCTCTTTTCTTTCTCTGCTATCTCTAACTCTTAGGCATAGAAACAAAGTATGTAACTTACACCCAAATAATTGATACATATAATACGTAAATAAAAAAAACTGACAAACATAATATCTCTATTTAAGTCTTTGTTAGTTATATTTTTTTTTAAATTCAAAAGCCACTAAGGCTTGTTTTGCAAAATAGAATCAAAATAAACTTAAAAGCCTTATGTCTTGTTTGGAAAAATTAAATTAAAACTCTTTTAATTTATTTTAATAACTCATTTACTATATAGTTTATTGTCACACATTATTTAATTAAATTCCCATACTCAAATTTAATTAAATTAAAACTAAAACAACTTATTAAATCAAAATACCACTTTATCAAATTGCCACAAAATTATAATTTTATTTAATAAATTAGTACATCACTTTAATTATTAAATTAAAATAACATTATAACAATGCATTTAATGATTACTAACTCTCTAATTTAATTATTAAACTAAAATAGAATATTACCACATAATAATTAATTCATCATTTTTTATTTTAATCAACTTAAAATACTAAATTACCGATTATCAACTTAATTAACATATTACACTTAATTAAGTTAATTATCCACAACTCATGGATTATTTATTTAACTAATAAATAATTAAATTAAACAAATATTTATTTAACAATAAACACATCAACTAAAATATTTATTTAATTTAATAAATATTTAAAATTACATATAAAAATTTTAGATTGTTACATCATCACCTCCTTAAAAGGATTCTGTCCCCAAAATCACAACTCAAACAATTCAGTCATCACATTCTTCTCTCCTTACAAGGATTATGTCCCAGAATCGAAGACAAAAATCAAACAAATAACTCAAGATAACTTTTCATCATATGATCTTCTAGTTCCCACGTAGCTTCCTCGGTATTGTGGTTCCTCTATATCACCTTCACATAAGGTATCATTTTATTCTCGAGCACTTGTTCTTTCCTATTAACTATCTAGATAGGAATTTCCTCATAAGACAAATATTTATCAAACTATAACGGTTCGTACGTACTCGATCACATGTTTGCAGTCAGGTCTATATCGTCATAACACTAAAACATGAAAGAAATTGTGAACATTTTCCAATTCTAGAGGTAGAGCTACCTCATAAGCCACTTCACCTACTCTTCGCATCACCTCGAAGGGTCCAATAAACCTCGGGATTAGTTTTCGTTTCTTACCCAATTGAATCTTTGTAACCCCCCCCCCCCCAATCCGGGTATCCGTTACCTTGGACCTGGTGCGTCATGATACTACATTCGTCTAATTATTAACATCTTCCATTCATAATTTAATGAATACAATTTAACTTTGATATTAATCAAAATATTAATTCCTTTTATTTCCAGGATCTATGAATTGATCCCAAAACCTTCTTAAGTCAATTCCCAGTTGTTGGTTGATTTCATAATCAAAGCAAACGTGCAAGTATACACGATCAACAAGTAATATAGTGATAAATTAGAGTATCAATCCCACAGAGAATTCCAATTAATAAACTCCAATTACTAGTACTGTATCAATTCAATTTTATTTAAACAACCAAAAATTGTGATTATTAAAACTAAGAAAACTAGTTGTAAATATAACAAGAAATTATGCTAAAAGAAAACAAAGAACAAATTAAGAATTATTTGAATGCAGATGAATGATAATTAAGACTCCAATTTCCCCAGATATGATTATTAAATCAATTATCCAATCATCCCAATTATTATGTCTACTGAATTATTAACAGGAATTCTCAAATGCCAAAAGCCCTCTCTCGAGTGATCAATTGCCTTCTATTTAACCCAGATTAATTTTGCTATATCTCTATGCAAAACAATTGAATTAAACTCATTACAATCCCAAATCCTTATGTGTTACATGCGACAAATAGATATTCTCATTCTATTCACAAACCTAATTATTCACTGTGCAAATAACTAAGTCACATGTCACCCTGCCCAGTTCTAACACTAGAATTCCTCTCTCGATTCCTCCTAGAGTAACACGGTAATTATTGGCCTGATAATTAATCAATAAATACAAGGCATGATGAACAATTCACTTCAACATAAATAATTGGAATAAATTAAATAATCAATTCAAAATCATAAAAGGTTCCATTGGAATCTTAATAAAAAGAATTAGTTCATAACGGAAATAAAAACCACAAATAATTGATAAATCATCCTTAATGAGTTACACAATTTTAAAAGAATAAAGAAGAAGAAGAAGAAGAACTCCAAGTCGAAAGCCTTCGGATCGCTCTTGCTCCTTTGATCAATCCCCCATTGTGTAGAATAGCCCCCCAATTCAATGTAAAGAATCAATTTATATTTTTACCCAATTCCAACAATTCTAGTCCAAATAGCTTCCAAAACACACCAAATCTGAAGTCAAACTATTAGTCAAAGCAAGTCCACCAAAGTCGGTCCACGCATTTACACGTCCAAGAGTCAGGTCAAGTAAAGACCAAATACCGACGCTATCTTTTACTCTTGGAATAGCGCCCCGACGCTAGGGTGCAGAAACTGATTTTCTTGCCTTTTTTAATCCCACAACTTCCAAACGTCCCAACAGCACACAATCCTGCCACAACACAACTTAAACAAGTAAAATGATTCTAAAATGCTTCGGACACACAACAAATTAAGGTCAAACATAATCAATTCATGGGTATATTACCCAATCATCAAATACCCCCAAACTTAAATTGTTGCATGTCCTCAAGCAACAAAACACAAAACACGAATAACTAAATATCATGCAAATGCAAACTAACTAAAGAACCTTAATTCCAGCAATTCAATAGTTAACGAATATCCATAGGCCTCAGAAAAATCACAAAAACATGTTAATACCTCCTGATAAAGCAGATCAATAATATCCAAACAATCAATCAATCAAAATCTGTTATTACTGATATTGTGAGTGTGTGTTCAACAACCATGCTAACCAATGACAAGCAAAAATCTGAAAGATAATAATGTTCATATCAAGCTTCATACAGTTCAACTCAAGAACGCACCAAATAAACTAGATTCAACTGAAATTACACAATCACCAAAATTCAGGGGTCAACATGAAATACTTATGCTATTAGCATTTTTTTAGATGGGGGCATTTTACACTTTTCCTGCTTTATTACATACATATTTTTTTTAACCATAACTATGCATTGTCTTATTCCCTTAGGCTTTTCAATGCTACCTTAACGAGCTTTCGACCAACGACTCCCAAGCCATTAAGACCTTAGGGCGCTAGGTGTAGAGACAATCCCCTCGGGCTTACTTACTCAAGTAACAAAGGCCACAAAACTAGACAAGCATGCCACGGTGTTTATAATTTTTTTTCATAGCTTATATACTTCATATATTTTTCCCCCAAACTCGAGTTCATGCCTAAATTCAGTCTTCACTAACTACTTAAATTTCTCTTTCATTTTACTAGCATTCATCCTGCAGAACTCCATTATCTATCCATTTTAATTATCATAGCTAACATGATCATTTGTTTAAATTGTACTATCCTTATAACATCAGTGTCAAACAGATAGAGATTCAAATCATGTCAAGAACATCATATCACTGACTTAACAATCCTTACTAGACTTGCTAATGCAATTTTAAGTTCATCATTGGCCTTCAAATATACTCACTATCAAAAGTTGGAATTAACATTCAATCCTAAATGCAACAATTATAAAGATTAAAACATCCACAAACTAATAACCAATACAGTTTACTCATGCAAATAAAAATTAACTAAACAACTACCCCCAAACTTATCTTGAGCAATGTCCTCATGCGAAAGATAAACAAAATAAAACATAGGACTTCCCTGATGAGCCTAAGCCTCGGTCCACACTTTGTACCTGCTGATCAACTTATGGTCCAGCACTGGCATAGACTTTTGGATCAACTCGTCTGACTTCCATTTGACTTCGAACTTATCACATAATATGCAGATAAGAGACGGATGTGGTAACCCTCGAGTGGTACTTCCATGAGATGCTCGGAGGACAGATTGCAAAATGATATGGCCCACATCAATTTTAAATCCTTTGATGATTGAGTAAAGAAGCACAACACGTTCCCTGGTAACATGACTCACATGGGTGCATGGCATGAGTTTTGCGTAAATGAACGCAAACCATGCCTTCCCATATAAGCTGAGATTCGATAGTGGGAAAGTCATGTTTCCACATTCATGTACTGTCCATGTGGTGCCCAGCTGACAAAGCTCATGAATTATCTGCTCATAATCTAGCCCATCACTCACAAAACTAGCATACTCATCATGAAAACCCTCTACTGGCAGTTGATAACACTCATTGAAGTCCTCTTCGCCAATTTCCACTATTTTGCCCCTTACAAATACCGTATAGTGATCATGTTCGGGCACGTTGGCGTAAAATTCTTTCACCACTGCAATTACCGCGGGGTTGGGCTACGCGGTGAGTGTGAACCAGTTACTTTCGGCTATCATGACTGCCATGTCGCCATCCTTTGATTGATCCGGTCTCAACCCACGCTCCAGAACCAATGAACGAGTAGCCATGTAGTTGTATCTTTCCTGAGCCGCAAGACTGACAAAATGGCGGCTGTCAAATCTCGGAGGTGGAGTTGAGGCGGTCCCTGACCCTTCACCACGCTGGCGTTTGGATGCCATGTCAGAAATTCTGCAATTACAAGCATATATATATATTAGTATTGAACAGAATTTGAACTTTGATAAACTTATGTATAGCTTTACCCCCAAACTTTGAAAAATATGTGGAAATTGAGCACATTGGTGGGGGTGGTGCTTGACAGAAAAATGCTAGTGCATGTACAATTGTACTGATTGGAGTCATGGACTCTTCAGTTTCTAGAATTAGCAAAACCAACCCAAGAGATGCCCAAAAGGTTTGTCATGGAGTGCAATAGGAAACATGCATGTATCAATATAGTGTAATTCTCCCCACTCCAATTTACTATATGCAATGATAGCCATGAATATGTGCTACAGTAGAGTGAAACCATTGTGGTGGCAAGATGGTGTAGAATAGAAGTGCTTGGACATGGTGATATGTGTGCATGTGGACAAGATCAATGGTTCAGGCAATTCATCAAACATTTAAAAGGCAACTCATAAATTACTCAGAATTTCACTAAGTTTCTATCAATTCATACCTCTTGTTAGTCAAAAATATCCCATGACTGCAATCTCTACTTACAAGTGAGCAAATTATGGCCATTATGCAATATAGAAACAAGAAAGAACCCTTATCTCTAGATGAAGAAGGATGATGGATGAAGAATACTCACCAATTACATCAATACCAATGCTTGTTGCACAAAAATGGAATTAGAACATACAACATACCTTGGTAGATGATCGTGAAAGAGATGAGAATTATGGCACTATTGCAGGACTTAATCCTAGAATTTGATAAGCAAGGCTTACAATTTTCGGTGTATCCAATTGAGAGAGAGGAGTCGTGTACTAATAAAAAGAATGAAGATGTGTAACCGTTCAGTAGTTGGAACCCGAGTAGGACTGATCGACCTACGTCACGGGTAGTACTGAAGTTAATAGGGTAAAATATAAGCCGGGCGCTCTTGGTCAGTAGGTTCAAGAGCTCCTTAGCGCCGGGGCGCTGTGAATGCTTAGGAATGCGAGGTCGAGGGTATTTGTAGATCGGTGGGTTGTGAGACGAGCTAGCGCCGGGGTGCTATGGATATAGCAAGCAATAATGCAGTATTTGGGCGCAAATGCGTTGTCTCTCGACTTGGCTAGCACCGGCGTATGGCATGAAGCTTAATGGGCGTCAGGCTTATTAGGCAATCGCCTCAGGCTTGTTTTGGGTTGTATGTTGAATCTACATTATACACGCACGAGGACCTGTATCCATGAGACACGTTCAGGCTGAGTTACCCATACTGTTGGAATCAATACTCACAAGAACTAAAATACACAATAGTAGACAACTATGTAGAATGAAAATAAAATAAAATAACCAAAATAAAATAAAATTAAAAGGGAAAATGATTGGGTTGCCTCCCAATAAGCGCTTAGTTTACTGTCGTCGGCCTGACTTCGCTGGTATGCTCAATTTTCCATTGGGTCGGAGAGGTTCATGACCGTAGTTTGACGTTCAATGGGTCAACTCCAATAATGTTTGAGTTTTTGACCGTTAACTTTGAAAGGGCAATTTGAATTTGGTTTTTCGATCTCGATGTTACCATGTGGTGCAACAAACACGACTGTAAAACGACCTGACCAACGTGATTTCAGTTTTCCTGGAAATAAATGCAATCTCGAGTTGAACAGCAAGATTTGTTGGCCCAGTTCAAATGTTTTATCGAGAATTTTCTTATCATGCCAAGCTTTGACTTTCTCCTTGTAGAGTTTTGCGTTTTCATAAGCGTTGAAGCGGAACTCATCCATCTAGTTCAACTGCAGTAACCTTTTCTCACCTGCTGCTTGTTCATCAAAATTAAGCTTCCGAATGGCCCAGTGTGCACTATGTTCTAGCTCGACTGGGAGGTGACATACTTTTCCGTAAACCATTCGATAAGGGGACATACCGATCGGATTCTTATATGCTATACGATATGCCCATAGAGCATTGTCAAGACGTAAAGACCAATCTTTTCTTGATGGGTTGACCACCTTTTCCAGAATTCTCTTAACCTCCCTATTCGAGACCTCAGCTTGGCCATTGGTTTGGGGATGATACGCAGCTGTGATTTTATGATGAACCCCATACTTCACCAACAATTTTGTGAACTGTTTGTTACAAAAATGCGTTCCCTCATCACTTATTATTGCCCGGGGAGTCCCAAATCGCGTGAAGATATTTTTCTTTACGAATCGAAGGACGACGTTAGCATCATTTGTGGGCTAAGCTGTGGCTTCAACCCATTTGGAAACATAATCCACTGCCAACAAAATATACTGATTATTAAAAGATGAGGGGAACGGTCCCATAAAATTGATTCCCCAAACGTTGAACAGTGCTACCTCCAAAATAGAGTTGAGTGGCATTTCATTTTTCTTGGAGATATTACCTACGCGTTGGCATCTGTCACACTTTAGCACATAGAGATATGCATCCTTGAATAATGAAGGCCAGTAAAATCCTGATTGTAACACCTTGGCCGCAGTTCGATCACCGGAATAATGACCTCCATAATCGGATGAATGGCAATGACCCAAGATACTGTCCATCTCTTCATGTGGTACACAACGTCTAATCATTTGATTCGCGTAGGCTTTAAACAAGAACGGTTCATCCCAATAGTACTGCTTCACGTCATGGAGGAATTTCTTTCGTTGTTGCGAGTTCAAATCCGGTGGTAACACCTTAGCAACCACATAGTTCACATAATCAGCATATCAAGGCAGTGTTGTGGTCACTCGTAGAAGTTGTTCGTCTAAAAATTTATCTTTAATCATTGCATTGTCCTTCCTCTGAACCTCATCATTTTCCAACCGCGAGAGATGATCCGCTACTTGATTTTCTGTACCCTTTCTATCCCGGATCTCCAAATCAAATTCTTGCGCAGAAGAATAATTCCCAGATATTAACCTCGGTTTGGCATCCTTCTTCTCGATCAAATATTTGAAAGCAGAATGATCCGTGTAGACAATGACCTTGGTCCCGATGAGATATGCTCTGAATTTGTCGAAGGCAAACACAACTGCAAGTAATTCTTTTTTGGTGGTTGTGTAGTTCAACTGAGCATCTGTCAATGTCTTGCTTGAGTAATAGATTGTGTGGAAAATTTTGTCGTGACGTTGACCCAAAACTGCTCCCACGGCATAATCGCTGGCGTCGCATATCAATTCGAATGGTAAAGACCAATCGGGCGCCACAATGATTAGAGCGGATACTAATTTCTTCTTTAAAATCTCGAATGCCTTGATACATGACTGGTCTATTTTGAAGGGCACACCTTTCTCTAGCAGGGAACACAAGGGTTTTGAAATTTTTGAAAAATCTTTAATGAAACGTCTGTAGAAACCCCCAAGAAGCTCCGGATTCCCTTCACAGATGATGGAGGTGGTAATTTCTCAATAGTCTCAATCTTTGCTTTATCCACCTCTAGTCCTGCTGCAGAAACCCTATGCCCGAGAATAATCCCTTCTTTCACCATAAAGTGACACTTTTCCCAATTAATACCAGATTTGTCTCCACGGATCGTTTCAATACTAACATCAGATTTTGCAAGCAAAGATTAAAGCTATCACCAAACACGGAAAAATCGTCCATAAATACCTCCAAAATTTTTCTCGACCATGTTGGAGAAGATCGCCATCATGCACTGCTGAAAGGTTTCTGGTGCATTGCATAAACCAAAAGACATTCGTCGAAATGCAAACGTACCATATGGGCATGTGAATGTCGTTTTCTCTTGATCCTTTGGTCCAATAACAATTTGATTATACCTAAAATAACCATCCAAGAGACAATAAAACTGATGTCCTGCTAGCCTATCCAACATCTGATCAATGAATGGTAAGGGGAAGTGATCCTTACGTGTGGCTTTATTTAGCTTGCGGTAGTCCATGCATACTCTCCATCCTGTAACTGTTCGAGTAGGGATGAGCTCATTAGCTTCATTCTTCACCACTGTCATACCCCCTTTCTTTGGTACGCATTGTACAAGACTTACCGATGAACTATCTGAGATCGGGTAAATAAAGCCAGCATCCAACCACTTTATAATCTCCTTTTTCACCACCTCCTTCGTGATGGGGTTTAGCCTTCTTTGCATCTCGATGGTTGGTTTCGCCCCCTCTTCCATTAAGATTTTATGCATACAGAATGATGGGCTAATACCTCAAATGTCCGCTATAGTCCACCCAATTGCTGTTTTGAATTCTCGCAAGACCCGTAGCAGTTTTTCCTTTTGCATATCAGTCAATTCTGTGGAAACAATAACTGGTAGGGTATCCTCTTTTCCCAAATAAGCATATTACATATGGGGTTGTAATGGCTTTAATTCTAGCACCAGTGGCTCTTCTATTGATGGTTTGAACTTTTTACCTTCCGCTTCGGGCCTCTCTATGGTGTCGAAGGATTGAGTGTTTTTCCGAAAAACTGATGGTGTGTCTAGCCATTTGACGTATTCGATATCCTCTTCAATACCATATTCATCTGCCCCGAGCAAAATAAATTCAAGTGGGTCCTCCAAAAAAGTTGTGCTGAATTTATGATTCACCAATTCCTCCATGATATCAACCCGCATACATTCACCTTTTTCTTTTGGGTACGACATTGACTTAAAAACGTTAAAGGTGACCTGTTGATCTTCAACTCGCATTGTCAATTCACCTTTTTGAACATCAATCAATGTTCTACCTATTGCCAAAAATGGTCGCCCAAGAATGATCGGAATCTCACTGTCCACTTCACAATCCAGAATAAAGAAATTCACGGGGAAGATGAATTTATCCACTTTTACTAACACATCTTCAACTATACCTCGTGGATATGTAACCAATCTATCCGCTAGATGCAAACTGATATTTTTTGGGCGTGGAGCCTGAAGTCCGAACTGGCTGTAGACGGATAATGGCATTAGATTTATACTGGCCCCTAAATCACATAAAGCTCGTCTAGAAAACTGATTTCCAATCTCGCACGGTATATTAAAGCTACCTGGATCCTTGAGCTTCGACGGTAACTTATTCTGAATGATAGCACTGCATTCTTCCGTCAATGCTACTGTCTCGAATTCACCCAATTTCCTCTTCTTTGACAAAACCTCCTTCATAAACTTGAATAACTAAGATCTCTTCCAAGGCTTGGTGAAAGGGATGTTAATATGCAATTTCTTGAAGATATCCAAAATCGTGAGGCGCTTATCTAACTTGGATTTCAAATCTCTGCGGATCTGGTATGGGGGCATTATCTTTGGTTGGTTCTCGAATTTTTTCTCTTTGTGAGGTCTCCACTTGATGCTTTTTCACCGCACCACTTTTTTTCGTTTCATTTGATGCTTGATCCTCCTCTTCCCTATCCGTGGATCGACTCTTGTAGTTCTTTTCCACTTCAGAGAGTTACCGCCTTACAATGCTCATCTCTCGCTTGTGTTTTTCTCGAATTGTCGCTTGGAAGTGTTCCAAGTGGTCAGTTATTCAATGCATGTGCCATTTGTCCCATTTGATTTTCTAGGTTTTTGATCGATGTAGTCTGACTTTTTATACTCAGCTCCATTTGATTCAATCTTTTATCACTCTCCTCACTTCTTTTCTCAGTTGCCTTAACAAATCTTTCCAAGGCTTCTTCCCAACTTTCTTTCCGCACGGGTTGTTGTGTCTGGTTTTGAATCCCGAAATTGTTTTGCTATCTCGGTGCTTGTTCTGCAGCTTGGTTGTTACTCCATGAAAACCCAGGATGATTTCTCCACCCCGGATTATATGTATTTTGATTCGGATAAGGCTGAGTAGACCGACTATAACTCCCCACAAACTGTGCTGCTTCAGCATTGATGGCACATTGATCCGTAGTTTGACCCCCAACACAAATTTCACAAACCATCGCTACCTGCTGAGTGGATTGTGGGCGCAATAATTCTATCTGCTTAGCCATTGCAGACACTTACACTTGTAATGATGTTATCGCATCCACATCATACTTTCCCGCTGTTTTCGGAGGATTAGACCTTGTTATGGGCCACTGATAATTGTTGGTGGCCATCGTCTCTAACAACTGAAATGCCTCATCAAGATTTTTAGACATAATCGCTCCTCCTACTGCATCCATACTTGCCCTTCTGGATGCTTGTAAACCATCGCAAAATATACCCAATTGCATCCACTGTGGAATTCCATGGTGTGGGCACTTGCGGAGCATATCCTTAAACCTTTCCCATGCCTCATACAACGACTCCGAATCAAACTGTACGAAGGTATGAATATCATTCCATAGTTTTGCTGACTTTGCTGGTGGGAAAAACTTAGCTAGAAATTTTTGAGCCAAGTCGTCCCAAATGTGGATTGAGTCAGGAGGCTGAGAGTATAACCAACTTCGTGCTTTGTCTTTCAAAGTAAATGGGAACATTCTCAACCTTGTAGCATCTTCCGACACATTGTTGAATTTGAAGGTGTCGCACACTTCCAAGAAACTCAAGATATGCTCATTCGGATCATCTAATGGAATACCCCCAAACTGACATTGATTCTGAAGCATTTGAATGGTTTCTGGTTTGATCTTAAAATTGTTAGCATTGATTTCCGGTCTCCCAATGCTCGACTGTATATCCGTGACATTCGGCATGGCATAGTCCCGAAGTGATTTCTGATCGTTCCCTACCATGTTCACTGGAATTTCTTATTCCTCCTGTTTTTCTTCCTCGGGTGATACCGCACTAGTCGATTGACTTTTCCAGAACTTCCTTTCAATCTTGTCTATATAGGAAAAAGTTCCTTCCTTGTCCTTGATCTAGTGTGCATACACTCGCAAAGAATTCCTGCGAAAACAAGAAGAAAAATAAGTAACGTTTAAATTAAGACCGAATTGATTATAACTAATATGGAATTAATATTAACAAAGAATTCCCCGGCAACGGCGCCAAAAACATGTTGGTTGATTTCACAATCAAAGCAAACGTGCAAGTATACACGATCAACAAGTAATATAGTGATAAATTAGAGTATCAATCCCACAGAGAATTCCAATTAATAAACTCCAATTACTAGTACAGTATCAATTCAATTTTATTTAAACAACCAAAAATTGTGATTATTAAAACTAAGAAAACTAATTGTAAATATAACAAGAAATTATGCTAAAAGAAAACAAAGAACAAATTAAGAATTATTTGAATACAGATGAATGATAATTAAGACTCCAATTTCCCCAGATATGATTATTAAATCAATTATCCAATCATCCCAATTATTATGTCTACTGAATTGTTAACAAGAATTCTCAAATGCCAAAAGCCCTCTCTTGAGTGATCAATTGCCTTCTATTTAACCCAGATTAATTTTGCTATATCTCTATGCAAAACAATTGAATTAAACTCGTTACAATCCCAATTCCTTATGTGTTACATGCAGTAAATAGATATTCTCATTCTATTCACAAACCTAATTATTCACTGTGCAAATAACTAAGTCACATGTCACCCTGCCCAGTTCTAACACTAGAATTCCTCTCTCGATTCCTCCTAGAGTAACACGGTAATTATTGGCCAGATAATTAATCAATAAATACAAGGCATGATGAACAATTCACTTCAACATAAATAATTGTAATAAATTAAATAATCAATTCATAATCATAAAAGGTTCCATTGGAATCTTAATAAAAAGAATTAGTTCATGACGGAAATAAAAACCACAAATAATTGATAAATCATCCTTAATGAGTTACACAATTTTTAAAAGAATAAAGAAGAAGAAGAAGAACTCCAAGCTGAAAGCCTTCAGATCTGCTCTTGCTCCTTTGATCAATCCCCCATTGTGTAGAATAGCCCCCCAATTCAATGTAAAGAATCAATTTATATTTTTTTTACCCAATTCCAACAATTCTAGTCCAAATAGGCTTCCAAAACACACCAAATACGAAGTTAAACTATTAGTCAAAGCCAGTTCACTGTCCAGTCCACGCGCGCGGGTCCGAGTCAGGGTCAACCCAAGACCAGAGCCCCGACGCTGTCTTTTACTCTTAGAACAGCGCCCCGGCGCTAGGGTGCAGAAACTGATTTTCTTGCCTTTTTCAATCCCACAACTTCCAAACGTCCTAACAACACACAATCCTGTTACAACACAACTTAAACAAGTAAAATGATATTAAAATGCTTCGGACACACAACAAATTAAGGTCAAACATAATCAATTCATAGGTATATTACCCAATCATCACCAGTCTGGGTCATTAACCATTCTTGTCTTTACATCATATTCGATATTATACTTAATAAGATGCGAAAATAATTAAAACTTTTCTAAATTCTTTATTCATTTCCCTAGATCATAATCTTCATCATTTACATATCTTTGAATCAAATTTATTCTACGCTTCGATTCATCAAAGTTACCTTATGAAATTTACATCTTAATTTGATGTTTTTTAGGTGTCGAATTTGTAAGACTTTACAACTCTACAAGAGTTAAACAACTATTAAGTACATCATCAAAAACATGGTTCAAAATCCTAACTTCAATTAAACAAATCAATCTTCTTGTGATACGATAGAACTTTGTCAATCAAGTAGCACATAACTTTACCGTGAGTCCTTAACCTGCAAAAGTGGTTATTTGTAAGGGTGAGCTCAACAGCCCAACAATTCTAACAGTTTTCATCCATCACATAACACAAAATATCATATGCATTTTATAAAATCACAATTACTTAAGCGCAATATGCATGCTGCTTCTCACATAGCAAATATAGAGATTATCCTAGATTTACTTTTAATCCCATACATATCTTATAGACATTTCCACATTCATGGCATAACGTCATTCATTTCATGCATATCTCATATGTTCCATATTTAATTTAACATTCCATATCATGCCATAAATTAATCAATATTTATCAATTTCATATAACAAATAGGAACTGAAAGACTTGCCTGGCTCATAGATTATCAACTACAACTTAACTACTTGTAGCTATCTATACTTTGTATATTGCTACACAATTGTATAATCATGAATTCATAACCATCAGTCATATGTGTTCATATATTCTCAATGTAATAGCAAATTTTACATTTTTTCATTTCACTTCTTCAATATACTCTTAGGATAGCTATGTTACTAGTCCATTCAACTCTCATGCTTATTTTTTCAAAATAATCTTATTTCATCTTTTACGGTCTTTATGGAATATATACAGATATGCTCTAAAGTCTAGATAGTTAACAAACTGTTCTTGACCACCCTGCAGTATGACGTGACCGCGCTGAATATAGGTTTGGGAGTGGCGCGGCCGCGCTACTCCCTGTCAAAACTTGAACTGAAATTTTCAAGGATCTAGTTTTCTTATTAGCACCTTAATATCTTTGAACACAATATAAACACATAAAGACAAAGTTTAGAACACATTTGTTTTCCCAAACTTGTTAACGTTGAGGTTAACTTCTAAAACATTTAGTCTATTGACCGAATTGAACACCTTCTCGGGTATCTAAAACAAACTTTGAGATAAAACTCGAATCCAGCTTAAATCTTCCTTTTCAAAACTCTTTATTCAAGACTAAATAAGTTCATTCAGCAAGGGACTTGCTATGTTAACCATTAACTCACATAACGATACTAAACGATCCTTCAGACGCATGCTTATGTGTATAAAACTCATTTACACATAGTTAGTATAGTCCTTGCTTGAATAGCTTATGTCATGCTTAACTAATTAGATGACAATATCATTCTTGCTTAAAGGCATAAAAAGTACTATTATGCTTGCTCATAAGGTCATAATGCAGGTAATATAATGCTCATCAAAAAATGTTTTTAAAACTTTTAAATTTCTCTTTAAAACAAATACTAAACTGAGCTTGACAACCTTTTATATGCAATATATATTGAAATTACATTCCTTACCCATCCGCGCACCTAACTAGGCCACATTTACATGTTCACAAAGTCAGAACTCAAAAGGTAAAGTTTGTCAAGTTTCATTTTCAATACTTCAAGTTTTCTTTAGAAAATCATTAATACCAAGCTAACACAACTCATTATATGTAAGATAACCTTAGACCACATAATTGGGCTCATTTACATACATATTTAAGTTATCTACACTTCCTCACAAGATCAGAATACAAGTAAGTTTATTTTCAACAAAGTTTGTCTTTCCAAACTTATAAGTTTCCTTTAAACTCGAACTAAAACAAGTACTGTGACCAACTATAACTAAGGTAACTTCAATCCATGTGTTGGGGTTATTTATATGCATTTCCAAACCAACCTAACATGCTCAGAAAATCAGATTATAGTAGTAGTTGGATTTCAAAAGCGGATGATGGCAATGGTAGCGGTGGATTTGTATTAGGAAGTGGGTATGACAAAGACAACATCGAACAAGGCTATGTTCGCAAAGAGCTCAAACCCAAACACAATATTCTATAATTATCATGCTTAAAATCAACTAAATTTCTTTCATACATGTATATAATACTCAACTAACATTCTATTAATTCTCAAATCCCATAAACAACCAATTTGGCAACTCAAATTCAAGGTTCTTGCTATTTTTCCATCTTTTAACATATTTAACGAATTTCATCACCACAGATTCGTTTCTAAACCAAATTGGTCCGTTTAACTTCCATTATTTTCATATTTAACTGTATTAACAATATCTAACCAAAATTTATGGACTACAACAATCCTTAGCCATTAAATTTGGACTCAAAAACAAGTATTTCTTGACATACTAAGAAATTTAACATTCGTGAAATGAAGAACATGTATACATATAAGTATGACCTCTTAAAGCTTGAATTTGTTAATTATAGCTCTCCAAAACTTTGATTTCTCTCCAATTCAACTTACCCTCTCTAGAAAATGCTCAGACACTCAACAAACGGGAAAGAGGAGGAGTCCTTATTTATGGAGAATTTAATACCCAAACAATAGCTTTGCCTAATATTTTAAACTAGCAGGAAGAAGAAGAAGAAGATGATGATGGTTATTAGAGATTTGGTGAAATAGTAATACCCGATCCCCTTCAACCATTACCACCATCATCATTTGTTATACATTGAGTTTGAATTTACTTCTCATAAGATTATATGGACTTTACTTCTCGTACTTAGAGGGATCAGCCCTTTGTACAATGTATGTACACAAACATCTTAACGCTATCACATAATATAATCCCTTGTAAAAGGGTTGTTCATCTCAGCTTTGACATTAGAATCTGCACTAAAGGAAGTTTGGGTTGGATTAACTTCGAGGGTAATTTAGAGTTCAATAATCATCAACTAAGGATTAGTTGAATAAATAAGGATTGTGACACCCCTAATTTCGAGTACTTCAATACCACAGACTTGGTGTTCACTATCCAAATAAAACATAACTATCTACCCATAAAAAAGGAATGTAAAAGAAATTACAACCTTAAATAAAAATTCTCCCTATAAAAGGGTTGCAAAACATAATCCTAGATTATCTAACCTTAAATACATCTTCAAGTACAAAAATATAAATACATCACATAATTAAAATTGAAGTCCAGTTACATAAAGCATAACAAATTAACAAGTCTTCAACACTTGTTCATCTTGCCTTTCCTTTACTGGTGGTTGGCTCATCAACCTTCTCAATTTTAGCTGCAATGGTTATATATATGCAAGAGTGAGCAAAACAAATGCTCACTTGAAATGAAAAAAATAGAAAAATAATAATTGACAGTGAACAAACTCAACTAAATTGAATAATAATTTCTATCATTAATAATCAAGAACTTAAAATTGAATTTATCTAAGGGTCGCAAGACCATAAACCATGTCCCAGGTTATAAGTATTTGTACCTAGACCTTTAACAGTCATTAGACTATATGGACCTTCCTTCTCATACTTAGGGGGATCAGCCCTTTGTACCATGTATTGTGCACAAACATCTTAACTCTTTCACCTAAATTATCCCATATAATAGGGTTGTTCATCTCAACTTTAACTTACGGGTCCGCTCTAAAGTACGTTTGGTTTGGACTAGCTTCAAGGGTAATTTAGAGTTCAAAACGATCATCAACTAAGGATTAGTTGAATTAGAAAATAATCACTAACTTTTAAACAATTCGATAACAACATAAATTCTAACAATGATTTATAATCAGGATTTAATCAACAATAATTTGTGATTGAATAACAATGTATATCAAGGTAACACTTTCAAAAAATAGAAAGCCTTATTTGAAGTCAAAGACTAAAATAATTCAAACTTTGATTAACGAGATAAAAAGAACTAGAAACCTTGCTCATTAATGATTAAAGTTAAAGAACTTGAACAAGTAAGGATAACAAACTTGTTGAATTATGAACAAGGCAAGGTAAGAAACTTGCTTAATATAAGAGTAAAGTTCAAAAACTTGCCTTGTGCGTAGGCTAAATAGTTACTACTCACTTTCCCAAATAATCCTACTCCATTTAGTATAACAACACCAATTAATTGCAATACAATTACCATAATTGGTTCATTTCTTTTTAGCTTAAGTTCATAATTCATAACACGTTATCACACTTTACGTACAACGAGTTTAACTTCACATTTAACATATTAATCAACCACTTGGAACCATTCTTTACTTGTTAAAAATCTGTTTAAACATCTCATAACATGATTAACACACTGTTATTATCATTAGATACAATTAAATTAACATCCCAAAATTTTATACATTTAGATAATCAGTTCTGCCAAGTGGCACTGCAGCACTGCCAAATGAACTACAACTGTGATACCCCCAAATCTGGTTACTCTATTCCCACAGGATTTGGTGTTCATTGTCCAAACTTTCATTTTTAACTACCCAAATTAAATAAAACTTAAGCAATAAATCTTCCCATTAAAGGGTTACATAACTTAAACCAATAAATCCCAGGTTGTCTAACCTTAAAACATTCAGCAAATGCGGAAAATAATAATAAATAATTACATCACATAATTAATACTAAGTCTGGAAACATTGGTCTCAACAATTTAACAAGTCTTCAACACTTGCTCATCTTTCCTTTTCCTTACTATTGGTTGGCTCGTCAACCTTCTCAACTTTAGCTGCAATGGTTATATATATGCAAGAGTGAGCAAAACAAATGCTCACTTGAAAGAACATAATAACTGGTAATGAAATTGAATTAAATAACATTTTCTAGTATCGATAATGAAGAACTGATATTAGAAATTATCTGAGGGTTACAAGACCATGAACTATGTCCGAGGTTATAAGTATTTTTCAACTTAAACGTTAATAGTCATAAGACTATATGGATCTTTTATTCCCGTACTTAGGGTGATTAGCCCTTCGTAACATGTATTATGCACAAACATCTAAACGCTTCTGCATACATAATCCTTTATAATAGGGTTGTTCATATCAGTTTTAACATACGAGTCCGCACCAATGAAAATTTGGTTTAGATATGTTTCATGGGAAATTTAGAGTTCAACGTACATCAACTAAGGATTTACTTGAATCAAAAGTTTAATTACAATGCAAGGGTTCAACAACGACATATTATAGAGTAGTTATGACCCATAAATGAATAGTATAATGCATCAAAGTCATGCTTTAAGAATAAATTTCAAGGCATTGAGAAGATATAATAAACCTTGCTTGAACGAAAATGGTAAGCTAAGGTTACATTTTCTACTAAGGAAACAAAATTAAGAACTTTGATCAATATAATTCAAGAACTTGCATAATTTATAAACAAGATAGGATAGCAAACTTGCATAAAATAAATAAGGTAGCATAAGCTAAAATAGAGATTAAGGTTCGGAAACTTGCCTTACGTGTAAGTTAAACACTATACCTTGATTCTCAATATCCTATACACATGTTATCATGACATAATTAGTTACTACATGATCTCAGTACATAATTAAATATTTATTTCATGTACGACTTGTAGTCTTAGGTTTAACCACATGGTTAAGCCACAATTCTAATTTTATTAACACTAATTTAATTTATCACATAACTCGTTAATTGATAATCTTCATATTTGACGATTCATCACATTCTAGTCTTTCATCATATAACATGATTACTCACATTTTATAGCTATAAGATTACACTTTATTAAAAATTACACAATTGTATATTAAAAATCAAATTTATTGGTGAAACTGCTAACTAGCGCTGCAGCGCCAGCATTAGAACTAAAAATTGGCTCTGTATAGCGGCTGGCGCTACAGCTCCACCATTTAAACTAGGACTCATGAGTGCATTTCGGACTTTTAGGCTTAAGTCGGCATTGCAATCTAATTTGGCGTTCTTGAACTCGATTTTAAGCCTACCTCTAGCACTGCAGCACGAAGCACCAGTTCTAGAATCTGAAGTTTGCGAAAAATGCATAATAAAGCCAAATTGGCCTAAAAGCTCCTTTCTAAAAACTATTCCAACTTACCCAAGTTGTATAGACTGCACAGAAACAAAAATTAATGTTCCTAACATGTTTCTAACCATACAAACAACATAAACAATAAATTAAAACCATTAAATTTCATTATGTTTGCTATTTCTTGACTTTTTGACATTCTTAGCTAAATTAATCATTGTGAATTCGTTTTTCAAATAAAACAGTCCGTTTAAATTACTTTGTTTTCGTTTCTTAATATATTTTCACAATCAGAAACCAATTTACACATTATTACATGAATTGAACACAAATTTTGGTTTTAAAATAAGTCATCTCATATATATATATATATATATATATATATATATATATATATATATATATATATATCATTGTAAACTTACAAAGAATGTCTGATTTCTTCACATAAATCATGTTCCATGAATTAAACAACTCTAAATCATATACAAATTATATATAAAAATAGTTTATGTTCACTAATTAACATATGTAAGCCATATTTACAACAATTATTATAGAATTCAAATTATAGAGACATAAAAACAAGTTTTTCAATGAAGAACAATAAAGAGTGTAAACTAATATTTGAAAGTTAGATTACTACCTTAAATTTCTTGTTTAGCCAACAAAGATAATAACAATCTCCTCTGATAATCCTCTTTCCTTCCAATTTTACTCTCAAATTTCTCTAGAGTTCTCTCTCTTTTCTTTCTCTGCTATCTCTAACTCTTAGACTTAGAAACAAAGTACGTAACTTACACCCAAATAACTGATGCATATAATATGTAAATAAAAAAACTGACAAACATAATATTAATGTTTAATTCTTTGTCAATTATATATTTTTTTTAAATTCAAAAGCCACTAAGGCTTGTTTCGCAAAACAGAATATTGTCAGTTATATTTTTTTATAAATTCAAAAGCCTTAAGTCTTGTTTGGCAAAACTAAATTAAAACTCTTTTAATTTATTTTAATAACTCATTTACTATATAGTTTATTGTCACACATTATATTATTAAATTCTCATATTCAAATTTAATTAAAATTAAAAGTAATAACAACTTATTAAATCAAAATACCACATTATCAAATTACCAAAAATTATAATTTTATTTAATAAATTAGTACATCACTTTAATTATTAAATTAAAACAACATTATAACAATTTATTTAATCCTTACCAATTCTTTAATTTAATTATTAAATTAAATTAGAATATTACCACATAATAATTATTTCATCATTTTTTGTTTTAATCAACTTTAAATACTAAATTACCGATTATCAACTTAATTAACATATTATACTTAATTAAGTTAATTTTCCACAACTCATGAATTATTTATTTAACTAATAAATAATTAAATTAAACAAATATTTATTTAACAATAAACACATCAACTAAAATATTATTTAATTTAATAAATATTTAAAATTACATATAAAAATTCTAAATTGTTACATTCTCCCCTCCTAACAAGGATTATGTCCACAGAATCACAACTCAAACAATTCATTCGTCACATTCTTCCCTCCTTACAAGGATTCTGTCTCCAGAATCAAAGACACAAATCAAACAAATAACTTATGATAACTTTTCATCATCCGATCTTCGAGTTCCCACGTAGCTTCCTCGACATTGTGGTTCCTCCATATCACCTTCACATAAGGTATCACTTTATTCTTGAGCACTTGTTCTTTCCTATCAACTATCTAGAGAGGAATTTCCTCATAAGACAAATCTTTATCAAACTGTAACGGTTCGTACGTACTCGATCACATGTTTGTAGTCAGGTCTATACGGTCGTAACACTAGAACATGAAAGAAATTGTGAACATGTTCTAATTCTAGAGGTAGAGCCACTTCACCTACTCCTCGCAGCACCTCGAAGGGTCCAATAAACCTCGGGCTTAGTTTTCCTTTCTTACCCAATTGGATCTTTATAACGCCCCCAAATCCGGGTATCCGTTACCTCGGACCTGGTGCGTCAAAAAACTACCTTCGTCTAACTATTAACATCTTTCAATCATAATTTAATGAATATAATTTAACTTTGATACTAATCAATATAATAATTCCTTTTATTTCCAAGATCTATGAATTGATCCCAAAACCTTCTTAAGTCAATTCCCAGTCTGGGTCATTAACCATTCTTGTCTTTACATCATATTCGATATTATACTTAATAAGATGCGAAAATAATTAAAACTTTTCTAAATTCTTTATTCATTTCCCTAGATCATAACCTTCATCATTTACATATCTTTGAATCAAATTTATTCTATGCTTCGATTCATCAAAGTTACCTTATGAAATTTACATCTTAATTCGATGTTCTTTATGTGTCGAATTTGTACGACTTTACAACTCTACAAGAGTTAAACAACTATTAAGTACATCATCAAAAACATGGTTCA
This sequence comes from Panax quinquefolius, assembly GCA_020205615.1. NCBI lineage: Eukaryota > Viridiplantae > Streptophyta > Magnoliopsida > Apiales > Araliaceae > Panax > Panax quinquefolius. The sequence goes on along the minus strand of CM035163.1, from coordinate 126,187,259 downwards.
AAATCCTAACTTCAATTAAACAAATCAATCTTCTTGTGATATGATAGAACTTTGTCAATCAAGTAGCACATAACTTTACCTAGAGTCCTTAACCTGCAAAAGTGGTTATTTGTAAGGGTGAGCTCAACAGCCCAACAATTCTAATAGTTTGCATCCATCAAATAACACAAAATATCATATGCATTTTATAAAATCATAATTAGTTAAGCGCAATATGCATGCTGCTTCTCACATAGCAAATATAGAGATTATCTTCTAAAACATAGTCCTAGATTTACTTTCAATCCCATACATATCGTATAGACATTTCCACGTTCATGGCATAACGTCATTCATTTCGTACATATCTCATATGTGTTCCATATGTAATTTAACATTCCATATCATGCCATAAATTAATCAATATTTATCAATTTCATATAATAAATAGGAACTAAAAGACTTGCCTGACTCATAGATTATCAACTACAACTTAACTACTTGTAGCTATCTATACTTCGTATATTGCTACACAATTGTATAATCATGAATTCATACCCAACAGTCATATGCGTTCATATATTCTCAATATAATAGCAAATTTTACATTTTTTCATTTCACTTCTTCAATATACTCTTAGGATAGCTATGTTGCTAGTCCATTTAACTATCATTCTTATTTTTTAAAAATAATCTTATTTCATCTTTTACGGTCTTTAAGGAATATATACAGATATGCTCTAAAGTCTGCAGAGGTTAACAAAGCTGTTCTTGACACACCGCAATGACCTGGCGTGTGACATATTTGAATATAGGTTTGGGAGTGGCGCGGCCGCGCTACTCCCTGTCAAAACTAGAGCTGAAAATTTCAAGGATCTAGTTTTCTTATTAGCACCTTAGTATCTTTGAACAAAATATAAACATATAAAGACAAAGTTTAGAACACATTTGTTTTCCCAAACTTGTTAACACTGAGGTTAACTTTTAAATTAAAACTTTTACTTTTTTTTATATTCCTTTGCTCAAATAGGATTAACATGTTCAATAGTCTATTGACCAAATTGGACACCTTCTCAGGTATCTAAAACAAACTTTGAGATAAAACTCGAATCCAGCTTAAATCTTCCTTTTCAAAACACTTTATTCAAGACTAAACAAGTTCATTCAACAAGGGACTCGCTATGTTAACCATTAACTCACATAACGATACTAAATGATCCTTAATACGCATGTTTATGTGTATAAAACATATTTACACATAGTTAGTATGTCATGCTTAACTAATTGGATGCACATATCATTATTGCTTAAAGGCATAAAAAGTACTATTATGCTTGAACATAAGTTCATAATGCAAGTAATACAATGCTCATCAAAAAAAATTATTAAAACTTTTAAATTTCTCTTTAAAACACATACTAAACCAAGTTTGACAACCTTTTATATGCAATATAGATTGAAATTACATTTCTTACCCATCTGCGCACATAACTAGGCCACATTCACATGTTTACAAAGTCAGAACTCAAAAGACAAAGTTCATCAAGTTTCATTTTCAATACTTCAAGTTTTCTTTAGAAAATCATTAATACCAAGCTAACACAACTCATTATATGCAAGATAACCTTAGACCACATATTAGGCTCATTTACATACATATTTAATTTATCTACACTTGCTCACAAGATCATAATACAAGTAAGTTTATTTTCAACAATGTTTATCTTTCCAAACTTATAAGTTTCCTTTAAACTTAAACTAAAATAAGTTATAGTGACCTACTATAACTAAGGTAACTTCAATCCATATGTTGGGGTTATTAATATGCATTTCCAAACCAATCTAACATGCTCCGAAAATCAGATTATAGTAGTAGTTGGATTTCAAAACTGACAGACAGCGTGGCCACGGTGGATTTGTACTGGGAAGTGGAGCGGCCGCGCCACTTCTGTACAACATCAGACAAGGATATGTTCTGCATTTGTTTAAACCCAAAAACAATATTCTTTAATTATCATGCTTAAAATCAACTAAATTGCTTTAATACATGTATATAATACTCAACTAACATGCTAGCAATTCTCAAATCCCATAAACAACCAATTTTGCAACTCAAATTCAAGGTTCTTGCTATTTTTCCATCTTTTAACATATTTAGCGAATTTCATCACCACGGATTCGTTTCTAAACCAAATTGGTTCGTTTAACTTCCGTTGTTTTCGTATTTAACTGTATTAACAATATCTAATCAAAATTTATGGATTACAAAAATCCTTAGCCATCAAATTTTGACTCAAAAATAAATATTTCTTAACATGCTAAGAAATTTAACATTCTTGAAATGAAGAAGATGTATACATGTAACATTCTTAACATGCTCTCCAAACCTTTGATTTATCTCCAATTTAACTTACTCTCCCTAGCAAATCCTCAAACACTTAACAAATGGGAAAGAGGAGGAGTCTCTATTTATAGAGAATTCAATACCCAAGCAATAGCTTTGCCCAACATTTCAAACTAAGATGATGAAGAAGAAGATGATGGCTATTAGAGATTTGGTGAGATTGTAATACCCGCTCCCCTTCAACCATTCCCACCATCATCATTTACTATACACTGAGTTTGAAAAGTAGAGGGGTAGGTCATAGGCCTAATACACGACTGTTATTTATTTGGGACACAAATTATAACGACCTAAAATTTGGTCTATTTTTACACCCGGATTCTGTACGTCACGGTCTCATCTCTTGCCATACATACATCATTATATAGTTAAATATAACAATATACATTCTAAAATCCCAGGTTCTAATACCTTATAACCTTGTTCATTACAAATAATGATAATTACGTTATTCTTTATCTATTACAAGAGTGACTTTCATCGGCCACCAAGGATACATAACCATTCATTAAACTATTATATACTTTATTTACATTATTCTACATTACAAGTCTTCGCTTGATGTTTACGCTCATTCATCTAATGAATGGCACTTCATCTAGAAACCGATTAGCTTGATCTTTATGGCATCCTTAAGTTCTTTCTAACATCATTCACTAAAAATGTTTGTATTTAAAGCAAGTGTGAGCATTCAATTGCTCAGCAAGTCATAGCAGTTGAACAACAACTTCTAGAATTTAGACATTCTATTAAGACTTTAATAACCGAACAAAGATTATAAAGCAACTTGAATAATAGGAATAATCTCGATTCCTATCATTTTAGAACATTAGTCACATTAACTTTGAAATACTTTCATTCTTTTACCTTATTCAATACACATCCTGTCTGGCTAGAATCATTAGTATAAACTTAACAATAACGATTCATGTATAAACAGAACATTCTTATATTGAACAGTTCAATCACATAACAGTTCATCTCATTGAAACAACGAATGGTTAAGAGCAACCAAAAAGCCTAACAAATAAATATGTCAGGTGGTTTTGGTTACATAATCCTCGAGGTTGGTCTAGGAGTCGTTGTGACGCACCCAAAATAGGTATACATCACCCATCTTGAGTCGCCAAATATATGGTACAAAATTCAAATACAACTTAATAATACAACTGTCATATAAAATACGACAAAACATAAACTGAGAGTTTTAATACGAATATTGTCTTCTAGATAGTATTCAAACTCAAATGGAGTCCTCATTAAAATTATTATCACACTATTTTATAAAAATAGTGAGGACTACTATAGCCACCATCTCGGACCATCACTCTATTCCCTTACTCATCCCATCTATATTCTCATTTCCTGAAGAGAACAGCGAAAGAAAAGGGTGAGCTCAACTAGCCCAGTAAGAAATATTATGACTAAGATAATTCAGAATAACTTATCCTTAGCCTTCAACAGTATAACAACTGATAGAATACAATTGACAACAAGTTTTAGATCAACAACTGCAGCAAAATAAGCAATCTATTAAAAGAGTCAAGTAGAGCATGATATCTACTATCTTTTATGATTTAAAAACTTTTTCATCAACTTTATCGCTGAGACTCAACTTAATAAATAAACCATATCATCGATTCTTCCCTACACTACGGGCCAAGGATATTCATCAAATCATCACTAGTCATGACAATACCGAATAATCCCTGGTCATAATCATACCAAAAACTGTCCATCAATGCACTATAGGCCAATGAGGACTTTTACCACATCATTCGTCACATTACGGTCATGATTATACCGAATAATCCCTGGTCATAATCACACCAAGTCCATCTATGCACGTAAGCCAAAGATGACTTCCATCACAATATAAGCATGAGGATGATGACAATGACATAATAATTCAATAAAACAAGTTCAAGGATAAATTTTAAAGATTTATAATTTAATTTATCCAGAAATCAATAACTTCCAAATTGTCAACATGATACTTCTTTGTAGAGTAAAATTCAAGAATAATATTCATGTACCAAAAATATTTTGGACAGAAAAGAAATATATTTTTCTGGTGAATGGTACCCCGTGAATAGTACTTCGGGAATAGTACCCCGTGAATAGTATCCCGACACGAAAAGAGTCTCGAATACCCGAGTAAATGATATTAGAGTGAATAGTAATCAGGTGAATAGTAACTCATGAATAGTACTCCGGCATAAAAAGTACCCCGCATACCCGAGTGATTAATACCAAAGTGAATAGTAACTGGGTGAATAGTAACCCGTAAATAGTAACTCGTAAAAAAAATACCAAAGAAAATGATATTCCATGATGAGTACAAAAGAAATGATATCTCAGACGAGTATAATAGAATATACGAAACTGCAAATGGATTTTCACCCGCCATACGGTAATCCACGTAGATAGATCATTTCCATAATTTAATAAGGAATGAATACGCAGGATCTTTCACCATGCATGCGGTAGTCCACACAGACAGGTTATTACAACAGAATAATAAAGAATGGAATAACAAAAGAATTCACCGGGCATCGATAGATCGCATGCATAAAGTTATTCCAATGAATAATAAACAATGGAACCGTGTCATGCGTAATCCGCATGCATGGATATTCTAAATGTAATAATAAAGAATGGAACCAGTCATATGTAATCCGCACAAACAGGATATTCCAACAAAATAATAAAGAACGGAACCAGGTCATGCATAATCCGCACAGACAGGATATTCCAACAGAATAATAAAAAACAAAACTAGGTCATGCGTAATCCGCACAGAGAGGATATTCCAACAGAATAATAAAGAATGGAAGAACAACAGAATTCACCAGGCATTCGATAGACCGCACAGACAGGTTATTCCAATAGAATAATAAAGAATAGAATAACAGAAGAATTTCACCATGTATACGGTACTTCGCATAGACAGGTTATTCCAATATAATAACAAAGAATGGAATAACAACCCTTATGAGTATTGAATGAAAGTAACTCTCTTCATGAATACAAAAGAATAATACCCCTTACCTCAAAAGAAGACTGGATACTGGAATAGTGAGGTAGCAGACTTCTCTTCTTCATTTTCTCAATAATTTCTCTGTATAATAATTGCTTTATAGCTTTAGTGAATTGGTGAGAAATGAAGGAAGAATGAGCTTCTATTTATAAGAAAATATAGTTTCAATAATTGCACATTTTAGGGCTCGAAATATTACAGTATAATACCTTCCTCTTTTTCTTCATTTTTAATTTAGTCCTGCAAGTATTATCAAACTTACACCACCTCCCCTAATAGTAAATAATATGAATCAATAGTTATAATCATGTGAAAATACGAATTACAATATAATACCTCCATCTATACCTCCATTTTTAACTTAGTCATGCAAGTATTATCAATCTTGCACCAACTCCCCTAATAGTAAATCATGTGAATCAATAGTACACACATGTGAACATATAGTTATAAGCATGTGAATTAATAGCAATTAATTGCTCATTTATCCGATTAATTACCCGATTGGTTAATATAACCTCCAGACATCAATTATTATCGAAATAAATGTCTATTTCCACTAACACTAATAATTCCCACACAATGGAATTATCAATTTCATCCTTAATCAACACGAACTTATTCATCATTAATATTATAACGTACAATATTTAACAACCAGGTTGTTCCCAGGAAAGAGGGGGCTTTCCGATAAGGATTTCTCCTTATTGGCGCGCAATTAGGTGACCAAACCTCTCCTTGACAGAACTTCTAGACATTGTCAATATTACAAATAATTATATGAATAACTTTGCCGTCTCAATTATTGATTTAATAATATAAAATATTATATAGATGATACTGTGACAATAATGAATCAATAATATGAGAGATATTATGCAACAATTACTGTAGCAATAATTGAGTATGACTGAGTGACTTCTCACGTAAGCATCAATAATCAAAGATACTGTACAATACCGTGCGCTACTATGCAACCACGCATATTACTGTACTTTTATCACCGATTATTTTATGAAAACTTTCTTACTTTGAAAATTTTTCAAATATCACCTTTAACTTTAACCTTTTATCAATTTAACTATTTACCAAAATAGAAAAATTGAATACTTTTATTTTATAAAATTCGGGATCTCACAATCTCCCCTCCTTATGAAATTTTGCCCTCGAAATTTACGTACCTGGTAGCTCGAAGAGATAAGAATACCTTGCTTTCTATTGGGATTGTACCTTCTCGGTTATTTCCTCTCTATCATAATTTTCCCATTTCTCATCTCCTGTATTTCAGATATCATTCTAGAATATAGTTTCAAAATAAGGGTTAATTGATATACCACATATTATCCTTATACTCTGACCGACTAATTAAATACCAAATAACTTAGGTAGGTCATACTAGCAAAGGAATTACCAGTCTCTCCCCTCCTACATTAAGTCTCACGTCTTAGCTAGGGATCATATCTCTAATCTTTGATACCAACTGTGACGCTCCCAAAATAGGTATACATCACCCATCTTGAGTCGCCAAATACATGGTATAAATTAATAATACAACTGTCGTGTAAAATACGACAAAACATAAACTGAGAGTTTTAATACGAATATTGACTTCTAGACAGTATTCAAACTCAAATGGAGTCCTCATTAAAATTATTATCACACTATTTTATAAAAATAGTGAGGACTACTATAGCCACCATCTCGGACCATCACTCCATTCCCCGACTCGTCCCAGCTATATTCTCATTTCCTGAAGAGAACAATGAAAGAAAAGGGTGAGCTCAACTAGCCCAGTAAGAAATATTACGACTAAGATAATGCAAAATAAATTATCCTTAGCCTTCAACAGTATAACAACTGATAGAATACAATAGACAACAAGTTTTAGATCAACAACTGTAGCGGAATAAGCAATCCATTAGAAGAGTCATATAGAGCATGATATCTACTATCTTCTATGATTTAAAAAGTTTTTCATCAACTTTATCGCTGAGACTCAGCTTAATAAATAAACCATATCATCGATTCTTCCCTGCACTACGGGCCAACAAAATTCATTAAATCATCAATGGTCATGACTATACCGAATAATCCCTGGTCATAATTATACCAAAAATTGTCCATCAATGCACTATTGGCCAATGAGGACTTTTACCACATCATTCGTCATATTACGGTCATGATTATACTGAATAATCCCTGGTCATATTCATACCAAGTCCATCTATGCACGTAAGCCAAAGATGACTTCCATCACAATATAAGCATGAGGATGATGACAATGACATAATAATTCAAAAAAACAAGTTCAAGGATAAATTTTAAAGATTTATAATTTAATTTATCCAGAAATCAATAACTTCCAAATTGTCAACATGATACTTCTTTGTCGAGTAAAATTCAAGAATAATATTCATGTACCAAAAATATTTTGGACAGAAAAGAAATATATTTTTCTGGTGAATGGTACCCCGTGAATAGTACTTCGGGAATAGTACCCCATGAATAGTACCCCCACACAAAAAGTGTCCCAAATACCCGAGTAAATGATACTAGAGTGAATAGTAATCGGGTAAATAGTAACCCGTGAATAGTAACTCGTGAATAGTACTCCGACACAAAAAGTACCCCGACTACCCGAGTGATTAATACCAGAGTGAATATTAATCGGGTGAATAGTAACCCGTGAATAGTAACTCGTAAAAAAAATACCAAAGAAAATGATATTACATGACGAGTACAAAATAAATGATATCTCAGACGAGTATAATAGAATATATGAAAATGCAAATGGATTTTCACACGCCATGCGGTAATCCACGTAGACAGATCATTTCCACAATTTAATAAGGAATGAATACGCAGGATCTTTCACCATGCATGTGGTAGTCCACACAGACAGGTTATTCCTACAGAATAATAAAGAATGGAATAAGAAAAGAATTCACCAGGCATGCGATAGACCGCACAGACAGGTTATTCCAACATAATAATAAAGAATGGAACCAAGTAATGCGTAATCCGCACAGACAAGATATTCTAATAGAATAATAAAGACTGGAACCAGGTCATGCGTAATCCGTACAAACAGGATATTCCAACAGAATAATAAAGAACGGAACCAGGTCATGCGTAATCCGTATAGACAGGATATTCAAACAGAATAATAAAGAACGGAACCAGGTCATGCGTAATCCACATAGCGAGGATATTCCAACAGAATAATAAAGAATGGAATAACAACAGAATTCACCAGGCATGCTGTGACACCCCCAAAATAGGTATACATCACCCATTCTGAGTTGTCAATACATGGTACAGAAACAACTACAACTTTATTATTACAACAGTAAAACTGTGAGTTTGAATACAAATATTATCTTCTAGACAATATCTATACTCAAATAAATCCTCATCACATTTATTGATACATTATTTTACAAAAATGGTGAGGACTACTAAACAACTCTCTCTAGAACCTTCATTCCATACCCCGACTCGTACTCGCTATATTCTCACCTCCTGAGAAGAAAAATGGAACAAAAAGGAAAAGGGTGAGCTCAACTAGCCCAGTAAAGAATATTATGACTAAGATAATATACAACAAATTATCATTAGTCTTCAACAGGGAAAAATCTAATAGAATACAATAGACAACAAGTTTTTAAATCAATATTCGCAGCGGAAATAATAATTCATTAGAAGAGTTAAGTAGAGAATGCAAACTACTATCTTCTATGTATGAATTTAAAAGTTCATCGCCTATCTTTTATCCCTGTAATATCAATCAATATATATATGGAATCAAATATTCATCTTTGCACAACAGGCCAAAGATATTCATCAGTTGGTCATGTTCATCTAAACACCTGTTCATCTTTGCATTACGGGCCAAAGATATTCATCAGAAATCATTTATCTTTGCACTACAGGCCAAAGATATTCAATAATATCATCATTTAAGACTGAGGATGATGAAAAATATTTTTAAAGAAACGAATCCAAAGGAAACAAAATGACAAGGATTAAGGATTAAAGATTCGTACTTTGTTTTATCCACGCCCCAAAAATACCTCAAAAATAATCATAGTGGTGTAAAATTCAAGAATGGTCAAAACATGGATACAATCAAAGCTAGTATCCGTAATAGATATTTTAGAGGCGAAAGAAAAATTTTCATTTTTCGATGAATAGTCTTCGTGATTCGTGAATAAGATCAGATATCGTGAATAAGTGTCAGATACGTGAATAGTAACTCCGACACCAAAAGTTCCAAATTTGATAAAAAAAAACTTTAGATCAATATTTCAACATAATGATATTGAAGAAATAATATCATTACTAAAAAAATAATATCCCTTACCTCGAAAGATCAGTAATTCTAGCTGAAACACCGGATATAGGCTATGACTTGAACTTGCACCGTATAGCAATACTCAAAATATACTCAAAATACTCATAAGAATACGCCGATAATATAGAGAGAAAACTTGGATTTACGGTGTGATTTTCAATTCTAACCTAAGCACCCTATTTATAGGAAATTGCTTAGAACACCAAAGCAGAAAATTTAATAAAATATTAATAAATTTATATAAATCATACTCAAACTTGGAAATTCTGATTTCAGCATATTTTTCAACACATGTGCCTACCAACCAACCACAAAAACGTTTTTGTTATTTTAAACAATTAAAACTTCCAAAAATCAATTATTTCAGAACTCCAGAACTTCAATAATTCACAATAAATAGCCATTTTGTCAGAAAATTCGAAACTCACTTATTTTTATAGGAAATTCAATTCTCTACAACTTTGCAGAAGAAAGTTTTTCCATATTCCAAACAAAAATTGACCGAAATCCACAAATGGGATATTTTACAAGCTATAATCAAATTTCAGTCAATAAATGGGGTCCACCGACATGTTTAACATGTTTTAAACATTTATTGCAACAAAAATACTCTTCCTCCTCGTATACTCATATATCCCACATTCGTTGTAAAAAATATCACAATTATTATATTATTAAAATATAATATAAATGAATTATTTTATCAGAAAAAGATAAAATTTCAATTTTCAACAATTGTCACATTAAAATTTTTTTCCATCTATATCCATATAAAATCAATATTTTTCTCATCATATGAATCAATAATTAATTATTCACAAATAATATTCTGTAATCACAATATTGACAACCAGGCGGTTCAGGAAAGAGGGGTTTTCCAATAAGAATTTCTCCTTCTTGGCGCCGCAATTAGGTGACCAAACCTCTCCTTAGATGTAACTTTCTAGACATTGCCAATAATGTTATCTAATAATATTATTCGAGATAATATGAATTATTGCTTCGATAATGAAAAATATTGTGTAATGACAATTATTGAAACAACAACAATATAAAATATCAACACAAAGAATTATTAAATCAATAAAATATCGAAGCAAGAATTATCGTAACCATTATTGAGTAGTGCCTTCTTCACGTAAGAATCAATAATTGGTGCAATACCTGTGTGTCTTCGTGTTTTAACCACCGAGTATTTTAACAAAGATTAATTCAGAATAACTACGCTCTGTTATTTTTAAACAACTTATATTTGTCGTTTTCTTCATCCAATTTCTTTCCAGTTATGGGGCCCACACATGGTCGCTATCGTCGCATTTAATATTCCCCACAAAGATTTAATATTCCCACGACCAAACGAATATTCCTTGACAACAATGAATATTTTATAACCACTTGCTTATTTTGAAATATTTGCGTATTTTACCCCTAACTATCCACATTAATCAAATCAACCCTTACTATTTCAAAATAATAAATAGAAAATTAAATTTTATTAATAATAAGTTGGGGTCTTACAACCTCCCTCCTTATGAAATTTCGTCCTCGAAATTGGACGACGATACGTGTGTGTTTGAAAAGGTGATGATACCTCGCTTTCATTTCCGTTTTCAATTCCCAGGTCATTTTCTCTATAGCATGATTCCTCCACAGATCTTTAACTTGTGGTATGACCTTTGTGCGTAGGACATGCTCCTTCTTATCCAAGATCTTGACAGGTACCTCCTCATACGTTAAGTCTTCGGCTATCTCGTCCGGTTCTAACTCTATAACGTGGTTCGGGACTTTCACATATTTACTTAAGTACGATATGTGAAACACATTATGAACACGAGACATACTCAGAGGTAACTTTAGTCTATAGGCTACATTTCCTACTCGGTCAAGAATTTGAAATGGACCAATAAATCGTGGATTGAGTTTTCCTCTCTTCCCAAATCTTGTAACTCCCTTCCATGGAGCAACTCGCAACAATACATGATCCCCTATACTAAATTCCACGTCCTTTCGATGAAGATCCGCATAACTCTTTTGTCGATCTTGTGTCGTTTGTATACGTTGTCGAATCATTTGGATCTTTTCGGTAGTCATACGTACTAACTCGGGTCCCAACAATGTTGCTTCACCCACCTCATCCCAACATATTGGAGAACAACATTTTCGTCCATATAATGCTTCGAATGGAGCCACACCTATACTTGCTCGATAAGCTGTTGTTGTAGGAGAATTCCACCAATGGTAAATACTTATCCCAAGCGCCCTTGAAGTTCAGGACATGAGTCTTAATAGATCTTCAAGAGTTTGAATAGTCCTCTCTCGATTGTCCGTCTGTTTGGGGATGGTATGTCGAACTAAATCGCAAATCCGTGCCCATAGCTTTTTGCAAGCTAACCCAAAATCTTGAAGTGAATCTTGGGTCACGATCCAAAACTATGGATACTGGCATGCCATGCAACCTCACAATCTCATTCACGTACATACTAGCAAGACGTTCAAGGGAATAAGTCTCCCGTATCGGCAAGAAATGAGCAGACTTGGTTAATCTATCAACAATAACCCAAATAGCATTGATGCCTTGAGAAACCGTAGGAAGACCTGTAACGAAATCCATGGTAATGTGTTCCCACTTCCATTTCGGAATCTCAAGTGGTTGCAACGGACCCTTAGGTACTAGATGCTCCGCCTTTACACGTTGGCAAGTTAAACACATCGAGATAAACTTTGCAATCTCTCTCTTCATATTGTTCCACCAAAATGTATGTCGAAGATCACGATACATTTTAGTACTTCTAGGATGGATTGCAAATAGCGTATTGTGTGCCTCCATCATAATCTTGTACTTCAAATCGAGTCGTTAGGAACACAAAGTCTAGAGTGGACTCAAGTATTCCTTCTTCATCAATTCTCGCTTAGGAATAGCTCCTTCTTGTACTTTCTTCTTCATCGCATCACATTTCAAGGGCCGGTGGCTTGAGCAACCTTAACTTTTTCTATTAAAGTTGGCTCTATGCGATACTTGACATCATCGCACTCATTCCCCGTGATATGATCTTCTACTCAACGCGCTACCACTACCACGTTCGTTTTTCCAGGATGGTATTGAATAGTGTGGTCGTAGTCTTTCAATAGCTCGAGCCAATGTCGTTGTCGCATGTTGAGTTCTTTTTTAGTGAAGAAATATTTAAGGCTTTTATGGTCTGAATATATCTCCACTTTCTCCCCATATAGATAGTGCCTCAATATCTTTAGCGCAAAAACAACTGCTGCCAACTCTAGATCATGAGTAGGATAATTCCTCTCATACTCTTTAAGTTATCGCGAGGCATAGGCTATGACTTTCCCACGTTGCATGAGAACACATCCTAACCCTTTGCACGAAGCATCATTTGTAGATAACAAATCCATCCGAACCAGATGGTATTGTTAGAACAGGTGCCTAAATAAGTCTCCTCTTAAGCTCTTGGAAACTCTTCTCGCATTCTTCGCTCCAAACGAATTTTGTATCCTTTCGAGTTAGCTGAGTTAATGGAGTAGCGATTCGAGAAAACCCTTCCACGAATCTCCGATAATAACCAGCTAAGCCCAAAAAGCTACGTACTTGACCACCGACTTTGGCTGTTCTAACTTTGTATTGCTTCAATCTTCGCCGGATCAACAGATACTCCATGTTTCGACACCACGTGCCCAAGGAATGCTACTTCCTCAAGCCGTAACTCGCATTTCTTCAATTTGGCATATAGTTTGTTTTTCGAAGCCTTTGGAGTACCAACTTCAAATGGTGCTCATGATCTTCACGACGACTTTGGAATATATAAGGATGTCATCAATAAAAAAAACAACAACGAATCGATCCAAATATTCCATGAATACTCAGTTCATCATATCCATGAAAGCCGTAGGAGCATTAGTTAGTCCGAAAGACATGACTAAGAATTCATAATGCCCATACCGAGTTCACGGCGTCTTTGGAATATCCTCGATTCTAATCTTCAAATTGATGATATCCGAATCTAAGATCGATCTTTGAAAAAAATTGTGCCCTTGCAGAATCGGGTCAAACAAGTCATCAATACGAGGTAGAGGATACCTATTCTTGATGGTGACATGGTTCAATTTCGATAGTCAATACAAAGTGGCATACTCCGCTTTTTCTTCTTTACGAATAAAACAGGAGCACCCTAAGGAGATGTACTAGGATGAATGAAACCGATGTCCAATAATTCTCGTAGTTGGACCTTTAACTCCTCAAGTTCAATAGGAGCCATTCGATATGGGGTTTTAGAAATGGGCTTTGTACCAGTTCAAGATCAATAAAGAATTCAACTTCACGTTCGGGGTTAGACCGGAAGTTCTTCAGAAATACGTCAGAAAGTCAATAACAATGTAAATATTATTCAAATTTGACGTGTCTTTATTCAAATCCATAACATGGGCTAAGAAAGCTTTACATCCATTTTTCAATAAACGAATAGCTTTATGATTAGATATGACGATGATTGATTTTAATGGTTTAGTTGCTTGAATTGCATACAACAAAGTTGTTTAGGAATATGAAAGCTAACAACCTTACGAAAACAATCAATTTTGGCATGATGTGTAGTTAACCAATGAATCCCTAAAATCACATCAAAAGCAAGTATCTTTAAAGAGATAAGGTCAATGTGTAAGGTGATGGTGCCAACTTGAATCAAACAAGATTTATAAACAGTGGATGTGATGAAAGTTTCTCCTAACGGAGTTTCCACAGATAGGTCAAAGTCTAATTTCTCCTGAGTCAAGTTTAAATGTTGAGCACAAGAAGAGAGATAAATGAATGAGTAAAGACCGGTATCAAGTAAGGTATAAACTTCGCAAGAATTTATAAATAGCTTACCCGTGATCACCTCGTTTGGGTTCCTCGCATTTTGACCGGTCACAAAAAATGCTCTTCCGGAACTCATTGACTTTGACTTTTTCTAGAGACGATCTTTTGAGTCACCGTCCTCATTGAACTAGGTTTCACTACTGATAATCTCGAGCGATATGTCCTTCCTTTCCACAATTATAGCATACCTTGAACTGTTGTGGACAGTTTAGACTGATATGTCCCTCTTTCCCGCATTTATAGCATACGACCGGTGGTCGTTCTCCTCCTTAGAACCGATTCTTGTCGCCGATCTTCGCTGTCTTCACATGGTCGTTGTTAAATCTCCTCTTTTTAAAATCTCCTCCCGACTCGCTTCTTTCTATTTTCATGGCCATGATTACCACCGAGTGGTTACCATTTTGTCCGTCTTTTTCTTTCTCCACGTGGTTATCGTTATTACATTGACTACCATCTCCCAGATGATCCTGGTTGTGGTCCCTCAGTTGATCGTACTCGTTATCTCGCTCTAATAATTGAGCCCTATTTACAACATCTCGAATAGAGAGAAAATTTATGAGTAATGAGATCTTCGACGTATCTTTGGGTTTCAAACCTCTAAGAAACATCCGCGTCATACGTTCCTCATTCTCCACCAAATGAGGTGCAAACACGGATAACTCGCAAACTTTGCCTCTTCTTCGAGACACCGTCATGTTGTTCTGCTCGGTCTAATAAACTCCACTTCCTTCATATGACCGAACACTTTCGTGAAAGTATTTGTCATTAAATAGTTTCAAACGCTCCCAAGACATGCTAAGTGCTGGTGGATGGGGTACGCTTCATGAGACTCCCACCAGTAGTCTACCTCACCCACGGAATATAAAGGTGGCGAATGGAACCTTCGTTTCCTCCGCATCCCAAGACATCGAATATCTTGGTAATTTGCTTTGACCGATGTTTCCGCCATGATCGGATCCGCTTTCCTTAAATTCTCGTGGTCCCAACTCTTTGAATCGCTTGGTTGTAACAACCCGTGAATTGCTATCATTTTCTCTTGTATTTTGAACACGAGTCTCCCTCGTCGATTTTGCATGAAGCGCAAAAAGCTTCTCAACATCCCTCATTCATCATCTCGCTTCGGTGGTGTTGTTCACGGGAGGAACATTTCCACTGTTGCACGTTCTCCTCGTTGGTGAGTACAGCATCTCCACGGTGGCCTCATTTCCATTGTTAATATTCTCAACGACATTCTCAAATCTTTGTCATAAAACAAGGGTTAATTAAGGAAATCAATATATCACATAATATCCCTATATACTTACCAAATAACAAATAAGCTTGGAGTGCGACACACTAGCGAAGGATTTACTCATCTCTCCCATCCTAGTTCTATTCCCGATCTCCGCCAGAGATCATATCCCTAAGCTCGATACCAATTGTGACGCCCCCAAAATAGGTATACATCACCCATTCTCGAGTTGTCAATACATGGTACGTAAACAACTACAACTTTATTAGTACAACAAGAAAACGTGAGTTTGAATACAAATATTATCTTCTGACAATATCTATACTCAAATAAATCCTCATCACATTTATTGATACATTATTTTACAAAATGGTGAGGACTACTAAACAACTCTCTCTAGAACCTTCATTCCATATACCAGACTGCATTACTCGCTATATTCTCGCCTCCCGAGAAGAAAAATGGAACAAAAAGGAAAAGGGTGAGCTCAACTAGCCCCAAGAAGAATATTATGACTAAGATAATATACAACAAATTATCATTAGTCTTCAACAGGAAAAATCTAATAGAATACAATAGACAACAAGTTTTTAAATCAATATTCGCAATTTGAAATAATAATTCATTAGAAGAGTTAAGTAGAGAATGCAAACTACTATCTTCTATGTATGAATTTAAAAGTTCATCGCCTATCTTTTATCCCTATAATATCAATCAATATATATCCGAATCAAATATTCATCTTTGCACTACAGCCAAAGATATTCATCGATTGGTCATGTTCATCTAAACACTGTTAATCTTTGCACTCACGGCCAAAGATATTCATCAAAATCATTCATCTTTGCACTACAAAGCCAAAGATATTCAATAATATCATCATTTAAGATCGAGGATGATGAAAATATTTTTAAAGAAACGAATCCAGTGAAACAAAATGACAAGGATTAAGGATTAAGGATTCGTACTTTGTTTTATCCACGTCCAAAAATACCTCAAAAATAATCATAGTGGTGTAAAATTCAAGAATGATCAAAACATGGATACAATCAAAGCTAGTATCCGAATAGATATTTTGGACTTAAAAGAAAATTTTTATTTTTCGATGAATAAGTGCAGATTCGTGAATAAGATCAGTATCGTGAATAGTGTCGACACGTGAATAGTAACTCGACACCAAAAGTTCCAAATTTGATAAAAAAACTTCAGATCAATATTTCAACATAATGATATTGAAGAAATAATATCATTACGAAAAAAAATAATATCCCTTACCTCGAAAGATCAAGACTTTTAAAATCAAAACAGGATATAGGCTATGACTTGAACTTGCATCAGTATAGCAATACTCAAAGTATACTCAAAATATTCACAAGAAATACTTCGATAATATAGAGAGAAAACTTGATTTACAGTGTGATTTTCAATTCTAACCTAAGCACCCTATTTATAGGAAATTTCTTAGAACACCAAAGCAGTAAAATTTAATAAAATATTAATAAATTTATATAAATCATACATAAACTTGGAAATTTGATTTCAAAGATATTTTTCAAACACATGTGCCTACCAACCATCGATAAAAAAACGTTTTTGTTATTTTAAACAATTAAAACTTCCAAAATCAATTATTTTAACTCCTAACTTTAATAATTCACAATAAATAGCACTTTTGTCGGAAAATTCAAAACTCACGACTTTTTATAGGAAATTCAATTTCTACAACTTTACGTAAGAAAGTTTTTCCAAATTCCAAACAAAATTGACCAAAATCCACAAACCAAGCGATTTTACGGTGCTATAATCAAATTTTCACCAATAAATGGGGTCCAACCGACATGTTTAACATGTTTTAAACATTTATTGCAACAAAAATACTCTTCCTCCTCAGATACTCATATATCCCACATTCGTTGTAAAAATATCACCATTATTATATTATTAAAATATAATAATATATTTAAATGAATTATTTTATCGTAAAAGATAAAATTTCAATTTTCAACAAAATTAAAACATTAAAATTTTCTCCATCTATATCCACGTAAAATCAATATTTTTCTCATCATATGAATCAATAATTAATTATTCACCAATAATATTACGTAATCACAATATCGACAACCTGTGCGGTTCTCAGAAAGAGGGGCTTTCCAATAAGAATTTCTCCTTATCATGCAAGCAATTAGATGACCAAACCTCTCCTTAGATGTAACTTTCTAGACATTTCCAATAATGTTATCTAATAATATTATTCGAGATAATATGAATTATTGCTTCGATAATGAAAAATATCGTGTAATGACAATTATTGAAACAACAACAATATAAAATATCAACGCAAAGAATTATTAAATCAATAAACTATCGAACAATAATTATCGTAACCATTATTGAGTAGTGCCTTCACGTAAGAATCAATAATTGGTGCAATACCGTAAGTACTACCGTGTTTTAACCAATCGAGTATTTTAACAAGATTAATCAGTAATAACTACGCCGTTATTTTTAAACAACTTATATTTGTCGTTTTCTTCATCCAAATGCTTTCCGTTATGGGGCCCACATGGTCGGTGCATACCGTCGCACAAATATTCCCCGACAAAGACGAATATTCCACCACCAAACGAATATTCCCTAAACAACAATGAATATTTTATAACCACTTGCTTATTTTGAAATATTTGCGTATTTTACCCCTAACTATCCACATTAATCAAATCAACCCTTATTATTTCAAAATAATAAATAGAGAAAATTAAATTTCATTAATAATAAGTTGGGGTCTTACACATGCGATAGACCGCATTGACAGGTTATTCCAATAGAATAATAAAGAATGGAATAACAGAAGAATTTCACCATGTATGCGGTACTTCGTATAGACAGGTTATTCCAACATAATAATAAAGAATGGAATAACATCCCTTATGAGTATTGAAAGAAAATAAATTTCTTCATGAATACGAAAGAATAATACCCCTTACCTCAAAAGAAGACTGGATATTGGAATAGTGAGGTAGCACACTTCTCTTCTTATTTCTCTATATAATTTCTCTCTATAATAATTGCTCTATAGCTTGAGTGAATTGGTGAGAAATGAAGGAAGAATGAGCTTCTATTTATACGAAAATATAGTTTCGATAATTGCACATTTTGGGGCTCAAAATATTACAGTATAATACCTTCCTCTGTTTTTTCATTTTTAATTTAGTCCTGCAAGTATTATCAAACTTGTACCACCTCCCCTAATAATAAATAATGTGAATCAATAGTTCAATCATGTGAATCAATAGTTATAATCATGTGAAAATACAAATTACAGTATAGTACCTCCATCTATACCTCCATTTTTAACTTAGTCATGCAAGTATTATCAATCTTGCACCAACTCCCCTAATAGTAAATCATATGAATCAATAGTACACACATGTGAACACATAGTTATAAGCATGTGAATTAATAGCAATTAATTGCTCATTTATCCGATTAATTACCCGATTGGTCAATATAATCTGTAGACATCAATTATTATCGAAATAAATGTCTATTTCCACTAACACTAATAATTCCCACACAATGGAATTATCAATTTCATCATTAATCAACACGAACTTATTCATCCTTAATATTATAACGCATAATATTTAACAACAAGGTTGTTCCCAGGAAAGAGGGGGCTTTCTGATAAGGATTTCTCCTTATTGGCGCGCAATTAGGTGACCAAACCTCTCATTGACAGAACTTCTAGACATTATCAATATTGCAAATAATAATATGAATAACTTTGTCGTCTCAATTATTGATTTAATAATATAAAATATTATGCAGATGATACTGTGACAATAATTGAATCAATAATATAAGAGATATTATACAGCAATTACTGTAGCAATAATTGAGTATAACTGAGTGATTTCTCACGTAAGCATCAATAATCAAAGATATTGTACAATACTGTGTGCTACTATACAACCACACGTATTACTGTACTTTTATCAAAGATTATTTTATGAAAACTTTCTTACTTTGAAAAATTTTCAAATATCACCCTTAACTTTAACCTTTTATCAATTTAACTATTTACCAAAATAGAAAAATTGAATACTTTTATTTCATAAAATTCAGGATCTCACAGTAGTTACTTTTAAGCACGATTTGAGAACATGACTAGTAGACAAGGCAACTTTTTGAGTATGTTGAACCTTTTCAAGCAAGAGCTTGGTCTTGTCAAAATGAACCTTTTTCGTAGCACTTGAGTCAGGGGTAGAACCCTTAAAAGTTAATACAACCAAAGTACTAGAAAATTTCGAGACATTTTCCTTTCATTTCCCCGTAATAGGTGATGGAGTATTCTCCAAATAGCAAGGAGCAGAAGTGGGACAATCCTTCCTTTTTGTTAATTCCCTCTAATTAAACCTGGGCTTAGATTTCATTTCCTCCTTTTCCCCTCATGAGGCTTTAGGGAGCAAGTGGAATTGGAATAACCATAGGTTTTACAAAGCATATATTTTCGGGGCTGCCAAGGAATATGAATATGAATTTTATGAGGAGCACAATTCTCAATTTGAACTTTAAAAGACTTAGGTAACTGAGTTGTGACTGCAATATCAATACAAACTCTAGCAACTTTGGCATATAACTTCTCTCTCCTCAATGTCTCTAACATCACCCTTAAGTGTTCAATATGTTCCTCCTTGGTTTTAGAATACACCAACATATCATCAATAAACATAACTACAAATTTATCTAAGAATGGTTTAAACACCCTTTTCATTATGTCCATGAACATTGCAGGAGCATTCGTTAGACCAAATGACATCACCAGAAACTCATAGTGAAGGCTGTCTTCGGTACATCTTCTGGCCTCACCTTCAGCTTATGATAACCACCCCTCAAGTCTATCGTTGAGAAATATCTTGCTCCCTTCAGTTGATCGAACAATTCATTGATTCTCAGTAGCATATATATTTCTTATCTTATAATTCTTGCAACTATAAAATTAGTTCTTTCATCTCTACTGGGGTCATTCTATATAGGGCTTTAGATATCGGGGTCGTACCTGGTGCTAAATCAATCACAAGGTTAAGCTCTCTATCTGGCGGAAGTCCATGCAAATCGACTGGAAATACATCTGCAAAATCTTTAATGACCGGTATCTCTTCTAACTTCACACTCTTCTTCTAAGTATCGATTATGTAGGGTAAGTATCCTACACATCCTTGTCTTAGTAACTTCTTGACTTGCATCAATGTCAGACAACTTGCCTGTCGAGGTGACTTGCTGCCATAAAACACCACCTTTGAAGAAGTCATAATGTTAACACATTTCTTTTGGCAATCAATCACTGCCCTATAATTGAATAAACAATCCATTCCATATATAACATCAAACTCCCTAAGTTTAATTGGTATCAGATCTACCATCATCTCGTGGTGCTTTATATCCACCCTACAATTCTTGTGTAACGACCGAGAAATTCGGATCCTTTGTAAAATAATTTTATTTAATAAAATAATGAATAAAATTATATTACTTGTTATTATTATGTGTTAGTAAGATGAATGTCATTCTATAACCTAGAAACGTCCGAAGTTAGTAGTATTTTGACTACGTGAGAGAATTAAAGTGTTTGAATGTCCAAGATAAAAATAAAAGTTTCTCGAGAAATTTTCCGAAAAACATTATTCAACGATTTTTGTTCGGGAATTATTTTTGAACTTCCAAGAAATACGTAACGATAGAATATCGAAGTGAATTGGATTATTTAATAATAATTAAAGTATGAAAAATGTAATTTTTTGCATGCGGACTTAATTCGAGAATGTTAAGGAAAATAAAGTGTTAAGGAAGTGAATGTAATGATCGTATGATATGTATGTATTGCACGAGGTAACGAATATGAGTATGATACGATGTATGATACGAGTATGTATGAAGGATGGAATATCGTATATTATGAATTAATATAGGAGTTAGAATACGAGAATAATACGTAAACAATATGTAATAAGTCTTTGAGCCAATTGAAATTGAATTATGGGATTATTTAGCAATTTGTAGAGTCCAATGGAATATAATGTGCAAGCCCAAGTGGGAGAAATGTTAAAGCCCAAAAGCTTAAGATAAGTTAATTAATCCAAGCCCAAGCTAGGATCCAATGGGTTAAGGTAATCCATGGAGCAACCCATGAGAATGTTGTTATTCTTGGTGACCAAGACAATTATGTGGTGACCAAAATATTAGTGTGATGGCTAAGTAATTAGTGTAGGGAGCAAATTTACTTAATAAGTGGGTAATGAATAGTTTGGAGGTGTAAGAAGGAGGTGGGATTGGTTTTTGTCCAATATGCCCTAACTTAGCAAATCCTATAAATACTAAGCCTTGGATTTCTTTTGTTACCTGTTCTCTTTCATCCAACACTTTTCTACTAATTGGTTAGAGAGATTAAGCAAGAATAAGTTAAACCTCCATTGTTAGAAAAGAAGAAGAAAAGCTAGTTCAACAAAGGTAATGATCCTATGTCATTAGTCTTCAATCTCTACCATTGTAGGTTGATAACAGAAGTGTGGATTAATGATCATGTATGCAAAGAATGATAGGAAGATATAAACTAAGGACTTAAGTCCTAATAAACCGAGAATAAGCATTTTGGTCATAGATAAGCTATGAATTAAGAAAGAACTTGTAAGACTTGTATCATATTTATATGAATGAATTTGGTATGTTAAAACTATATAAGAATGATGGATAGAAGGCTTAAACTATCATAAGTCATGAGAATTGAACTATATGTAGTTTATACTATGATAAGTTATAAACTTATGAAGAATAAGCCATAACTTATCATGAAAATAAGTTGATGTAATATGTAGGTTGAAATGTCAATATGATGGATATAGATCATTTGAAATGATAATCAAATCATAAGTAACGAAGCTATGCCAGAATTTTCACGATTGGACGATAATCGTCGAATTTGTGAAATTCTCGGATTAGAGGTCAAATTTTGATGTTGAGCTCAGAAATGTTGGTTTTCGATGGGAACAAGTCTTATTTGGCATTATAGAGTTGAGGACTCAAAAATGGCTGAATTCCAACTTAGAACGAAGAAACGAGCGTTAAACGTTCACAAACGTTTATCATTTTTGTTAAAAATGAACCAATAAGTGAATTTTGAGTTAACGAAGTAAAAAATATAAAATTCTTACATGGACACATAGAGTATGTGATTTGTGAGCTAATGGCTTTTGAACGAGCCAATTCGGACATAAAATGATCAAATTTGGAGTCCGGGAAGTTTGCAAAGTTCAAAAATTGTCCAAACTATTCGGTGCATGAAATGGAGTCAGCATGCCAAAATTGACGTAAAGCTAATAATGTGTGGTGTCAGCAAAGACCGCATGCATAAAGTCTTGACCTACTAAAGAGTCGCATACGCTACCGCAAAGACCGAAGTTTGTTCCATACATTAATACTAACTCAGAACGCAAATATGAAGTCAGTATATAAGAATAATCAGCATGCCGCAATGCCAAATTTTTTAAGGAATGTATAGTAAAGAAGGGTTACAAGTATAGCAAGAATGGTAGCTATTTAACAATAAAGTAAAATCTTAATTATAACATTGTTAAGCTTTGTTAAACCTTAATTATGATGCATAAAGGTTAAAGATAAGTAATCAAACATGAACGAAATGATGATGTAAACTATAACGGAAAGCCAGAACCAATAGTAACAAGTCTAATATGTGATTAGATTGAGAAGAAGGGTAAGATTCTTTAGGAACCATATATGTTTTATCATGACCTAATATGTTATATGATAAGATCATCTACTGTAGAGACCTTAAAGACTTAGCGTGAACGTGTAATAACAGTAGCAGACACTGAAGGAAAGTATTCTAACCCTTGTCTATGTTCAATCTAGACAAGATTTGTGATTCATGTATTCTTACGCATGAATTGTTGTATGATGAAGTCAAAACCAATTCTTTCGTACAATCTATTGATGTATGCTTAATGTTTTACCAAGCTATATTGGTGTGGTTTTCAAATGAAGACCGAGTATGCTAAAAATGTTTTGTCGTCAAACAACAGGCATGTGAGGTTGCCACAACTTAAACGTACATACGTTTAATGAATGTAGTGTTGACCAACGTACAGTACTATAGGCTAATCACCTAGACGTGCGAGTAAGAAATGCCAGACTTCTGAACTTTGTGCCGGGATGTCCTTTTCAAAGAAAGTATGAAATGCTCAAGGTCTTGGACCAAAATTGATGTTTTACTGCATATTGTCATTGTAAATCGTTTTAAAGAAAAATGAAGTGCTATTTTGAATTATCGATAGTACTTCATAACTATTGTTCAGTTATTAAAGATATATGATTTGTATGATTCAAGCATATTGTTAAATAGAATAGTCGTACTTGCTGAGCTAGTCATGCTCACTCTTGCTTGAACCATATGAATGCAGCTAAGACCGAACGGACCGAAGGACCCTACAAGGATAAAGGAAAGGCGAAGACGAACCTATAGATTTATTTATAATAGTATAGGTTGTAATGATAATATTTGATATTATGACAAGAACAATTGCAACTGTTATAAAGAACCTGGGGAATGGTAATATTGATTTGCAATATATATAACACATATTCATTCTTTTGAGGCTTTTCGATTGAATTTTTGTGTGAACTGTAGCACCGTGGAGCATAATCTGTCGGGTTGGAAGATACCCGAATTTGGGGGCGTCACAGGTTAGTATCAAAGCATTAGGTTATAAAACTTAAGGGGAAAAAGTAAAACCTAAAGTCATAACCTTAAGAGAAGTCATAGAAGTAAAAGAAGAAATTAACCCTATAAAAATGCATTATATATATATATGTTATGTGTTTTTATTATTCTACTAACGTGTACTAATTAAACTTAATTGTTTTGTGTAAATGTTAGGTGGAAATGGAGTGTATAGAGATGTACATGCAGTTAGTGAAGAATCGGTTAACCAGATAGAGGTTATACCGAACCCAATAGCTGAGGAGCCAGAAGTAGTGGTAATTGAGTTTGGAGACTATGAGGACCCCGATCTCATGTCGGTATTTGATGACATGTTAGAAGAAGAGGTGGAGGTGGTGTCCTTCAACCCTATGACACTTGCAGAAGAGACACCCCAAGGGGAGTCTATGATGTCATTGTTCATGGCAGTGTTAGACAGGAGGTGAAGGAGTTACGAGTGGAGCTCCAGGCTGTCTTACAGGATAAGACAGATGTGGAGTCGATGTGGGAACAAGAACACGATGAGCGGGTTTTAGCCAAGGATAAGGTCCATGAACTAAAGAATGTGGTTTTTGAGCTCAAGGGGGAACTAAAGACCATGAGGCAAAAGATAGGGAGAATGTCCTATATCCATAGGCGTTCTCATAAGGATTTTCAGCAGTAGGTAGCTGGATATCCAGTAGAGGCTGGGCAGACTCGGCACACAATCAGCCGAGATGTTATCGCTGGTTTGGCCACAACATATTTTGATAATGCCTTAAGGCAGATGTAATCTAGTAGTAGCTAGAGTAGTTTTAGATATGTAAATATTGTGTATCTAGTAGTGACGTAAAACCCTCTTTTGTATATCAAAGGGTACTCTTTTTTAAATCCCAATTTTTGGAAAGCAATTACGGGATGGTAATGTAATCAGCTTAGGTTGTGTAATGAAACGATTTATTATTATACTACAATGAATGAATCAATATAAGCCTTTTTACAGAACATATTGAGTAATGGATGTTGAAGTTATTGTTTAACTTGGAATAATGACTAACTAATAAGAAGGAAATAATAACGCAATATGTTGTTTATTGTAACAACAAAATGCCGCCAAGAAGAGGGCAACAAAACCAAGGCACTAATGTAAATCAACTGGAAGGAGGTCTGGTTAACCCAATGGAGGAATTTGTTAACTTATTAACAGCCGTGTTTCATAGAAATGAGGCTAATATCCCCATAAATCTAGGAGTAGCACGAGCTACTACCTTCAAGGATTTTAAAAGTGTCGGTCTACAGGAGTTCAAGGGAGCTATGGACCCCATAGAAACCCAGACATGGGTAAAGGAAATTGAAAAGGCATTTGTCATAGTAAATGTCGAAGAGGGTCAGAAGGTTCCCTTTGTAACCTATGTGATGAAAGGTGAAGCCAATTTTTGGTGGGAGGCTAACCAGGCTATGGCGGATATAGAGAACCTAACATGGGTGAGGTTCAAGGACATATTCTTCGAGAACTACTTTCCCACGAGTATGCAGGGAAGGATGAAGATGAAGTTTCTGGACTTGAAACAAGGGGACATGACGGTTCCCCAATATGCTGCCAAGTTTAATGAACTGGCGAGGTTTGCTCCACACCAAGTGGACACTGAGGTTAGGAAAGCTCGACGGTTCGACTAGTGCTTGAAACCCTGGCTCAATAACTATATATCTGTGTTCTAAAGTACTACGTTTGGGACTATTTTAAAAAAGGCGATAATCGCTGAAGGTGGTAGCGAGGCTCTAAGCCAGTACCACAAAGACAAGAAGAATAAGGGGAAGGTTGATGGGGAGTGAAAATAGAAGGAGCCAGCGAAAGCGGCGAGGGAAAAAAGTGGAAAGTGTTTGGCTCTGGGAATACCGGAATGAAGCAAGGAGATTCAAATAGGAGAATGGAGCCCTGCAAAACCTATAGGAAGACTCATCTGGGAGTCTGTCTCAAGGGGAAGGCTGTATGCTATAATTGTGGACAGGAGGGGCACATTTCGCCTAACTGTCCAAGTCCGAAGAAGAACCACATATGCTTTGTGTGTGGGTCAACTGATCACATGGCAAAGAGCTGCCCAAAGAAGGGGACAGATAGAAATTGGGGCACTAATAGCGGTAAGTTAGCTATTAGTGGTCCATCGCAGCCAGGTAGGCCGATGGGCCGTACCATTAACATGACAGTCCAAGATGCAGTAGCATCAGTGGACGTAGTCGCATGTATTATTCCGATCAATGACATAAATGCTTACGTGCTGTTTGATTTGGGTGCTACTTGTTCGTTTATAGCGTGTGATTTTTCTAGATGATTAGGATTACTTCCCGAAAAGTTGTTTATACCTTTAAATATTAAGGTAGCAAACAAAGAGGTAATTCCTGTTAAAAATATTCATAGGAGTTGTTGCGTAGACATACAGGGTTGTAAATTATCGGTAGATTTAATATCGATAAAGTTAGGAGAATTTGATGTAATTCTCAGAATGGATTGGTTGGTTAACCACGGGGCAATTATAGATTATCAGAAGAAATGTGTGAATATTAGAATGTTAAGACAACCTCAGATAGTATTTTACAGGAATAGATCGCGGGGACGTTCGTGTTGTCTTACTATGACACAAACTAAAAAATTATTGAGGAAGGGATGTGTAGGTTATCTGTGCCATGTTGTCAATACTCAGAGAGTGGTAGCAACCATGGAACAAATACCTATAGTTAGAGAATTCGCGGATGTATTTTTGAGTGAATTACTGTGTCTTCCACCGGATAGGGAGACCGAGTTTGTAATACACATTATGCCAGGAGCATCACCAGTTTCCAAGGCACCGTATCATATGGCGCCGGTGGAGATGAAGGAGTTAGTGGTACAGTTACAAGAACTGTTGGATAGGAAGTATATACAACTAAGTGTTTCACTGTGAGGAGCACTGGTACTATTTGTCAAGAAGAAGGAAGGATCGTTAAGACTTTATATCGACTATAGAGAGTTGAACAAGCTAGTGATAAAGAATAAATACCGATTGCCTAGGATCGATGATCTTTTTGATCAGTTGAAAGGGGCTAAGTATTTTTCTAAAATAGATTTAAGAACGGGGTATCACCAGTTGAAGATTAGGAAGGAGGATGTACCAAAGACGACATTCAAGACTCATTATGGTCATTACGAGTTTCTAGTGATGTCATTTGGGTTAACTAATGCACCAGCTACATTTATGGATATGATGAACAAAGTGTTCAAACAATATTTGGACAAGTTCGTCGTAGTGTTTATCGCTGATATTCTAGTCTATTCTAAGATGCCAGAAGATCATGCTGAACACCTAAGAATAGTGTTGGAGACACTAAGAAAGGAGAAGTTGTATGCGAAGTTCACTAAGTGTGAATTTTGGTTGGAAAAGGTACAGTTTTTAGGTCATGTCATTGACCATAAGGGGATTTCGGTAGATCCAACGAAGGTGGAAGCCGTGATGAATTGGGAACAATCGAAAATGCCGAGTGAGGTGCGGAGTTCCCTAGGGTTAGCGGGATACTATCAGAGATTCATCCAAGATTTTTTGAAGATAGCTACTTTGTTGACTAATTTGACAAGGAAGACGGTGAAATACGTGTGGACTGAAAAATGCGAGGACAGCTTTCAAGAACTGAAGAAGAGGTTGAGTGAAGCACCTGTTTTATCATTACCTGATGACACATGAAATTTAATAGTTTATAGCGATGCTTCACATAGAGGACTTGGTTGCGTGCTCATGCAGCATGGCAAGGTCATTGTGTATGCATCAAGGAAGTTGAAGGATTATGAGAAAGTTTACCCTACTCATGATCTGGAACTGGCTGCAGTAGTTTTTGCATTAAAGATATGGAGATATTATCTTTACGGAGAAAAATGTGAGATATACACGGACCATAAGAGTCTAAAATATATCTTCACACAGAAGGAGTTAAATATGAGACATAGGAGATGGCTGGAGTTGATAATGGATTACGACTGTGAAATCCTATATCAACCTGAAAAAGTCATTGTATTTGTCGATGCCTTATGTAGGAAGGGTCGGGAGAAATTATCTATGTTAACGACTCTAACTGAGTTAATAACAAAAATGGCTAGGATGGAAATAAAAGTGAAGTTGCCGAGTTAATCAAGACAGAGACTATTTGCGATAGAGATTCAATCTACCATCATAGAAAGAGTCGGGGAGGTGCAGCTGAAAACTGATGAGTGTGACCGGGTAAAGGAGCAGCTAACCAATGAAAAATATATTAAGTACAGTCTTGATAACGAGGGGTTATTAAGATTTGCAGGAAGAATTTGGGTTCCGAATGAGACAGAATTAAAGGAGCAGGTATTACAAGAGGCTCATAGTTTGAGATTTTTGATTCATCCTGGGAGTACTAAGATGTATCAAGACCTTCGACAGAGTTTTTGGTGGCCGAACATGAAAAGAGAAATAGCAGAATATATGAGTAGGTGCTTAACTTGTCAGAAATTTAAGGCCGAACATTAACAACCAAGTGGCTTGTTACAGTCATTGGAGATTCTGGAGTGGAAGTGGGAGCATATCACGATGGACTTTGTGGTGGGACTTCCGACTACAACGAAAGGGTATGATGCGATTTGGGTAATAGTGGACTGGTTGATGAAGTCGGCTCACATTTTGCGAATTAGGGTCAAGTATAACTTGGACCAGTTAGCTAGACTTTATATTAAGGAAATAATTTCCAGACATGGAGTACCAGTATAGATTGAGTCAGATCGTGATCCACGATTCACATCGAACTTTTGGAGGAGTCTGCAGGAGCAGTTGGGAACACAGTTAAAACTGAGTCCGGCGTATCATCCACAAATTGATGGACAGAGCGAAAGAACAATTCAGACGTTAGAAGATATGTTAAGGTATTGCGTTATGGATTTCAAGGGTAGTTGGGATGATCATCTAACATTAGTAGAGTTTGCGTATAACATTAGTTATCATGCAAGCATAGGTATGCCGCCTTACGAAGCTTTGTTCGGGAGGAAGTGCAAAACACCATTGTGTTGGGATGAAGTGGGAGAACACCGAATGCTAGGGCTAGAATTGGTGCAGCAAATAACGGATGTGGTGAAGTTGATAAGAATGCGTCTCGTAGCAGCTTAAGATAGACAGAAGAAGTATGCGGACTCGCATCGAGAAAATAGGGAGTTTGAAGTAGGCTCTTACGTGTTTCAAAAGGTATCTCCCTTGAAAGGAAAGATACACTTTGGAAAGAAAAGAAAGTTAAGTCCAAGGTTTATAGGACCTTTTAAAGTGTTAAAACGGGTAGATGAGGTAGCGTATATAATTGCATTACCTCCAAACTTAGAACGAATACATAATGTGTTTCACGTATCTGTGTTAGGTCCTTATAAGCCGTAATATAAGCACGTAATAGAGTATGAGCCTATTCTTATCGAGAAGGACTTAACATATGAAGAGATGCCGATTCAAATTATCGATAGAAAAGAGCAAGTTATGCGGAACAAAGTCATACCTTCTGTGAAGGTGTTATGGAAGAACCACGATGTAGAAGAGGCAACGTGAGAATTGGAAGAAAAGATAAGGAAGGATTACACTCAATTGTTTGCGTAATGTGAGACGAGATTCTGGGGACAAAATCTTTATAAAAGGGGAAGAATGTAACAACAGAGAAATTCGGATCCTTTGTAAAATAATTGTATTTAATAAAATTATATTACTTGTTATTATTACGTGTTAGTAAGATGAATGTCGTTCTATAACCTAGAAACGTCGGAACTTAGTAGTATTTTGACTACGTGAGAGAATTAAAGTGTTTAAATTTCCAAGACGAAAATAAAAGTTTTTCGAGAAATTTTCCAAAAAACACTATTCATCGATTTTTGTTCGGGAATTATTTTTGAACTTTCGAGAAATATGTAACGATACAATATCGAAGTGAATTGGATTATGTAATAATAATTCAAATATGAAAAACGTAATTTTTCGCATGCGGACTTAATTCGAGAATGTTAAGGAAAATAAAGCATTAAGGAAATGAATGTAATGATCGTATGATACGTATATATTGTACGAGGTAACGAATATGAGTATGATACGATGTATGATACGAGTATGTATGAAGGATGGAATATTGTATATTATGAATTAGTATACGAGTTAGAATACAAGAATAATACGTAAATAATATGTAATAAGGCTTTTAGCCAATTAAAATGGAATTATGGGATTATTTGGAAATTTGTAGAGTCCAATGGAATATAATGTGCAAGCCCAAGTGGGAGAAATTTTAATACCCAAAAGCTTAAGTTAAGTTATTTAATCCAAGCCCAAGTTAGGATCCAATGGGTTAAGGTAATCCATGGGGCAACCCATGAGCATGTGGTTATTCTTGGTGACCAAGACAATTATGTGATGACCAAGATATTAGTGTGATGGCCAAGTAATTAGTGTAGGGAGCAAGTTTACTTAATAAATGGGTAATGAATAGTATGGAGGTGTAAAAGGAGGTGGGATTAGTTTTTGTCCAATTTGCCCTAACGTAGCAAATCATATAAATACTAAGCTTTGGATTTCATTTGTTACTTGTTCTCTTTCATCCAACACTTTTCTACTTATTGATTAGAGAGATTAAGCAAGAATAAGTTAAACCTCTACTGTTAGAAAAGAAGAAGAAAAGCTAGTTCAACAAAGGTAATGATCCTATGTCATTAGTCTTTCCATATCTACCATTGTAGGTTGATAAGAGAAGTGTGGATTAATGATCATGTATGTAAAGAATGATAGGAAGAAATAAACCAAGGGCTTATGTCCTAATAAGTCGAGAATAAGCACTTTGTTCATAGATAAGCTATGAATTAAGGAAGAACTTGTAAGACCTGTATCATATTTACATGAATGAATTTGGTATGTTAAAAGTATATAAGAATGATGGATAGAAGACTTAAACTATCATAAGTCATGAGAATTGAACTATATGTAGTTTATACTATGATAAGTTATAAACTCATAAAGAATAAGCCATAACTTATCATGAAAATAAGTTAAAGTAATGTGTAGGTTGAAATTTCAATATGATGGATAGAGATCATTTGAAATGATAATCAAATCATAAGTAACAAAGTTATGCCAGAATTTTCATGATTGGACGATAATCGTCGAATTCGTGAAATTCTCGGATTAGAGGTCAAATTTTGATATTGAGCTCGGAAACATTGGTTTTTGATGGGAACAATTCTCATTTGGCATTATAGAGTTGCGGAATCAAAAATTGTCGAATACCAACTTAGATCGAAGAAACGAGCGTTGAACGTTCACGGACGTTTATCATTTTTGTTAAAAATGAACCAATAAGTGAATTTTGAGTTAACGAAGTTAAAAATATAAAATTCTTGCATTGACACATAGAGTATGTGATTTGTGAGCTAATGGCTTTTGAACGAGTCAATTCGGACTTAAAATGATCAAATTTGGAGTCCGAGAAGTTCGCAAAGTTCAAAAACTGTCCAAGCTATCTGGTGCACAGAGCTGGCGCCGCAGCGCCTTGTATAGTGTCTTAACCTACTGAAGAGTCTAGTCGCGAAGGCGACATATGGAATCAGGACTCGCTTCATGAAGTAGCCGAGTCCGTCAGCCATACACATCAACTAACTCGCTACCGAGAGCGAGTTGAGTCAGTATAAAGATATTTGGCGCCATAGCAACGCACTTTAAGGAATGCATAGTAAGGAAGGGTTACAAGTATAGCAACAATGGTAGCTGTTTAACAATAAAGTAAAAGCTTAATTATAACATTGTTAAAGTTTTGTTAAACCTTAATTATGATGCATAAAGGTTGAAGATAAGTAATCAAACGTGAATGAAATGATGATGTAAACTATAACGGAAAGCCGGAACCAATAGTAACAAGTCTAATATGTGAATAGATTGAGAAGAAGGGTAAGATTCTTTAGGAACTATGTATGTTTTATCATGACCTAATGTGTTATATGATATGATCATCTACTGTAGAGACCTTAAAGATTTAGCGTGAACGTGTAATAACAGTAGCAGACGCTGAAGGCAAGTATTCTAACCCTTGTTTATGTTCAATCTAGACAAGATTTGTGATTCATGTATTCTTATGCATGAATTGTTGTATGATGAAGTCAAAACCAATTCTTTCGGCTAGACTTAAGATTTTTGGATTTCATAGAATCTATTGATGTATGGTTAATGTTTTACCAAGCTATATTGTTGTGGTTTTCAAACGAAGACTGAGTATGCTAAAAATGTTTTGTCGACAAACGACAAGCACATGAGGTTGCCACAACTTAAATGTACATACATTTAATGAATGTAGTGTTGATCAACATAGAGTATTATAGGCTGATCACCTAGACGTGCTCGTAAGAAATGCCGAACTTACAGACTTTGTGTTGGGATATCCTTTTCAAAGAAAGTATGAAATGCTCAAGGTCTTGGACCGGAATTGATGTTTTACTGCATATTACATTGTGAAATGTTTTAAAGAAAAGAGAAGTGCTATTTTGAATTATCGATAGTACTTCATAACTATTGTTCAGTTATTGAAGATATATGATTTGTATGATTCAAGAATGTTGTTAAATAGAATTGTTGTACTTGTTGAGCTAGTCATGCTCACTCTTGCTTGAACCATATGAATGCAGCTAAGACCGAACGGATCGAAGGATCTGACAAGGATAAAGGAAAGGCGAAGACGAACCTATAGATTTACTTATTTAATAGTATTGGTTATAATGATAATATTTGATATTATGACAAGAAAAATTGTAACGGTTATAAAGAAGCTGGGGAATGGTAATATTGATTTGCAATATATATAAGACATATTCATTCTTTTGAGGCTTTTCGATTGAATGTTTGTGTGAACTGTAGCACTGTGGAGCACCATCTGTCGGGTTGGAAGATGCCCAAATTTGGGGGCGTCACATCTTATATGTACACCTAACAGGAATCACTTCCCTATCCGCGATCTCTATGCTTAAAGGGAAATCTAATTCTTCCTGAGGCAAATCTAAATTCCTAGCAAAATCATCAGATATAAATGAACAAGAAGCACCCGAATCAAATAACGCATAAGCATTAATACCATTCATCAGAATGATACCTGACACCACATCCTTTGACTGTACAGCATCTTGTACGGTTATATTAAAAGTTCTAGCAGTAGGTCGGCTTGATTGCACTTGCCCAGTGATACTCAACGTATCACCGCTGTTGCTTCCCTTGTCTCCACTTGCACCTCCCGCTGTCTTTCTAGGGCAGTCACGAGCCATATGATCCTTCGACCCGCAAGTGAAACAGGCTCCCTCCTTCTTCAATATTAAATTATTAATGAAAATTCTCTAAAAATATTAAAAGTTACATTTTATAACTCAAAATATTTTTAAATACTTTATTATTATTTAAAATGATTTTTATAATATTAAAATCATTTTTTCACTAATTTATTTAATAAACTAATTAAATAAATTAAATATCATTAATATTCAAATAATTATAAATATTAATGAAAAATATCCCAAATAGTCAAAAATTATTTTTCATAATTTAAAATAATTTTTAAAACCATTTTTGTAATTTTTAGAATTTATTTTCTATTTTTAATTAATTTTTGGAAAATCAAAAATTAAAAATATTAGAAACCGTCGCTATATCCTATAGCGACACTAAGCGTCGCTGTTGGTGTTCTTGAGCTCAAGAACACTGATAGCTTAGCTATCAACATGCCTTGTTTGACCTCGATTAATTCTCTGCTCAAATCTGTTCTAGGTTTGTTTAAACATTGCTTATGTAGTGTTTATGTAACACTACACGAATCAATCATCAACTTGGTCATACAACAACACATCATGAAGTTCTGGACATTCAAATTCATTGTCAGACCTTACCTGGGTTTTCCAGAAACCCAGGCAGTCCGAGTAGGCATATTCTAGGTCGATTATATACATGTTCTGGTCATAAAAAAGGTGGGTTCTTGGTCCATACATCTAGTACATATGACAAGGAACAAATATAGATCATTATCTCAGGCCAACAACAATTGATTCACAGGTTATGACACGGTCAAACCTTGTCAGAAGCTCATGCAAAACCATTTCTGAAAATTCCAGAATTTCAAGTCATGGCCGAGTGGTCTACTTTGACCACTTGCTACAATCAATCTGTTGACTGATTGTGGGTTCTTAAGGCATGGATCTACAGTACAGACAACATGCTACAAATATGTTACAACAACATCATTAAAACACTTAAACACAAACAGATCTGGGCTTCAAAAATTGTTGTCAAACACTAAAAAATACTTTATGGGTTGCCCAGATTTTACTCGGTCATGGTCGGTCAACCGACTTTAACCGATAATAACTTACGATCTAGACATCCAATGGCTGTGATACCACTTCTAGATCAAAGATCTCCTACATACTAAACTACAGATCTAACACATAAAACAAGAAAAATAAAAATCACAGAAAGATTTAGAGCGACTGACATATGCTTGTCAGACCACTTTTCAAGCTCAAGAATAGTTTTTAAAAAACACAATTTTAAGGCACTTTGATGTTATGGATCCATGATGGATCATCATAGATCATCATAAAATGACTTCTAACACAAATACAAACATATAAACATAATTTTTTCTTAACATGAAAGATCAAAAATAGGTTAGGGCTTTTATACCTTCAAGTTCAAATCTTAATCTATGCTCTCCAATTTGATATAAGGTGATCTAAGGGCTGTTTATGTGACTGATCTACTTAACAAATTCGGAGGTCTTTGTGAGAGAGAGAGTTGGTGAGAGCCTGAGAGAAAAATGAGCAAATGAATGGACTTTCTCTCTCTCAAATCTATTTATAATCACTTAGATGCAATGTATGATCTGATAGCTGTCCATTAGAGGCTGATTTACTGGATTTGTTGGTCGTGCAGAGTCAAATAATTAGGTCACCAACCCTTGATATGGTAAGATTTGCAAGTTAGCTCTCAAAAATACACTAAAAGGGTAATTTGGACATTGTCCTTATATTTTTAATGGTATACATGACATTTTCCAAACCCTTAGGGTTTAACCTTAAAGTTCTAACCCTTAGATTTTACAACATTAATTTCTAAAATTTCTAATTAGGGTTTTAATTAGACAAATTTAAATTTCTAAATTATAATTAGCGTTTTCTAATTATATTAGATTTTCCTAATCATATTAGCGTTTAATAAACACATTAAGTATGCCAATTAGGATTAGGGTTTCTTAATTAAGGTTTGGGATTCTCGGTCTTAAAATTAGGGTTTCCCGACATACGATTAGGGTTTCTAACTGTGCGTTAGGGTTTCTAATCCTGAGATTAGGGTTTCTAGTCTCTGATTAGGGTTTATTAATTTGAAACCTTATCTGATCAATCATTGATCAATAATTCTATACAGTACAAACACATAGATACCAATATAATTATTTTAGTTATATTTTCTATCAAATCTCTATTCAGAATTAGGGTTAGGGTTTCTAAAGTTGTTAAGCACAACTCTACTCTTATTTTTCAGTCAATACACAAATTGACCACTACTTGAGACTCGTATCACAGATACACAACACAATATTAACAGTAAATATTAATAATAATAAAAAATTTATTCATAAAATTTGGATTATTCAAAATCCCGGTTATTACAATTGCTCTAGGTTATACGTAACTCTTATTGGTAAGAAGTGAGCCGATTTCGTCAACTGATCTACTATTACCCAAATAACGTTGTATCCCTTCTTTGTTGTTAGAAGTCCCACCACAAAGTCCAATGTGATATTCTCCTATTTCCACTTTAGAATCTCTAGTGATTGAAATAATCCACTCGGTCGTTGGTGTTCAGCCTTAACTTTCTGACAAGTTAAGCACTTACTAACATATTCTGTTATCTCTCTTTTCATGTTTGGCCACTAAAAGTTTTGTTGAATGTCTTGATACATCTTAGTACTATCTGGATGTATCGAGTACCTCAAACTATGGTCCTCATTCATTATCTCTTCTTTTAACTCAAAATTATCTGGAACCCAAATTCTTCTTTCAAAATGAAGTAATCCTTCCTTATCAAGGTTTTACTTAGTCTTCTCTTCATCCTCCATCCTCTTCTTCATTCGTTCGCAGTCCTCGTTACCTAATTGTACTTCTTTAACTCGTTCCACTATAGTTGGTTGAGTCCCCATTGTGAATAACATCTCTATCGCTTCACTCAGTAATTTAACTTCTAGCTCCATTCTTGTTATCTCCGTTATTAACTAATTCCAAGTCGTTAACATTTATAGCTTTTCCCTACCCTTCCTACTTAGCGTGTCGGCTACTACATTTGCTTTTCCTGGATTATATGAGATATCTCAGTCGTAATCTTTATCAACTCTAACCACCTTCTCTGCCACATATTCAACTCCTTCTGTGTGAAGATATATTTCCTCGCCATTTTCTCTTGTAAAATGCCCACCCCAAGCACTCTGTTTATAGAGGGGGAGCCGCAGGTGTACTTGCAGTAGTCGCAGATGCACCTGCGGCTGCCTGGGGTGCCCCGGGTTCCGCGAGTCTTGTCGTGTCGAAGTACGTGCACGCATGCAATGTGATGTCTACTCGAACTTTCAGAACTTCAATTTGAGCATTCGATTGAGGTTTATAAGAACTTTTTTGGAGTGCGGTTATCGAGAGCTACACAATGACATAGGATTAGAGGTTGTGCAAATTCAGGAAGATGGGACCATGCCCTTGGTCTTCAAGACTTCAAATTCTAACTGGTGTGCTGTCTTGTGTAGTAGACACTCGGGATTGGAGATATTTGGTTCTTATAGGACACTTTTATATAGAATATATGTTGAAATGTGTTTAGACGGCGTGCATGTGGGATCGAGGTGGAAAAATGATGATTGTGCCCCTCACCGAGGTTATCTCTGATTTGGCTGATATAATAGTCGTTGCTCAGGGTTATCTCTGAGATTGGGCTGCTGCAAGTGCTGAATGTCCTCAAGGTTATCTTTGATGTGTGCCTGACCTCTCGGGGTTATCTCTAGGATTGGGACTGAGTGCCTTGGGTTTATCTCCAAGGTTGAAGTTGATTGCAAAGGTGGAAATGAACTTTTCCAGGGTTATCTCTGGAACTAAAACTGCACTCTCGGGGTCATCTCTGAGGTTGATGCTAAAACTTCTGGTGTTGTTTCTAGGATGAAAGTAATTATCTCGGGGTTATCTTCGAGATGATAAAAACTGAGTATCCCAGGGTTATCTCTGGGATTGAGCTTAGTTGTCCTCCAGGGTTATCTCTAAAAGACGATTCTGCCCTCCTATAATGTTAGTAATAAGAGTGAAAAAAATTTCGAGTGTCTACAGAGGCCCCTCTTTATCATATTTATGCAATTCCATGGCATGGATAGGATAAAGAATACTAGACACTTAAAATGTGATAAGATAATCATGATGGAATGTACTGCAGCATGATGTATATGCATAATGCATGTGGTTTGTTGGATTGTTCTCCAATAGGATGTGATGACTGCAGGCTCCCACGACTTCTGCCAGGGATTTAAGTTATCACTGACAACCTTAATGAACAATTTTAAACGTGTGATCCAAAGTTCTCAACAACTTCCAGGATGTTGACGTTGGGGTTATCACCAAAGTCCTTAATCCTTGGTACATACTTTACACTGAGGATATACCTCTCAAATATAAGAGACCTTTGGGGATGTATTTTGTCTGTAGAAGACCTTGTATAACATATTCCATCATTGGACCTCCCCGACGAGGATGGTCCTTCCTGGTTTGTGTCGTCAGGTCCTTCCATTGTTCAGTCAGAGTTACTGCCAACAGTCTGTATTGTCAGGGCTACCTGACCCTCATTGAAATGTACATCAACGGATGAGATTCTTGATGTGGGTGATGTCAAGGCTGCTTGACCTTCATTGATGTATGCATCAACGAATAAGATCATCGGATGGTTTTTGATACCTTGCTGGATTTACTTGCCAGCGGCTGACTGCCGTCAAGGTTGCTTGACCTTCGTTGACGTGTTCATCAACGGTTGATACAGTTCTGCTGGGGAGAAAGGTTTTGGGGTTCAGACCCCGAACACATGGCATCAGACCTTCATAAGGTATTGTTAAGTGTAATTTACAACTATTTTGATCATCGGTATGGTAAACCATGTAACTGGTCGAATACCAATGAGTGACATGTAGACCCACAGTTTGGTATCTGAAAACCAGGATTTCATGTTATTTTGCTTAATCGCGTAGCATCTTTTTTCCTGATTTGGCTTTTTTAGCTTATGAAACCTCTTTTACAACTCAACCTGAACCAAGTTGGAGGGGTGAGCCCCACCCAGGGGAGCCACAGGTACACCTACGGCCAGCCGTGGGTGGCCTTAAATGGCTTGGTGCTTTCATAAGTCATTTTCATATTGCGCCACACAGGAAATTCGAGAGATCTTCTTTAGATTTGTTGAGTTCGGGCGTCTTTCTACATATTCTATCACCGTACAAGTGTTCTACACTGCCCTGGTAATGTATGCATGTCTTCTTTTCCATTTTTTATCCATTAGAAAATGAGTTATCACATGAAATGCTTCAAAACACGTACTAGTGAATATGCATGCTCATATAACCTGATAAAAAGTATTCAACACAGTAAATGTTAGTATTTAACCATGCTAAACATAATAATGTGAAAAAAAATTGACTTTTAAGATAGTCAAATTGACACCTTTTTCATGCTATTTCTTATCCTATTTGAGGATAAATGAGCAAATGTGGTAAAGCAAAGTAATCTTAGTAATTAGGCTACCCTTACGGATTATGTCATTGATGTTATAGTGCATATAGGATATTTATGACTATGGGTAGGTGTGCTACTGAATGGCCACCTAGTCATGCCTATGTGCATGTGGATAGTCCTATTTATACAGGAGACTATGGCAAAATTTTCCAAAATATAGGTATTGAGTAGTTATGCATTTTTAACTCTACTATAGACGTATGTTAAAATAATGCATGCATGCATGTAGTCATAGAATACATTTGAAAAAGCTCCAGGTTAGAGTTTACCACACCCTTTTTGAGGTGATTTAGAGACTTGTGTCCGGATATATGGATCCAGATTAGCTAAGTAGCTCCTACAGGACCACTTCAGGTGTCCAGAGGAGGGCCTTTGATGTGCCTCGTCGTCTGGTGGAGACAGTGATACGTCATGCCTGGGTTGATGTACCAGATGTTGAGGACGAGGAGGAGGATGTACCGGTTATGGACCTCGCTCCTGCTGCTCATGTTCCCTGTAGGGATCTTCCAGTCATTCAGGTGATGACCCCAGAGCTTCTGGGTGATTTGAGTTGACACCCCTCAGTTTACTTCCATGCAAACGAGGTACAAGCTGGGTTTGATCTTCCTTCTTTCCTATTGATGAGGAGTGATGGATTCTGATGTTGATCCGCTTTTCTGATGTAGGTTCCAGGCTTTACACAGCCTCAAGAGAATTGGTTCATCATTCACTCTACATATCAGGCTATGCATACTGATTATCGAGCGATTGTACATGGTTTGGGCTTTGAGGCGTTCTTTTCCATCCTCCCCCATCATTGTCCCTGGGGTTATCTCAGGGCATTGTCTGAACGCTGGTTTCACCAGACTCAGACTCTCCATTTATTAGACTGTGAGGTGATGATGATGCCGATGGATTGGTGGTTTATCACAGGTATGGAGTTTGGAGGGGCGCCAGTGCCATATACGACAGATATTACCCCGACGGTCGTTAGATCCTTACTAGGAGTCTCGGCTGAGGTTCTTAAGCGTAAAACAGTCCGTATAGGTCCTTTGAGCATAGATGCTATAAGGGGGCTTTTGAGTGAGCTCATACCCGATGACGTGAGAGTTAGGGATTGCATTCTTAGGCGATTGTTCCTGATAATCCTTAAGGGCTACTTCATAGCAGATAACTCTTCCACGATATCATTCACTTTGGTGAGTGCCACACGAGATGTGGACCATATTGGAGAGTATGATTGGGGCTCCTACACCTTTGCCTACTTCCTCAAGGGCATACGCATGCGTTCGTAAAGCTTAACAGAGGCTTGGTTAGGATTTTACCCATTTCTGCTGGTGAGTAGTTCTCTTGTGATTTCCCATGTACAGGTTAAGAGTGTTGACTGGCAATAGATGTTTGCCTTTATGTTGGCAATTTTGGGCCTACGAGAGGCTCCCATGTTTGCGTCCTGTGAGTGTGCTAGGTTTAGATACCTATCCATGAGGACGGCGATGACATCACTCCATTGTCGCCTACAGTTGGAGTTGTTGACAGCTGATGTTATTGCTTGGATTCCCTATTCAGGGGAGCATTTAATCGTTGTGTTTGAGGATGGGTACCCGACTGGTGTCGAGTACGTGATATCCACCCGTAGGATTCCTCTATTCACTAATGGAGGATGGGAGCTCTATTTTAGGAAAGTGTGCTACTAAGAGCACCATAGGGGAGATCCGTGTACCAATCTTACCTCCTGCCAGGCGTTATTGGCCTGTATCACAGTCGCCCATTATTGATATCCCATTGATGGGTGTTTACAGTTTTACCCTGTCAGAGGGTCCTTATACTCAGGTGATGTTCCAGCCTTGGTGGTCCCTTCGTACCATCGGAGCCCAGACCCGCACCACTCTGTTTATGGGGGATATGGTTCTTGGATCCGTGATGATGGCAGATTGGATGGCATGTGTCAGATATCCGACTCATTTGACACAGATTGATAGTTTGACCCGGCAGTTGGACCGGGCACATTTCTTTATCCGACATTTGGGCAAAGATCCTTCAGAGGAAGATACCTTTGATCCTTCTAACTCAGGCGCTGGCCCCTCAGGTGACCCATATGGCTTTGCCGGTGCAGATCCTCCTTTGTATAGGCCTGATATCACTGTTGATGGAGATCCATTGACTCAGGAGGAGTTACATCAAGTGGACAGGATTGATGATGTAGACATTGACACTATTGTTTTCTTCTGATGTGTATTCTCGTTATATCTTTTGATAGGCATCTGTTAGATACTAGGTGGTTGTGCCCCATTCTCGCTATATCTTTTGATAGGCCTCTGTTAGTTGTTGGGCGTATATGCCCCATTTCCCTGTATTTTTAGCTGTACAGAGATGTATTAGATGATGATGTACTTAGGAATGTATATACTGTTATTCCCTACATCATATTGCCATCTATTATTTATCACGCATGTATTATGTTATGCATATGTATGTATGTCCAGGGATATTTAGCATTGACCCCTGGATGGTCTTATGATATGGCCCACATAGATGCCTTCTTCGATAGTTAGCTGCATTTATCACACCTCACCAGTGTTGGTAGCCTCCCGTCTGAGGTCGTGGTATGATAGTTTGTAACCTCTAGAGAGGGTGACCGTAGATCAGTTATTACAGCATTCTATGACCCTCCTGATGTTTCAGGTTCCCGCAGGCTTTGTAGAGGGTATGCTGGAGCATTGGATATCGAAGAGGTAGGTTTTCTGGTTTGGTATCCAGGAGTTAACTCCAACCTCGGAGGAGTATGCATGGTTGACGGCGCTGCTATTAGACAGACTTTGCGCGTGGATGACTATCGACGACATGAGCCAGTAATTTATGACCCTCATTGGGCTGAGGTGTAGAGTAGTATAGGATGAGATTACATATGGCCATGTGATATCTAAACAATTTTTGATAGACAGCTTTGTCTCAGAGGACAATACGATACTCGGGGGATTTCACCACACCAAAGGACCAGTGGCGTGTAGCCAGAGTAGATGTACTCGTTATGTGCGTAGTGTCTTATGTGTACATGCCACTGTACATGGATGAGATGGAAATCGATGTTATCATGGCAGTGAGAGCTCTTAGAGAGGGTCATACCATTATGCCAATGATTGTGATAGGGACATTTAGATCCACCACGTACTGTCATACATATCCCGCAGGGGTATTCATAGGCAGCTTGGTCATGTTGTATGTGTGGTTCATATCACAGCTGAGACCATTTGGTACCTTTCAATGGCATATATACTATTTTACCCACGAGATAGCAATGTCTTACTCCTTTCAGCCAGCGAAGTGTACAGATGCTACATCCTGGTCAGCATTTTTATCCGGAATCGGAGATCTATTTGGTATTTTGTCGTGTACAGGGCTCAGTTCACCATACAGCTTCATTACTCATGCGCCTGGCATGGATTATCTCCCTTTAGCTGGTTTGAGGGGCATGACGACATACCACCCACTAGCTGTGATGTCACAGTTTGACCAGTTTTAAGACTTCCATCCTTTTGAAGGGGCATTAGGTCAGCGCTTGGCTTCTCGCCACTTGTCAGCAGAGGACAAATCTAGGGTGTATGCATGTTGGGATCAGCGTGAGCTAGCTGAGTTTTCTATTAGCCATCCGGGCTATTCGATAGAGTATTCTGTATGGATGGAGACAAAGACTGCATCGGCTACGGTTGTATCTAGAGAGCCGAGCATTGATTCGGAGGGTGGAGATCCCGTGGAGGACATAGATTCTCCTATCGAGGAGGAGTTATTTGTTAATTTTGGCTCAGCATTAACAATGACTAGGCTGTTGTTGATAATGTATTGAAGTTGCTGATAAAGGGTAGAAGGGACGGCTCTAGCCATGTGAATCCACAGTTTTCCCAAAAACAGGTTGTATCCTGTATCTATCTTGAGAACATGAAAAGATATGCAGAATGTATGTGGACCAATCTCCACTGGCAATTCAATCTCTCCAACAGAGTTTTATCGGGATCCATAAAGCTTTGATAATTGTATAGCTCCTTTTGATCCTCTTGGGATTGATATTCAACTTTTCCAAAGTGGAATAAGGATAGATATTCAAGGATGAACCTCCATCTATCAGAACTCCTCCCACCACGTATCTAGAGGACAAAATCGCTATATGCAACGGTTTGCAATGACCAGTCCCTTTGGGAGGTATGTCGTCATCAGTGAAAGATATCACATTATTGTTAAAAATGTGATCAACCAAATGTTGGAACTTTTTAACATCCACTGATTTCGGCAAACGGGAAGACCTTCCGGTGTTCTTCAGAAGAGAAAAGCAAGTCCAGTATAGAAATTTGTCGCGGAGCTTCTTTCAAGCTTAAAACCACCTTGGCTTCGTTATGGCCCATAGTATGGAGGAACTCTTCAATTTTTTCCATGGAAACTTTACCCTTTGATTTAATGATAGACTTCATTACCTGGTGGGGAAGATATAGTGGATTCTCCTTCAACATTGTTGCAGTTATATGGGATGTGGATCATTCAGCCTGTCCATAATTCCATGGTACTTTTTGTAGGCTGACAATAGGATACTGTGGTCTATAAGGCAATGTAATTGGCCTTGGTGTAGCCACTTTCAAAGGATTGTTAGTACCTTTGAGTTGAATTGCTTATATTGTGAGTGGTCTTGTAAGACCCCAACTTTTTTTTTAATAAAGGTGATTTATCTATAAATATCATTTTTAAATAT
The DNA here is from genome assembly GCA_020205615.1 of Panax quinquefolius. Classification (NCBI taxonomy): domain Eukaryota; kingdom Viridiplantae; phylum Streptophyta; class Magnoliopsida; order Apiales; family Araliaceae; genus Panax; species Panax quinquefolius. The sequence goes on along the minus strand of CM035163.1, from coordinate 126,143,082 downwards.
TATGGAATGAATTTGATATAATGTTATAGTTGTGGGTAATATTTATAAATTTTGCAAAGTATGCAAGTTGTTATATAATATTTGATTGGTCGGGGAATATTCGTTTTAACAAAGAATATTCGTACGATGACACAATCATTGGTGGACCCCACAACGGAATTATTGTCGAATTGAGAAAACGACAAAAATATTTTATGAAAATAACGGTGACAGTTTTACCGTTAACTATTGAAACACCTAGTGTTAAAAGTACATGAATACGCGTGGTTGCATAGTAGCACACGATATTGATTATTGATGCTTACGTGAGAAGTCACTCGGTTTTGTTCAATTATTGCTACATGAGAATTCTTTGCATAGTATCTCACGTTATTTGATTCAATTATTGTCGATATTTTATATATTATTAAATCAATAATTGAGATGATGAGTTATTAATATTATTATTTGCAATATTAATGATGTCAGTAAGTTACGCCAAGGAGAGGTTTGGTCACCTAATTGCGCGCCAATAGGGAAAAATCTTTATTGGAAAGCCCCCTCTTTCTTGGGAACAACTTGGTCGATTAATATTGCGAATTATAATAATGATGATAAATGTTGTTAAAAATATTGAGATGATTTTTATGAAGTATTTGTTGTAAATATTGGCGTATTATTTGGATTCTCATTTACCCATTTTCCAAAATCGTCGGTAGAAAGTTGTCTCAGTTCTGTATTATTATATTTATATATATATATATATATATATATATATATATACATATGCGTATTATACAAGTTATATATATAATATATAAACTATGTGTCGTGAATGTGCTGTGAAGAGAATTTGGTGGGTGAATGGATTATATGTTTTAATATGTAAGAGAATTTGGTGGGTGGTGGTAAGTATATATATATATATATATATATATATATATATATATATATATATATGATTTTGTTGTATATGAGATGTTATGGAGAATAAATTCAAAAAAAGGTGACACGGGTGGTTCATTTTCTTTCAAACCAACATGTGGTTGATTTTAGCTTTTTGTTTTTACTTGATAATTGATTAGAATTCAATCGTCTGAAGACGCCCGTGATTTCATTAATTATTATGTCCATGATTTTTTCTTAAACAGTACCCCTTCAATTCTCCTATAAATAGGATGCTTAGTTAGAATTAAAAACACACTAGAAATTCAGAGAATTCTCTTCTATAATCTTGAGCATATATCTTTAGAGTTTAAGAAAGCTTTGAGCGTAGTGCAAGTTTTCTTCAAGAATATCCTCGCCCTACCAGTCAGAATACTCTTCTTTTACGGTAAGGGATATTATTGGTTGTACTCGTAAGGGGTATTATTTCTTTCTTATTCATAAAGAGAACTTATGTTATTCCATTCTTTATTATTCTGTTGGAATAACCTGTATACGCTGGCTACCTTATACTTGGTGAAATTCTTCTGTTATTCCATTCTTTATCATTATGTTGGAATAACCTGTCTATGCGAAGTACCGCATACATGGTGAGATTCTTCTGTTATTCCATTTTTTATTATTCTATTAGAACATCCTGTCTGTACGTTACGCATGACCTGGTTCCATTATTTATTATTCTGTTGGAACATCCTGTCTGTGCGTTTACGCATGACCTGGTTTCGTTATTTATTATCCAGCTGAAACATCCTGTCTGTGCGTTTACGCATTTTTTGGCTTTTATACTCCATGAAATTAGTGTAATATCCTTGATATTTACGCTTCATCCAGTATCTTTTCATGGAAATATTCTTCTGAGCATTTTTAAGTTTTACCCCACAAAGCAGTATCATGTTTAAAATTTGGACGTTATTAGTTCCTGGATAAATTAATTCTTGAACTTGTTTTATTGAATTCTTATATCATTGTCATAATCCTCATGTTTATAATATGTTGAAAGTTATTTGTGGCCTGTAGTGCATAGATGGACTTGGTATGATTATGACCAAGGATTATTCGGTATAATCATGACCGTAATGTTATAAATGATGTGATAAAAGTCCTCATTAGCCCGTAGTGCATTGATGGACAGTTGTTGGCATGATCATGACCATTGATGAATACTCGAATATCCTTGGCCCGTAGTGCATGGATAGTTTGTGGTCGTGATACTAATGAATATCCTTGGCCGTAGTGCAGAGATGATGTGGATTATTTATTAAGCTGAGTCTCAACGATAAAAGTGATGAAAAACCTTTTTAAATCATAAAAGATAGTAGATTTTACTCTCTACTTGACTCTTTTAATGGATTGCTTATTTCGCTGCAGTTAAACTTAATGTTTGTTGTATTTTATCAGTTTAACACTGTTGAAGGCTAACGATAATTTATTTTGCATTATCTTAGTCATAATATTTCTTACTGGACTAGTTGAGCTCACCCTTTCTTTCACTATTCTCTTTAGGAAATGAGAACGTAGCCGGGACTAGTCGGGGAAGGGAGTGACGGTCCAGATGATAGTATTAGTTGTCTTCACTATTCTGTTAAATAGTCTGACAATAAATGTAATTAGGACTCCATTGAGTGTGGATATTGTCTAGATGATAATATTCTTATTAAAACTCTTAGATTATGTTTTGTTGTATTTTACACGATGGTTGTATAATTAAGTTTGTATTTATATTCTGTACCATGTATTTGGTGACTCAAGATGGGTGATGTATACCTATTTTGGGGGCGTCACAATTGGTATCAAAGCTTAGGGATATGATCCCTGGCTAAGATGTGAGACAAGAACTAGGAGGGGAGAGACGGGGAATTCCTTCGCTAGTATGACCTACCTAAGTTTATTTGGTATTTAATTGGTCGGTCAGAGTATAGGGATAATATGTGATATGTTAATTAACCCTTGTTTTGTGGCAGTATTTGAAAATGACATCCAAGAATGTTGAGAACATCAATGGAGCACAGGAGACCGTTGAGTCTCTACAGATCAATAATCAGGATAATGTGGAACATGAAGGCGACTATCCTCAGGCAAACAACAACACGAACCAGATGATGAACAATGGAATGTTCAGAGGCTTTATGCAATTCATGAAACATCAGGCAAGAGTGGCTCCTATCCAAAATGCAGGTGGAAACTGTAAGACCACGATTTTTTTTTTAAAATAAATGGAATTTCCTTTATTTATTATGTTGAAATAGTAAGGGTTGATTTGATTAATGTGGAAAGTTATGGGTAAAATACGCAAATATTTCGAATAAGCAAGTGGTTATAAAATATTCATTATATCGGGAATATTCGTTTTTGGTCGGAATATTAAATCGCTGTGGGAATATTTAACGACAATGCCAGTATGATCTTTTGTGGGCCCCATAGCGGAAAGCGATTGGATGAAGAAAACGATAAATATAAGTGGTTTAAAATAATACAGAGAGTAGTTATTCTTTATTATCTTTGTTAAAATACTTGTGGTTAAAACACAAGAGCATTACGACATTTCACCAATTATTGATTCTTACGTGAAGAAGGCACTACTCAATAATGGTTATGATAATTATCGCTCAAGATTTTATTGATTTAATAATTGTTGCGTTGATATTTTATATTGTTGTTATAATTGTCATTACACAAGAGTTTTCATTATCGAAGCAATAATTCATATTATCCGAATAATATTATTAGATAACATTATTGGTAATGTCTAGAAAGTTACATCTAAGGAGAGGTTTGGTCACCTAATTGCGGCGCCAAGAAGGAGAGATCCTTATTGGAAAGCCCCTCTTTCTTCGGGAACTACTGGTTGCACAAGATCTTGTGATTCTCGTAATATTATTTGTGAATAATTAATTATTGATTTATATGATGAGGAAAATATTGATTTTATGTGGATATAGATGGAGAAAATTTTAATGTGACAATTGTTGAAAATTAATATTTTATCTTTTTCTCGATAAAATAATTCATTTAAATATATTATTTTAATAATATATTAACGGTGATATTTTTATAATGAATGTGGGATATATGAGTATATGAGGAGGAAGAGTATTTTGTGGCATTAAATGTTTAACACATATTTTTTGTGTTGGTGGACACAATTATTCAAGAAATTTGATTATAGCTTTTGTAAAATCGTCTGCTTGTGGATTTCTTGGCCAATTTCGCTTGGAATTTGGAAAACTTCTTCCGCAAAGTTGTAGATAATGGCATTTCCTATGGAAAGTTGCGAGTTTTGAATTTTTCTGATAAAAGAGCTATTTATTATGAATTATTGAAGTTCAAGTTCAAATAATTGATTTTTGGAAGTTTTAATTGTTTTAATTAAACAAAACGTTTTTTAGATGTATGAGCCTCATTTAACACATGCTAAGTTGCTGAATTCAGATGATTCTAAGTGGGCGAGACAAATTAATATATATATTATTATTATATTAAATTTTTCGCTTTGGTGTTCTAAGCAATTTCTATAAATAGGGTGCTTAGGTTAGAATTGAAAATCACACCGTAAACTCAAGTTTTCTCTCTATATTATCGAAGCGTATTCTTGTGAGTATTTTGAGTATACTTTGAGTATTGCTATACTGATTGCAAGTTCAAGTCATAGCTTTATATCAGGTGTTTCAACTAGAAGTCTTTGTCTTTCGAGGTAAGGGATGTTATTTTCTTCTCAAATGATATAATTTCTTCAATATCATTATCTTTGAAATATTGTTTGGAACTTTTATCAAATTTGGAACTTTTTCATGTCTGGGTTACTATTCATGAGTTACTATTCACGAAAGTACTATTCACGTTAAGCGTGAAGATGTTTTTTTTGTGAAATTTCTATCTTTTGGTGTCGAGTTACTATTCACGATACTAAGACTATTCACGATACCAAGACTATTCACGAATACTGGCACTATTCACCTAAAAATGAAATTTCTTCTTTTTGTCCAAAATATCTATTATGGATACTAGCTTTGATTGTATCCATGTTTTGATCATTCTTGAATTTTACTTCACTCTGATTACTTATGAAGTATTTTTGAACTTGGATTGTTTAAAATACAAATCTTTAATATTTGTTCTTTTGTTTCACTGGATTCGTTTTCTTTGAAATATTTTTCATCATCCTCAGTCCTAAATAATGATATTACAGAATATCTTTGGCATGTAGTGCAAAGATGAATGATTTCTTGATGAATATCTTTGCACGTGAGTCAAAGATGAACAACAGTGTTGAGATGAACATGACCGATCGATTAATATCTTTAGCCAGTAGAGTGCAAAGATGAGCAGTGTTTAGATGAACATGACTAATCGATGAATATCTTTGGCTCAGAGTGCAAAGATGAATATTTGATTCCAGATATATATTGATTGATGTTACAGGGATAAAATATCGACGATGAACTTTTAAATTCATATATAGAAGATAGTAGTTTGCATTCTCTACTTAACTCTTCTAATGAATTGTTGTTTCGTTGCAGTTGTTGATTTAAAACTGGTTGTCTATTGTATTCTATTAGATTTTTCCCTGTTGGAGACTAACGATAATTTGTTGTATATTATCTTAGTCATAATATTCTTTACTGGGCTAGTTGAGCTCACCCTTTTCCTTTTTGTTCCATTTTTCTTCCCTGGAGGCGAGAATGTAAAGCGTAGTACTAGTGGGGTATGGAATGAAGGTTCTAGAGAGAGTTGTTTAGTAGTCCTCACCATTTTTGTAAAATAATGTATCAATAATTATGATGGGGATTTATTTGCGTGTGGATATTGTCTAGATGACAATATCTGTATTTAAACTCACAATTTATATGTTGTAATAATAAAGTTGTAGTTATTTCTGTACCATGTATTTGGCGACTCAGAATGGGTTGGATGGAATGGACCTATTTTGGGGGCGTCATAGTTGGTATCATAGCTTAGGGATATGATCTCTGGCGAAGATCATGGAATAGAACTAGGAGGGGAGAGACGAGTAAATCCTTCGCTAGTGTGTCCTACCTAAGCTTATTTGTTAGTTGGTCAGTATATAGGGATATTATGTGATATATTGATTTCCTTAATTAACCCTTGTTTTATGACAGTATTTGAGAATGTCGACTGAGAATATTAACAGTGGAGTAAATGAGATCGTGGAGATGCATGTACTTACCAACGAGGAGAACGTGCAACAGGCTGGCAATGTACCTCCTGTGAACAACACCACCGAAAGCGAGATGATGAACGAGGGATGTTTAGAAGTTTTTTGCAGTTCATGCAAAATCGACGAGGAGACTCGTGTTCAAAATCTGAGGAGGAAATGATAGCAATTCACGGGTTGTCACAACCAAGCAGATCAAAGAGTTGGGACCACGAATTTAAGGGAAAGCCGATCCGATCATGGCGGAAACATGGGTCAAGCAAATTACCAAGATATTCGATGTCTTGGGATGCACGGAGGAACGAAGGTTCCATTCGCCACTTTTTATGTTCCGTGAATGAGGAGGCAGACATCGGTGGGAATCTGTGAAGCGTACCCATCCAGCCGCACTCAGATGTCATGGGAGACGTTTCAGAAACAGTTCAATGACAAGTACTTCCCTGAAAGTATTCGTCATATGAAGGAAGTGGAGTTTATTAGACTGGAGTAGAATAACATGACGGTGTCCCATTACGAAGCGAAGTTCGCAGAGTTATCTAGGTTTGCACCTCATTTGGTGGAGAATGAGGAACGTATGACGCGGATGTTTCTAAGAGGTTTGAAACCCGACATACGTCAATATCTCATTTCTCATAAATTTTCTCTATTCGAGATGTTGTCAACAGTGGCTCGGTTGTTAGAGCGAGATAACGAGTACGCTCAACCGAGGGACCATAACGAGGATCATCATCAAGAAGATAGCGATCATCGAATAATGATAACCAACGGAGAAAGAAGAATACTGAGACAAAGGCGGTAACCACTCTGGTGGTAATCGTGGCCATGAAAATAGAAGAAGCGAAGTGGGAGGAGATTTTAAAAGAGGAGATTTAACAACGACTATGTGAAGACGAGCGATCGACAAAGAATTGGTTCCAAGGGAGGAGAAAGACCACCGGTCGTATGTTACAAATGCGGGAAAGAGGGACATATCAACCCAAACTGCCCACAACAGTTTAAGGTATGCTATAATTGTGGAAAAGAAGGACATATCTCTCGAGATTGTACGGTATCGAAACCCAGTCCAGCGGGAATGGTGACTCAAAAGGATGTCCCAGAAAAGTCAAAGTCAACGGTTCCTGGAAGAGCGTTTGTCGTGACCGGTCAAAATGCGAGGAACCCGAACGAAGCTAGCACGGGTTAGTTAATTATAAATTCTTGCGAAGTTTATACCTTACTAGATACTGGTTCTACCCATTCTTTTATCTCTCTTTCTTGCGCTTAACGTTTGAACTTGACTACGGAGAAATTAGACTTTGACCTATTTATGGAGACTCCGTTAGGAGAAACTTTCATTACATCCGTTGTTTAGAAATCTTGCTTGATTCAGGTTGGCACTATCACACTACCTGTTAACCTTATTTCTATAGAGATATTTGCTTTTGATGTGATTTTAAGGTTAACTACTCATCATGCCGAAATTGATTACTTTCATAAGGTTGTTAGTTTTCATATTCTTAAGGAACCTGTTATTCGAATTCAAGCAATCAAACCATTGTAGTCAAACATTTTCATATCAAGCCATGAAGTCATTCGTATATTATGGATGTCAAGTTTTCTTAGTCCATGTTATGGATTTGAATAAAGACACGTCAGATTTGAATAATATTCCTGTTGTTATTGATTTTTCCTGATGTATTTCCTGAAGAATTTCTTGGCTTACTCCCAAAGACTGATATTAAATATTGTATCGACTTTGAACCCGGTACAAAACTCATTTCTAAAATCTCATATCGAATGGCTCCTATTGAACTTCAGGAGTTAAAATTCAACTATATAATTTGGTACCGAGCCTTTATCCGGTGTGACTTTGTGGAATGCACGAAGCCGACTCTCCGTAGGGGACACCATATTCGATGCGATAGTAAAGCGATAGGTGTCATTGTAACGCTTATCCAAGGTTGGGATATGAGTCACAGTTGAGAACAACCTAAGTTGGTAATCGAAAACACGTAGCTTTCTAGGCTTAGTTGGTTATTATCGGAGATTCGTTGAAGGATATTCTCGAATCGCTATTCCATTAGCACAGCTGACTCGTAGAGATACAAAATTCGAATGGAGCAAGGAATATGGGAAGAGCTTCGAAGAACTCAAGAGGAGACTCATTTCAACACATGTTCGACCATGCCATCTCGAAAAGCTTAACGTGGTAGCCGACGTGTTGAGTACAAGATCGTATACAGGTACGAGTACGATATTGTCAAAGACTCATTTCGTATAATTTACAAATAATAGAGATGGAGATGAAAACTCTAGTTACCCACGTGATGATATACGAGTATAATCGACTTTAATCGATAAAGTTAAAGTTGTTCAAGATACACACTGGAGCTGATGAATTTGAAGAAGGAGGTGTAAGAAGTTGTTATTTCAAAAGCAAGAAACGGTGAGGTGAGGAAAGCTCAAACCTTCGATTTATTAATCCATTTGAAATTCTCGATCGAATAGGAACTGTGGCCTATAGACTCGTTTTACCGCCAAGTATGACGCGTGTTCATAACGTTTTTCACGTATCGATGTTACGTAAATATGTGGACGACCCGAACCACGTCATTGAGTTAGAACCGGACGAGATAGCCAAAGACTTAACGTACGAGGAAGTACCTACCAAGATCTTGGATAGGAAAGAACATGTCCTATGTACCGAGGTTATACCACAAGTTAAGGTTTTGTGGAGAAACCATGCTATTGAGGAAATGACCTGGGAGTTGGAAACGGAAATGAAAGCGAGGTATTCTCACCTTTTCGAAACACCAGGTACGTACGTCAATTTCGAGGACGAAATTTCATAAGGAGGGGAGGTTGTAAGACCCCGAATTTTTTTTTTTTAAATAAATGGAATTTCCTTTATTTATTATGTTGAAATAGTAAGGGTTGATTTGATTAATGTGGAAAGTTATGGGTAAAATACGCAAATATTTCGAATAAGCAAGTGGTTATAAAATATTCATTATCGGGGAATATTCGTTTAGTCGTGGAATATTAAGATTTGTTTGGGAATATTAACGACTGACAGTAGCGATCTTTTGTGGGCCCCATAACTAAAAGCGATTCGATGGATGAAGAAAACGACAAATATAAGTGGTTTAAAAATAACTGCCAGTAGTTGTTACCGTTAATCTTGTTAAAATACTCGGTGGTTAAAACACAAGAAGATACCAGTATTGCACCAATTATTGATTCTTACGTAAGAAGGCACTACTCAATAATGGTTACGATGAATTACTTATTCAAAGATTTTATTGATTTAATAATAATTGCTGCGTTGATATTTTATATTGTTGTTATAATTGTCATTACAAGATTATTTTTCATTATCGAAGCAATAATTCATATTATCTGAATAATATTATTAGATAACATTATTGGCAATGTCTAGAAAGTTCTCGTCTAAGGAGAGGTTTGGTCACCTAATTGCGGCGCCAAGAAGGAGAGATCATTATTCGAAAGCCCCTCTTTCCAGGAACTACACGTCACAAGATCTTGTGATTCTCGTAATATTATTTGTGAATAATTAATTATTGATTTATATAATGAGGAAAATATTGATTTTATGTGGATATAGATGGAGAAAATTTTAATGTGACAATTGTTGAAAATTAATATTTTATTAATAGAAATTTGATTATAGCACCGTAAAATCAATTCGTTTGTGGATTTCGATCAATTTACATTTGGAATTTGGAAAACTTCCTACGCAAAGTTGTAGATAATGGAATTTCCTATGGAAAGTCATGAGTTTCGAATTTTTTTGATAAAAGAGCTATTTATTATGAATTATTGAAGTTCCGAAGCTCCGAAATAATTGATTTTTGGAAGTTTTAATTGTTTTAATTAACAAAAACGTTTTTTAGATGTATGAGCCTCATTTAACACATGCTAAGTTGCTGAATTCAGATGATTCTAAGTGGGCGAGACAAATTAATATATATATTATTATTATATTAAATTTTACGCTTTGGTGTTCTAAGCAATTTCTATAAATAGGTGCTTAGGTTAGAATTGAAAATCACAATTTAAATTTTTTCTCTCTATATTATCGAGCGTATTCTTGTGAGTATTTTGAGTATACTTTGAGTATTGCTATACGGTGCAAGTTCAAGTCATAGCCTATATCCGGTGTTTCAACTAGAAGTACTGTCTTTCGAGGTAAGGGATGTTATTTTCTTCTCAAATGATATTATTTCTTCAATATCATTATCTTTGAAATATTGGTTGGAACTTTTTATCAAATTTGGAACTTTTTCATGTCTGGGTTATTATTATTCATGAGTTACTATTCACGAGTTACTATTCACGAGTACTATTCACTTAAGCGTGAAGATGTTTTTTGTGAAATTTCTATCTTTTGGTGTCGAGTTACTATTCACGTATACTAAGACTATTCACGTATACGGACTATTCACTATTCACGAATCGACACTATTCACCAAAAAATGAAATTTCTTCTTTTGTCAAAATATCTATTATGGATACTAGCTTTGATTGTATCCATGTTTTGATCATTCTTGAATTTTACTCCACTCGATTACTTATGAAGTATTTTTGAACTTGGATTGTTTAAAATACAAATCTTTAATATTTGTTCTTTTGTTTCTTTGGATTCGCTTTTCTTTGAAATATTTTCATCATCCTCTACCCTAAATGATGATATTACGTAATATCTTTGGCACGTAAGTGCAAAGATGAATGATTTCTTGATGAATATCTTTGGCCCGTAGTGCAAAGATGAGCAGTGTTGAGATGAACATGACCGATCGATTAATATCTTTAGCCAGTAGTGCGAAGATGAGCAGTGTTTAGATGAACATGACTAATCGATGAATATCTTTGGCTCAGTAGTGCAAAAGATGAATATTTGATTCCAGATATATATTGATTGATGTTACAGGATAAAATATCGACGATGAACTTTTAAGTTCATATATAGAAGATAGTAGTTTGCATTCTCTACTTAACTCTTCTAATGAATTGTTGTTTCACTGCAGATTGTTGATTTAAAACCGGTTGTCTATTGTATTCTATTAGATTTTTCCTGTTGGAGACTAACGATAATTTGTTGTATATTATCTTAGTCATAATATTCTTTATTGGGCTAGTTGAGCTCACCCTTTTCCTTTTTGTTCCATTTTTCTTCCTGGGAGCGAGAGAATGTAGAGTACTAGTCGGGGTATGGAATGAAGGTTCTAGAGAGAGTTGTTTAGTAGTCCTCACCATTTTTGTAAAATAATGTATCAATAATTATGATGGGGATTTATTTGCGGTGGATATTGTCTAGATGACAATATCTCAGATTTAAACTCACGGTTTATATGTTGTAATAATAAAGTTGTAGTTATTTCTGTACCATGTATTTGGCGACTAAGAATGGGTTGGATGGAATGGACCTATTTTGGGGGCGTCACAGAAACACTGGCAACTCTCGGACGGTCACCGCTAAGCAGTTCAAGGAACTGGGACCACCGAAGTTTTTTCGAGAACCAAAACCACTTAAGGCGGAGACGTGGATAAAGTAGATCTGTAAGATATTTGATGTCTTGGGATGCTCCGAGGAGCAAAAGGTTCCCTTTGCCACCCTCATGTTACGAGTAGAGGCAGATTACTGGTGGGAATCTATAAAGCGTACTCAATCTGCCGCACTGAAGATGTCCTGGGAGAAGTTCCAAGAACTGTTCAATGACAAGTACTTTCCAGAAAGTATTCATCACATGAAAGAGGTAGAATTCATCAAGCTGGAGCAAAACAACATGACCGTGTCGCAGTACGAAGCCAAGTTTTCCGAGTTGTCCAGGTTTGCGTCCCATTTGGTTGATAATGAGGAGAGAATTACGCGAATGTTTCTAAGAGGTTTGAAACCCGAGATACGTCAATATCTTATCTCTCATAAACTATGTTTGTATTCAGATGTTGTTAATAGGGCTCAGTTATTGGAGCGCGATAATGAGTCAACCCAACCAAAAGAGAGCAGCCGGCAAAATGATAATACCAGTGATAATAGTCATCGAAGCGGTGACAATAAGCGTGGAGGGAATCAACATACTAGAAATGGTAACCACTTCGGTGGTAATCATGGCCAAAACAATAAGAATGGACATTTCAAGAAGAGAAGATTCAACAATGATGGAAAGACGTCAGCATCAGCGCCTGTTGTCAAGAAAGGAGAACGACCACCTATCATATGCTTCAAATGTGGAGGGGAGGGACACATCAGTCCAAACTACGTGATGCCATCCAAAGCATGTTATAATTGTAGAAGAGAAGGTCACCTAGCCCGATTTTGTCGTGCATCAAAGTCAATTCTAGCTGGGATGGAGGCATCAAAGGCCATCCCAGACAAAACAAAACCGGTAGTTCAAGGGAGAGCGTTTGTCGTGACCTCCCAGAAAGCAAGGAACCCGAATGAGGTTATCACGGGTAAGCTTATCATAAATTCTAGCGAAGTATATACCTTATTTGATATCGGTTCTACCCATTCTTTTATTTCTCCTACTTGTGCCCAACGTTTAAATTTTACTCCGAAGAAATTAGACTTTGACTTATCTGTTGAAACTCCGTTGAGAGAAACCTTCATTACATCCACTGTTTATAAGTCTTGTTTGGTAAAAATCAGTACCCTCACATTACCTGTAAATCTTATTTCCTTGAAAATACTTACATTCGACGTAATTCTAGGGATTGATTGGTTAACTACTCATCATGCAAAAATTGATTGTTTTCGTAATGTTGTTAGTTTTCATATTCCTAACCAACCTATTATGCGAATTCAAGCGACCAAACCATTAAAATCAATCATTTTCATCTCAAGCCATAAAGCTATTCGTTTATTGAAAAATGGATGTCAAGCTTTCTTAGCTCATGTCACGGATCTAAACAAAAATACGTTAGTTTTGAATTATATTTCTATTGTTAATAAATTTCCTGAAGTATTCCCTGAAGAACTTCCTGGCCTACCCCCAGAGCGTGAAATTGAATTTTGTATCGACCTTGAACTCAGTACAAAACCTATTTCCAAAGCCCCATATCGAATGGCTCCTATTGAACTTCAGGAGTTAAAGACCCAAATACAAGAATTGTTCGACATCGGTTTCATTCATCCTAGTACTTCTCCTTGGGGTGCTCCTGTTCTATTCGTGAAAAAGAAAGATGGGAGTATGCGACTTTGTATTGATTATCGGGAGTTTAACCATGTCACCATCAAAAATAGATATCATGCATACACGTATTGATGATGATGTTTGACCAAATTGTAAGGCGCCAAATTCTTTTCAAAGATTGATCTTCGTTCCAGATATCACCAATTGAAGATTAGGACCAATGACATTCCGAAGACAGCTTTTAGAACATGGTATGAGCATTATAAATTCCTAGTCATATCTTTTGGATTGACTAATGCTCCTGCTGCCTTCATGGATATGATGAACCGAGTATTCAAGGAATATTTGGATCACTTTGTGGTCGTCTTTATTGATGACATCCTCATATATTCCAAAAGCCATGAAGATCATGAGCAACACTTGATGCTAATACTCTAAAAGCTTCGTGAAAACAAGCTTTATGCCATGTTAAAGAAATGCGAGTTCTGGCTTGAGGAAGTAGCATTCCTTGGGCACGTGGTATGAAGTCATGGAATACCTATTGACTCGAAAAAGATTGAAGCTATTCAAAGCTGGGAACAACCTAAATCAGTGATCGAAGTACATAGCTTTCTCGGCTTAGCTGGTTATTATCGGAGATTCGTAGAAGGGTTTTCTCGAGCGCTACTCCATTAACTCAGCTGACTCGGAAAGATACAAAATTCGGTTGGAGTGAAGAATGCGAGAAGAGTTTTCAAGAACTTAAGAGGAGACTTATTTCAGCACATGTTCTGACAATACCATCTGGCTCGGAGGGATTTGTCTTCTAAAGTGATGCTTCGGGCAAAGGGTTTTGATGTGTTCTCATGCAACATGGGAAAGTCATAGCCTATGCCTCTCGACAACTCAAAGAATATGAGAGGAATTATCCTACCCATGATCTAGAGTTGGCAGCAGTCGTTTTTACACTAAAGATTTGGAGGCATTACTTGTATGGGGAGAAAGTGGAGATCTTTACGGATCATAAAAGCCTCAAAAATTTCTTCACTCAAAAGGAACTCAAAATGCGACAGCGACGTTGGCTTGAACTGTTAAAAGATTATGATCATACCATCTAATACCATCCTGGAAATGCGAACGTGGTAGCTAACGCATTGAGTAGAAGATCATATGCGGGTACGAGTGCGATATAGTCAATGCAAAGGCCTATTTTGTATGACTTGTAAATGATGGAGATAGAGATAAAGACTCCAGGGACCCACATGATGATGGCGAATATACGAGTAGAACCGACTTTAATCGATAAAGTTAAAGCTGCTAAAGCTACAGACCTGGAGCTGATGGGTATGAGGAAGAAAGTACAAGAAGGAGCTATGCCGGAAGCAAGAATCGATGAAGAAGGAATACTTTGAGTCAACTCCAGACTTTGTGTTCCTAACGACCCCGAGTTAAAGTATAAAATCATGATGGAGGCGCACAACACATCATTTGCAATCCATCTTGGGAGTACCAAAATTTATCATGATCTTCGACATAAATTTTGGTGGGGCAATATGAAGAGAGAGATAGCGCTATTTATCTCAAGGTGTTTAACTTGTCAACGAGTCAAGGCAGAGCATCAAGTACCAAAAGGTGCATTGCAACCACTTGAAATTCCAAAATGGAAGTGGGTGCACATTACCATGGATTTCGTTACTGGTCTTCCCAAGGTGTCTCAAGGCATAGATGCAATTTTGGTCATTGTTGATAGATTGACCAAGTCTGCTCATTTCTTACCTATACAAGAAACTTATACACTTGAACGTCTTGCTCGTATGTATATAAACGAGGTTGTAAGATTGCATGGTATGCCAGTATCCATAGTTTTTGAAAAAGGCTATGGGCACGGATTTACGATTTAGTTCGGCATATCATCCTCAGATGGATAGATAATCAGAGAGGACTATTCAAACCCTTGAAGATTTATTAAGACTCTACATCCTTGACTTCAAGGGAAGTTGGGAAAAGTTCTTACCATTGGTGGAGTTTTCCTACAACAACAGTTATCAAGCAAGTATTGGCATGGCTCCATTCGAAGCGTTGTATGGAAGAAAGTGTCGTTCTCCAGTATACTAGGATGAGGTGGGTGAAGCAATGTTGTTGGGACCGAAGTTAGTACGTATGACTACGGAAAAGATTCAAACGATCCGACAACATATAAAAACCTCACAAGATCAACAAAAGAGTTATGCTGATCTTCATTGAAAAGACGTAGAATTCGATATTGGAGATCATGTGTTGTTACGTGTTGCTCCATGGAAAGGAGTTACGAGATTTGGAAAGAGATGGAAGCTCAATCCTTGATTCATTGACCCATTTTTAATCCTCGATCGAGTAGGAACTGTGGCGTATAGACTCGCTTTACCGCCAAGTATGTCTCGTGTTCATAACGTTTTTCATATATCCATGTTACGTAAATATGTTGAAGACCCAAACCACATGATTGAGTTAGAACTAGACGAAATAGCGGAAGATTTAACGTATGAAGAGGTTCCTGTTCAAATCTTGGATAAGAAGGAACATATTCTACGCTCCAAGGTTATACCTCAAGTTAAAGTTTTATGGAGAAACCACGATGTTGAGGAAATGACCTAGGAGTTAGAATCTAAAATGAAATCAAGGTATCCTTACCTCTTCAACATACCAGGTATGTACCCTAATTTCGAGGGCAAAATTTCATAAGAAGGGGAGGTTGTAAGACCCCAACTTTTTTTAATAAAGGTAATTTTTCTATAAATATCATTTTTAAATATTATGGAATGAATTTGATATAATGTTATAGTTGTGGGTAATATTTATAAATTTTGCAAAGTACGCAAGTTGTTATATAATATTCGATTGGTGGGAATATTCGTTTTAACGAGGGAATATTCGCATGCGACGACAAAATCATTAGTGGACCCCTACAATGTAATTATTGTCGGATCGAGAAAAACGACAAAATTATTTTATGAAAATAACGACGGAAGTTTTACCGTTAATTGTTGAAACACCGGTGTTAAAAAAATGCGAGAATACGCTGTGGTGCGCATAGTAGCACACAGTATTTATTATTGATGCTTACGTGAGACGTCACTTGATTTTGTTTAATTATTGCTACAGTAATTGCTGCATAGTTTCTCACATTATTTAATTCAATTATTGTCGAAATTTTATATATTATTAAATCAATAATTGAGATGACAGAGTTATTAATATTATTATTTGCAATATTAACGATGTCTAGAAGTTCTGCCAAGGAGAGGTTTGGTCACCAAATTGCGCGCCAATAGGTAGAAATCCTTATTGAAAAGACCCCTCTTTTCCAGGGAACGACCTGGTCGATTAATATTGCGAATTATAATAATGATGATAAATGTTGTTAAAATTATTGAGATGATTTTTATGAAGTATTTGTTGTAAATATTGGCGTATTATTTGGATTCTCATTTACCCATTTTCCAAAATCGTCGGTAGAAAGTTGTCTCGATTACATATATATATATATATATATATATATATATATATATATATATATACATATGTGTATTATATAAGTTATATATATAATATATAAACTATGTGTCATGAATGTGTGGTAAGAGAATTTGGTGGGTGGTGGTAAGTATTATATATATATATACATATATATATATATATATATATATATATTTATATGATTTTGGTGTATATGAGATGTCATGGAGAATAAATTCAAAAAAGGTGACACGGGTGGTTCATTTTCTTTCAAACCAACATGTGGTTGATTTTAGCTTTTTGTTTTTACTTGATAATTGATTAGAATTCAATCGTTTGAAGACGCTCGTGATTTCATTAATTATTTTGTCCGTGATTTTTACTTAAAAAGTACCCCTTCAATTCTCCTATAAATAGGATGCTTAGTTAGAATTGAAAACACACCAAAAATTCAGAGAATTCTCTTCTATAATCTTGAGCATATTTCTTTAGAGTTTAAGAAAGCTTTGAGGGTAGTGCAAGTTTTCTTCAAGAATATCCTCGCTCTACCAGTCAGAATACTCTTCTTTTACGGTAAGGTATATTATTTGTTGTACTCGTAAGGGGTATTATTTCTTTCTTATTCATGAAGAGAACTTCATTATTCCATTCTTTATTATTACATTGGAATAACTTTTGTATCGTGGGCTACCCTATACTTGGTGAAATTCTTCTGTTATTCCATTCTTTATCATTATGTTGGAATAACCTGTCTATGTGAAGTACCACATACATGGTGAAATTCTTCTGTTATTCCATTTTTTTTATTCTATTGGAACATCCTGTCTATACGTTACGCATGACCTGGTTCCATTATTTATTATTCTGTTGGAACATCCTGTCTGTGCGTTTAGGCATGACCTGGTTTCGTTATTTATTATCCAGCTGGAATATCCTATCTGTGCGTTTACGCGTGACCTAGTTCCGTTATTTATTATTCTGTTGGAATAACCTGTCTATGTGGTCTATCGCATACCTGGTGATTTCTTTTGTTATTCCATTCTTTATTATACTCAGTTGGTTAATGTTTTGGCTTTTATACTCCATGAAATTAGTGTAATATCCTTGATATTTGGGCTTCATCCAGTATCTTTTCATTGAAATATTCTTCTGAGCATTTTTGAGTTTTACCCCACAAAGCAGTATCATGTTGAAAATTTGGACGTTATTAGTTCCTGGATAAATTAATTCTTAAACTTGTTTTATTGAATTCTTATATCATTGTCATCATCCTCATGTTTATATTATGTTGAAAGTCATCTGTGGCCTGTAGTGCATAGATGGACTTGGTATGATTATGACCAGGGATTATTCGGTATAATCATGACCGTAATGTTATAAATGATGTGATAAAAGTCCTCATTAGCCCGTAGTTCATTGATGGACAGTTGTTGGCATGATCATGACCATTGATGAATACACAAATATCCTTGGCCTATAGTGCATGGATAGTTTGTGGTCGTGATACTAATGAATATCCTTGGCCGTAGTGCAGAGATGATGTGGATTATTTATTAAGCTGAGTCTTAGCGATAAAAGTGATGAAAAACCTTTTTAAATCATAAAAGATTGTAGATTTTATTCTCTACTTGACTCTTTTAATGGATTGCTTGTTTCGCTGCAGTTAAACTTAATGTTTGTTAAATTTTATCAGTTTAACACTATTGAAGGCTAACTATAATTTATTCTGAATTATCTTAGTCATAATATTTGTTACTAGGCTAGTTGAGCTCACCCTTTCTTTCACTGTTCTCTTCAGGAAATGAGAACGTAGCCTGGACTAGTCGGGGAACGGAGTGACGGTCCAGATGATAGTATTAGTAGTCCTCACTATTCTGTTAAATAGTGTGACAATAAATGTAATGAGGACTCCATTGAGTGTGGATATTGTCTAGATGACAATATTCTTATTAAAACTCTTAGATTATGTTTTATCGTATTTTACACGACGGTTGTATAATTAAGTTTGTATTTGTATGTTGTACCATGTATTTGGCGATTCAAGATGGGTGATGTATACCTATTTTGGGGGCGTCACAGGTCTGGCAGCCAAATCATCCTCAGTGGATATAACTGCTACGACTTCATTCCATATTGTAGGAATTGTGTTCCCACTCTCAAGAAGCATAGTGTCATCGTCTGCCAACTGCAGGACACCACTATCAATTAAATTCTGAATAAGGTGGTGAAGTGCCCAGCATTCTTCTGTGCTGTGTTGGTGAGAATGGGAGTGATACTGACATACTCTATTAGAATTGAACCGTCTGGAACGAGGATTAATTGGAGGTAATAGAGCTGTGATTCTTTCTTCATTGATCAGCATCTAAAATATCTCCTCCATCGGTTGGCCAATGTATGTAAATTCCCTCTTATTGGAAAAATCCCGATGAGCCTTGGCACTTTCTCTTTTTGTAACTTTATCTTCCAGTGTTTCATTTTCTAGAGACTATGATGCAGTATTCATAACAAAAGGAAGGAGACTAGCATGCTCTTGGCTGACTAATTAGCGAGTGACTTGGTGCTAATGGATCACTAGTTCCGCCAATTGCTCAACTTGTTTGCAAAGAGCCTTCATTTTTCATTCCATCATGAACTGGAATTGTGCATTATCCCATTTATCAGTACCGTCCTTGCTGGTTTGGGAGGATTCGCCGCCATAATTGGAACTCTGTCCATTGCTCCAATTAATCATATTAACCTCTTCTTCTTTGTGTTGAGGAAGAGGTTTGTCTTGCACACGAGGTTGGTCGGGTTTAATCACCACGATCTCATTGTTATCAATCAAATCCTAGATCTTGTGTTTAAAAGCCTAGCAATCCCGAGTATCATATCCTGGCGCTCCAGCATGATAGGCACACTTCCGAATAGCATTGAAACCCTTCACATTCGGGTTTGCTGGTTGAAGAAGATGGGTAATTTTCTTCTGAGTAGTCAGAAGATTGAGAATATTCTCGAGTGAGTCCCCTAGGGGTGTAAACACTCAATTGCGTCAGACTTCTCCACCTTTTGTTAATGTTCGGTTAGAAGACTGTGCTTGAAATGGGAAGTAGTTTCTCCTTTGTATAGGCATGTTCTGATTGCCTTTCTAACCTTGTAGTATAAAGGAAACATCCTCCTCTTTCTTTTTATGGACCCTCCTAGTGTTGTTTCCATAATTTCCAGACTGGATGTGCTCAGCAACAGCTTTCAGAGCGGTTAGGTCTTTAATCTTTCCTGACTTCAATCCCAGCTCAGCCATCTCTCCGTGTTTGATCATTTCAGAAAATGGCTTGCCAATGCCAGCTAAGACTCTCCCATAGAAGGGAGCTTCTTGTATGTCTATGAATGTCATCACCATTTCTGACTCAGTCATAGAGGGAATAACTTAAGCAGCAAGGCGCCTCCACCTTTGAGAATACTCCCGGAAAGACTCATTGGCTTGTTTCTTGACCTTGGTAATTTGGTACCGGTCAGGAGCCATTTGAGACTAGAAACTGTACTGGCTGAGGAAGTCATGAGCCAACTCTTCCCAACTGTGAATCTTGGAGTTGTCTAATCTGGTATACCACGATCGGGCTTCTCTAGTCAGACTTTTCTAGAACAACTGCATTCTGAGCTTCTCATCTTCGACATAAGATCTGAGTTCTCCAATGAATACCTTCAAATGTGTGTAAGGATATCCCAACCCATCATACTTTTCAAAGTCAGGAGACTTGAACTTCTCTGTATAATGAACACCAGGGAATATACAAAGGTCGACATATGAGACAGTCCCGTGTGCACCAATAACTTTAATAGATCGAATGGTCTCTTCCATTTGAAGGACTTTTTTCCTGATATCACCAGTTTCTGGTTCTTCTTTTAAATGGGTAATTTCAGGTATTTTGTTGGACTTATCCAACTGAAGCTCAGGATTGCTTGATCTGCACATTGTGTTCCTCCATGTGTAGAGGATTCTATATGTATGGGTATTCGTAGACCCTGAGTAGACTGGTGTAGTTCTTTAAGCAGAATAGACAAATCTGTAATTTGTTTGCTTAACACGTCAAACTCCTCATGAGAGATAGGAGCAGGATTAGCTTGGTTAGATGAAGACATAATTGGTTGTAGGCTCATTGCCTTTGTGGACTTTGAGCGGGTAATAGGCCCAATTGTTTCCATATAAAAAACTTATGTAGTTTAGTCTTAGGGAATGTATAAATGTTACATGCTATGTGATATATCTTTTTTAGGAGTATTTATCCTGCAAAACGGATGTTAGTTGTAATACAGGATAGCATGTTATGTTTAAAAATTATGCATGTACACATATTTCTTCATATTTTCCATTACATAGAAATTGACATGGAATGAAATTACAAGTAATTGAAATGGGAAAGTATGAAGAAACTTCCCTCCACGTTTGGTTTATCAAAGGCTGACCTATCCTAGGTTACTCTCACGGCTTTTTTGCATAAAGGTTCCTAGATCATCGCAATTTACTTGACGGGAAGGTAATCCAGTCTTTCAACTGGCGCGAATCTTGGTGGTGCCTTTCCTGAGCCTCGTTGGAATTAGTCTCCCTATGAGTCCAGTAGTCAAACACCGACAAGATAGCCTCTTGAAGGAGGGACCACACAACATACATTCACATACAACATGTCTCACCGTTTATGGAAATGATGTGTGCGAAGCACTTTAATATCACAAGCAGATATAGTGTGAAGCACTAACTGCAGTAAGTAAATGCATTCGTACACATATGTATAAATGTAAATGCAACATCCACACACAAGCAGATAACAGTTTGAAAAGTTTGTAGTAGCGGCTTAAGTCCTCTTACTGGATGTCCCCAGCAGAGTCGCCACATGTCGACGTCGGGATTTTTATTGTCCCTTTTCCGTTCTTGTCTTTTGGTGTTCTCATATTAGATGATATTTGTTTGAAAAAACAAGTTGTGAAAAGGTCCGACATGTATATGTCGACGATTGGACTGAATTGTTTTATGGAACCAGGTTAGGCGTAATACGCACCGATAGGATATTCCCACAGAATAATAAAGAATAGAATAACAACAGAAATCCCCATGCATGCGGTACTTCGCATAGACAGGTTATTCCAATAGAATAATAAATAACGGAACTAGGTCAGGCAAATTTTGCACCGACAGGATGTTCCAACAGAATAATAAAGAATGGAATAAAAACAGAAATCACCATGCATGCGGTACTTCGCATAGACAAGTTATTCCAACAAAATAATAAATAACGGAACCAGGTCCGACGTAAAATGCACAAGCAAGATATTTCAACAGAATAATAAAGAATGGAATAACAGAAGAATTTCACCAAGTATAGGGTAGACCGCGTATACAGGTTATTCCAACAAAATAATAAATAATGGAATAACAGAAGTTCTCTTTATGAATACGAAAGAAATAATACCCCTTACCTTATAGAAGAAACTGGATATAGAAGTAGTGAAGTAGCAGAATACTTTTCTTCTTTCTCTCTATAGTTTTTCTCTCTAGAGTTTTAGTGAATTCGTAAGAAATAATGAAGGAATGAGCTTCTATTTATAGAAGAATGGATTGCATAGTAACTAATTCATGAACGGTCCTGATTAATTTACTTTTAATCGAACGGTCCAGATTTAAAGCAAAATCTTTTAAATAAAATATAATATTTTCTATTTATAATCTAATAAAACGAATAACTTTATAAAAGTATTCTGTTTTATATAAAAAGATTTTACTATGCAAAACACTATGCAGGCACTATGCAACACTATGCATAATAAAATATAATATATTCTAATTATTGTCTAATAAAATGAATAACTTTATAAAAGTATTTTGTTTTATATAAAAGGCTTTTCTGTTTTATTACACTAATAATACTAATAAAACAAAACTTATATATATAATATAACAATCCACAATAATTGAATCAAATAACGTGAGATCTGTCGCAAGAACTATTGTAGCAATAATTGAACAAAACCCGAGTGTTTTCTCACGTAAGCATCAATAATCAATACCGTGTGCTACTATGCAATCACGCGTATTACTGTACTTTTACTACCGAGTAATTCAACAGTATTAACAGTAAAACTTTCACCGTTATTTTCATAAATATATTTTTATCGTTTTCTCATTCCGACAATAATTTCGTTGTGGGGTCCACCAATGATTGCGTCGTTGTACAAATATTCTCTGTTAAAACGAATATTCCCCGACCAATCGAATATAATACAACAATTTGCATACTTTACAAAATTTATAAATACTACCCACAACTATAACATTATTTCAAATCCATACCATAATATTAAAAAAAATATTTCGAGAAAATTAAATCTTTATTCGTAAAATATGGGATTTTACAATGTATGCAGTAATTCGCATAGACAAGTTATTCCAACATAATAATAAAGAATGGAATAGTATAAGAATTTCACCAAGTATAGGGTAGTCAGCGATATCTGAGTTATTCCAATGAGAATAATAAAGAATGAAATAACAGAAGTTCTCTTCATGAATACGAAAGAAATAATACCCCTTACGAGTACTGAAAGAAAATAATTCTCTTCATGAATATGAAAGAAATAACACTCCTTACCTTAGAAGAAACTGGATATAGGAGTAGTGAAGTAGCAGAATACTTTTCTTCTTTCTCTCTAGAGTTTCAGTGAATTCGTAAAAAATAATGAAGGAATGAGCTTCTATTTATAGGAGAATGGACTGAATAGTAACTAATTCATAAACGGTCCAGATCAATTTACTTTTAAACGGACGGTCCATATTGATTTACTATGCAGTATTAATAAATTATTCTAATAAAATAAAATCTTTTAAATAAAATATAATATATTCTATTTATAGTATAATAAAACAAATAACTTTATAAAAGTATTCTGTTTTATATAAAAAGATTTTACTATGCGAACACTATGCATGCACTATGTAAACACTATGCATAATAAAATATAATATATTCTAATTATTGTCTAATAAAACAAATAATTTTATAAAAGTATTACATTTTATATAAAAACATTTTACTATGCAAAACACTATGCAAGCACTATGCAAATACTATGTATAATAAAATATAATATATTCTAATTATTGTCTAATAAAACAAATAACTTTATAAAAGTATTACATTTTATATAAAAACTTTTACATTTTATTACATTAATAGTACTAATAAAACAAATTTTATATAATATATATATATATATATATTTATATATTTATATATATATATATAAACCTCCGCGACTTCATAAAAAGACACCTCAATATATTTAACAACATTTATCATTATTATTATAATTCACAATATTAATCGACCAGGTCGTTCTCTGGAAAGAGGGGGCTTTCCAATAAGGATTTCTCCCTATTGGCGAACAATTAGGTGACCAAACCTCTCCTTGGCAGAACTTCTAGACATCGTTAATATTGCAAATAATAATATTAATAACTCTGTCATCTCAATTATTGATTTAATAATATATAAAATATCGACAATAATTGAATCAAATAACGTGAGATACTATACAACAATTACTGAAGCAATAATTGAACAAAATTGAGTGACTTCTCACGTAAGCATCAATAATCAATACCGTGTGCTACTATGCAACCACGTGTATTACTGTACTTTTACTACCGAGTAGATAAATAGTTTTAAAGGTAAAACTTCCGCCGTTATTTTCATAAAAATATTTTTGTCGTTTTCTCAATCCGACAATAATTCCGTTGTGGGGTCCACCAATGATTGTGCCATCGTACGAATATTCCCTATTAAAACGAATATTCCCCGACCAATCGAATATTATATAACAACTTGCATACTTTGCAAGTTTTATAAATACTACACACAACTATAACATTATATCCAATCCACACCATAATATTAAAAAAAATATATTTTGAGAAATTTAAATCTTTATTCATAAAATTTGGGGTCTCATAATCTCCCCTCCGTATAAAATTTCGCCCTCGAAATTTACATACGTACCTGGTATGCCGAAGAGGTGAGGATACCTTGACTTCATTTCAGATTCTAACTCTTGAGGTATAACCCTTGAGTGTTGAATACGATCCCTCTTATCCAAGATTTTAACACGTATCTCCTCATACGTTCAATCTTCTGCTATATCGTCTAGTTCTAATTTAATAATGTGGTTCGGGTTGTCCACATAATTACGTAACATTGATACGTGAAAAATGTTATGAACACGCAACATACTTGGCAGTAAAACGAGTCTATAGGCCACAGTTCCTACTCGATCGAGGATTTCAAATGGGCCAATTAAATCGAGGGTTGAGATTTCCTCTATTCATCGACTCTTGCTTCTAGAATAACGCCCTCTTGAACCTTCTTCTTCACATTCATCAGCTCCGGTGTGTAGCTTGAGCGACTTTAATTTTATCGATTAAAGTCGATTCTACTCGTATATTTGTTATCTTCACGTGGGTCCCTAGAGTCTTTAACTCTATCTTCATCATTTGTAAGTTATACAAAATTGGTTTTTGTGTTAACAACATCGCACTCGTAAACGCATACGATCTTCTACTCAACGCGTCAGCTGCCACGTTCTCTCTTCCACAATGATATTGAATGGTATGATCGTAATTTTCAACAGCTCGAGCCAACGTCTTTGGCGCATTATACGTTCGTTTTGGGTGAAGAAATACTTGAGGGTTTTAGAAATGGGTTTTGTACTGGGGTCAATACAAAATTCGATTTCATGCTCTAGGGGTAGGCTAAGAAGTCTTCAAGATTACGTCAAGAAATTTATTAACGATAGAAATATCATTCAAAATTGTGACCCTCATCCATGACTTGGATAGTATGTCACATTGATACCTATCAATTTGCCACCGTTATTCACGACTTCCCCTATAGAAAGTCTGGCTTCGGTGCATTCCACATAAGGAAGTCACCAGATAAAGGCTCGGGACTCTTTACTTATGGCTTGATATGACAGTGATTGACTTTAGTGGTTTGGTTACTTGAATTCGCATAACAGGTTGGTTAGGAATATGAAAGCTAACAACCTTATGAAAAACATGATGAGTATTTAACCAATCGATTTCTAAAATCACATCAAAGCCAAGTATTTTCAAAGAGATAAGATCGACAGGTAACGTGAGGGTATCGATATGAATCAATCAAGATTTATAAACAATGGAGGTAACGAAGGTTTCTCCTAACGGAATTTCAACCAATAAGTAAAAGTCAATCTTCTCTGTGGTCAAATTTAAATGTTGAGCGCAAGCAAGAGAGATAAAAGAATAGGTAGAACCGGTATCTAATAAGGTATAGACTTCGCAAGAATTTATGATTAACTTACCCATAATAACCTTATTCGGGTTCCTCAATAAACGCTATCACTTAAACTACCAGCTTTGTCTTATCTGGGACGGCCTTAGATGCCTCCATCTCAGCTAGACTTAACTTTGGTGCACGACAAAATCGAGCTAAGTGACCTTCTCTTCCACCACTAAAACATACCTTGGAAGGCTGTGAACAGTTTGGACTTATGTGTCCCTCCTCTATGCATCTATAGCATCTAACTGGCGGTCGTTCTCCTCCCCTAGAATTTGTTGCTGCTGCCGACGTCTTCCCATCATCATTAAATCTTCTCTTCTTGAATTTTCCACTTCTATTATATTGGCCATGATTACCACCGAAGTGGTTACCATTCTTGGCATGATAATTTCCTCCACTATGGTTATCGTTGTTCCGATGGCCGTTGCCACCGGTAAGATTATTATTATGTTGTTGGTCGTTGCCTTTTGGTTGTGCTAACTCATTATTGCGCTCCAATAACTGAGCCCTATTCACAACATTTGAATATAAACAAAGTTTGTGACAAATGAGGTATTGACGTATATCGAGTTTCAAACCTCTTAGAAACATTCGCGTCTTTCGCTCCTCATTATCGACCAAATGGGATGCAAACCAGGATAACTCCGCAAATTTAACACTATCACAGAACAAGGGTTAATTGACATATCACATATTCTCCCTATACTCTGACCGACCAATTAAATACAAAATAAACTTAGGTAGGTCATACTAGCGAAGGAATTTCCCATCTCTCCCTTCCTAGTTCTTATATCACATCTCAGCCAGGGATCATATCCCTAAGCTTTGATACCAACTGTGACGCCCACAAAATAGGTATACATCACCCATCTTGAGTCGCCAAATACATGGTACAGAAATACAAATACAACTAAGTAATATAACTATCGTGTAAAATACAACAAAACATAAACTAAGAGTTTTAATAAGAATATTGTCATCTAGACAATATCCACACTCAAATGAGTCCTCATTACATTTATTGTCACACTATTTAACAGAATAGTGAGGACTACTAATACTATCATCTGGATCGTCACTCCGTTCCCCGACTAGTCCGCTACGTTCTCATTTTCAAGAGAATGGTGAAAGAAAGGGGTGAGCTCAACTAGCCCAGTAAGATATATTATGACTAAGATAATGTAGAATAAATTATCATTAGTCTTCAACAATGTTAAACTGATAAAATATAACAAACTTCAAGTTTAACTGCAGCGGAACAAGCAACTAGGACACTTCTGTCTCGGCGATAACAATGACGCTTCGGTTTGATCGTAGAGACAACCTCGAGATATGAACCCCATCCTTGGTGATAGCCCCAAGAGATGTCATTGCAGTTCCGGTGATAACCCCGAAAATGCTTGTTTCAAACATATGCAATTAGCTTCAATCACATGCATCCTGTCAAGGAACACACACCTCAGACCCGGAGATAACAACGGGCAGACAGGAACATCCACAGATGACAGTGAGACATACAAACAAGCAGCAGTCCAATCTCAGTTGTAACCCTGAACAATGTCTGCTTTTCGCTTAAATTGGTGATAACCCTGGTGAGGAGTCACCACGTCATCTTACCATCTCAACAAGATGATATCGCGGCATACCAACAAGTAGTCCAATCTCAGCTGTAACCTAGAGCAACGTCTACTTTCAACTCAAATCGGCGAGAACCCCGGCGAGGAGTCAAACGTCGTCTTGTTCCTTCGACAATGGCACGTCGTCTCAACACTTCAAACATACATACAATAATGTCCCACAAGAACCGAGGAGTAACAATCCTGAGTGACTATTACGTGTGATAGTACTTTGGATAGAATTTGAAGCTTGAAGACAATGGGCATAGACCCCTCTTCCTGACTTCGTACAACCTCTAATCCATGTCATTGCGTAACTCTTGACACAAACGGTGCGAAGAAGGTCAGATATACCTCGTTCAGATGCTCGGATTGAAGTTCTACAAGTTTGAGCGGACATTACAGTGCATGAGTGCACGTACTATGAGAAGACGGGACCCACGAGGCTCAGATGCATCATGACATTGCGGTATAAGCTGCGTGTCATCGTGTGTACTACTGCTGGCCATCCGTCTATATATACAAGCCTTGGGGTCAGCCATTTAAGAAGAAGAGGGAGGGAAAAAGGCGAGGAAGCCCCGTCCATTTTATTCTGCATACACATCTTTTGAGTGTTTCCTCACTTCTAAACACTAGTTAGCTCACATATAGCTATCTTTTATCCGGCGGGAGCTGAGTGTTTATCCATTTAAAGTCATAGAAGTCTACTTTGGCAGCCCACTGTAAGCCTTCTTATATTCTATAAAGCCTTCTTCTCATATTAGCACACACTGTTGTACACATTGAGAGTCGTGTGAGTGTGTTTGTCCGGACTTCGGTCCGTGGTTTTCATTTATGTCTGTATATATATACTTATATATATATGTATATATTTCATATATGGACTAACATTATCGATTTATGCCTCGATTGAGCCTAGACTTCTGTCTGGAGCGTTTAATTGCTTTTTTATATATATATATACTTATATATATAAACTGTGGTCAGACTCTGTCTGATGAGCCTGAATTTTATATCTGGTGCATTGTATTGCATTTATATATATATATATATATAACTGTTGTCAGACATATCTGATGAGCCTAAATTTTATATCCGGTGCATTTAATCGCTTTTATATATATATACATATATATAATTGCTGTCGAACATATCTGATGAGCCTGGATTCACATCCGGTCGTTCTTGCTTTATATATATATATATATATTTACATTTTTGTCAGCACTGGAGTTTACTTCGTGGCCTTTACTGACTTTTATTTACATTATGTCCTGCCTGGAGTTTACTTCATGGCAGTTGATCGCTTTTACAGCTTTATTTACATTTTGTCTACTTTGGAGTTTACCGTGGCGGCGGTTGATAATGTATATATATATATATATATATTTCTGACTTTTTATATATATAAGCGCTATCGCTTTCCATACAAATTGCAGTATCATGTGAGCCTAGGAATCATGTGATCACAGGTTCAGTTTACTAAATCTAGATTCGGTTCCTATGATGGACATTTTTTAGTTGTAAGCAACCAGTACATTATTTTACAGTGTCTGAATTTCCTTGGATGGCTGTCATGCCCATGAGGAGTTCGGCACTACTGTATATTATTTTCTCGAGAATGCTTCGCATCTCAAAAATAAAAGCAAACAAGGCGAACATTTAATAATAAAATGGTAGCATGAAAAGGTCTCAATTCCTATTGAGCACAGGGTTTGAAAAACCTCTTATATAAAATGTCATTGCTATATCTTGGTTAAAACTGAATTTTCCTATAAAATTCAAACCTTGTGTATATAGGTGCGAACGAGGCCTCACATTACTTTCAAATAACTGCACATTGATCCACACACACACACACACAAACATATTCATATAACAATTTCTTTGAAAAGTGGCAGTCACCGTGGTAAAACGGATGTCGGGGGGGTGCCTAACACCTTCCCTCCGCATAATCAAGCCCCCGGACCCAAAATGAATCTCGGTTTCCACAGACCCGGAAATCTAGCGATTGTCAAACACCTTTGGGTCAATGTGCAAACCTTTTTGGTTGCGTTGGTGTAACCAGTTAAATACACCAACTGGCGACTCTTAAAGTCAAATCGTCGACATTATACATGTCGGACCTTTTTCACTTGTTTTTTCAAAAAATCTCACATTAACATGAGAACACCAAAGAACAAGTAACAAAAAGGGACACTCAAAAATCCCGACGTCGACAGGTGGCGACTCTGCTGGGGACTCCAGTAAGAGGGCTTAAGCCGCTATTTCAAGCTTTTTAAAATTGTTATATGCTTGTGTGTGAATGTTGCATTTACATTTACATTTGTGTGTGAATGTTACACATGTCATCATTTTGCATAAATGGTGATACATGTTGTATGTGAATGTATGTTGTATGGTCCCTCCACCAGGAGGCTATCCTGTCGGTGTTTGATTACTGGACTCGTGGGAAGAATGATTCCCCAGGGCTCAGGAAAGGCACCACTAAGATTCACTCCATTTGAACGACCGGATTAACTTCCCGTCAAGTAGATTGCGATGATCTGGGAACCTTCATGCCAAAAAGCCGCAAGAGTAACCCTAAGATAGGCCAGCCTCTGATAACCCAAACGCCGACGAAAGTCTCTTCATACTTTCCATTTTCAATTACTTGTAAAAGCAATTACTTGTAATTCTATTCCATGTTCATTCATATGTAATGGAAAATATGAAGAATATTTGTGCATGCATGACATGTTATCAATTAACAACCGGTTTTACAGGACAAAATTCCTAAACGGACATGTTATGATAACATTTACATTACCCTAAGACTAAACTACATAAGTCTTTTGTAGGGAAGCAATTGGGCCTGTTACCCGCTCAAAGTCCAAAAAGGCCGCAAGCCTACAGCCAATCATGTCTTCTTCTGACCAGTCTAATACTGTCTCCCGAGAAGAATTTGACGGATTAAGTAAACAAATCACAGACCTGGCTATTCTACTAAAAGAATTACAGCAGTCTACTCATGGTACGAAGATACCTACACATACAGAATCCTCTACACAAGGAGGAGTTCAAGGTCTGGAAAAAACAATTCCAGAACATCAGTTGGATACAACCAACAAAGACCCTGAAAACACCCATCTCAAAGGAGATCCAGACACCGGTGATATCAGGAAGAAGGTCCTCCAAATGGAGGAAACCATCCGCATTCTCAAAGGGATTGGAACCCATGGCAGTGTTTCATATACAGACCTTTGCATATTTCCTGGTGTTCAATATCCAGAGAAATTCAAGACCCCTGATTTTGAGAAATATGACGGATTAGGGGATCCTTATACACATTTAAAGGTGTTCATCAGAGAACTTGGGTCTTACGCAGAAAATGAAAAGCTCTGAATGCAGCTGTTTCAGAAAAGTCTAACTGGAGAAGCCCGTTCATGGTATACTATAGTAGACAACTCTAAGATCTATAGCTGGAAAGAGCTGGCTCACGCCTTCCTTACTCAATACAATTCTCAATCTCAGATGGCTCCTGACCAGTACCAAATTATCAAGGTTAAGAAACAGTCTAATGAGTCATTTAGAGAGTATGCTCAAAGGTGGAGGCGCCTTGCTGCTCAAGTTATTCCTTCCATGATGTAATCGAGAAATGGTCATGACTTTTATAGATGTCTGAAGCTCCTTTCTATAAAAGAGTTCTAAATAGTGGTATTGGCAAACCATTTTACGAAATGATCAAACATGGCGAGATGGCTGAGATGGGATTGAAGTCCAGAAAAATTCAAGACCTAGCCGCTTTTAAAGGCATTCTTTGAGCACATCCAGTCCGGATCTTATGGAAACAACCCCCAGAGGGTCCATAAAAAGAAAGAGGAGGATGTTTCCTTGTTACTACAAGGACAAAAAGGCAATCAAAGCATGCCTATATAGAGGAGAAACTACTCCCCTTCCAAAGACAATCTTCAAACCCTCCATTGCCTAAAAGTGAGAAGTAAAAGCGACCTCGAACGTTCATACCCTTAGGGGACTCGCTCGAGAATATTCTTGCTCTTCTGACTGCTCAGAAGAAAATTACACATTTTCTTCCACCAGCCAACCCTAATGGGAGGGGTTTTAATGCTACTCGGAAGTGTGCTTATAATGTCGGGGCACCTGGACATGATACTCAAGATTTTTGGGCCTTAAAGCATAAGATTCAAGATCTAATAGACAATGGTGGGATCGTGGTCACCAAACCAGATCAACCTCATGTGCAAGACAACCCTCTTCCTCAACACTAAGAAGAAGAGTTCAACATGATCAGTTGGAGCACTGTACAAGGTTCCAATTCTAACGACAAATCATCCCAACCCATCAAAGACGGTGTTGACAAATGGGATTATGCAAAGTTCTAGTTTACCATGGAACGAAAGATGAAAGCTCTTTCCAAAAAATTTGAACAATTGGCAGAACTGGTGACCCACCAGCATCAAGTCACACACCAATTAATCAGGCAAGAGCATGCTTATCTCCTTCCTTTTATTATGAATGCCTCCTCACCACCTTCAAAAAGCGAAGCTATGGAGGATAAGGTTGTGAAGCGAACAAATGCTAAAGCCCGTAGGGATTTCGCCAATCAGAGGGAATTCACCTATTTGGGCCAATCTATGGAGGAGATACCACAGATGTTGATCAACAAAGGAAGAATTACCTTCCTTCTCCCTCCCATCAATCCCCGCTCAGGGCGGTTCAATCCTGATGAAATATGTCAATATCATTCACATTCACGCGATCACAGCACAAAAGAATGTTGGGCACTCCGCCATCTCATTCAGAATCTTATTGATAGCGGTGTCCTACAAATAGCAGATGATTACACTATGCAGCTCAAGGGTGGGGATGCATGTCCTACCAAATTGAAGGGATCAGTAGCAGTTATATCCAAGGTGGATGATGAGACTGTCAAAGTATTTCCAATACAACCAATTCAACTCAAAGGAGCTGACAATCCTTTGAAAGTGGCCGAACCAGAGCCAATTCCTTTACCTTTCAGACCACAACATCCTGTTGTCATCTTACACAACGTTCCATGGAATTATGGAGAAGCTGAAGGA
Organism: Panax quinquefolius; assembly: GCA_020205615.1. Classification (NCBI taxonomy): domain Eukaryota; kingdom Viridiplantae; phylum Streptophyta; class Magnoliopsida; order Apiales; family Araliaceae; genus Panax; species Panax quinquefolius. The sequence goes on along the minus strand of CM035163.1, from coordinate 126,110,340 downwards.
TCCATGTCTCATACTACTGCTACAGTGTCGAAGGAAAATCCATTGTATCTCCCTCAACGGGTTATTAAACCTACTTGCGAAGCAAAGGGGAAGTTGCCCATGGAGAAGATTGAACAATTCCTCCGCACTATGGGCCACAATGAAGCCAAAGTGATTTTAAGCTTGCAAGAAGCTCCACACCAGATTTTAATACTGGACTTGGTTTTCTCTTCTGAGGATCATCGGAAGATCTTACTAAAGGTTTAAGAAGAAGCCTATTTGCCAAAATTAGTGGATGTGGAAAAATTTTAACATTTGGTTGATCACATTTTCAACAACAATGTGATATCCTTCACTGATGATGACATACCTCCCGAAGGGACCGGTCATTGCAAGCCTTTGCATATTGCAGTTTTGTCTTTTGGGTACGTGCTAGCAGGAGTATTGATAGATGGAGGCTCATCTCTAAATATCTGTCCTTATGCCACCTTGGTAAAGATGAATATCAATCTCAAGCGGATCCAAAGCAGCCATATGGTTAGCAGAGCTTTTCATGGATCCCGACGAAATGTCGTCAGAAAGATTGAATTGCCAATTGAGATTGGTCCAAATACATTTAATGTGTCCTTCCACGTCCTCAAGATAGACTCAGGATACAACCTACTATTGGGGAGACCATGGATACACATGGCCGGAGCTGTTCCCTCCACCTTACATCAACAACTCAAATACATTATCAACAACAGTATAGTCACTGTCAACGCTGAGCCGGATTGTCCTGAACAAGGAACTCTACCAATTATCAGCTTCAATTCAGAATTTGAACCGGCCAGTTTCCATACTCTGAAAGTGAGTAACACACAATACCATTCTATTGGAGCGTCACTTCCCGTACCCAAGATTTCTGCCGAAGTTATGTCGGCCACTCAAGAAATGATGTTATTGGGTCATCAACCTGGACAAGGGCTTGGTAAGGATAAGCATGGTATTAAGCACCCTATCCAAATATCCAGTCAAATTGGAACAGCCGGACTAGGTATTCTGCCAGTTCTAGTTATAGGAATCCTCATAAGCACAAGCAGGTTCCTCAAGCTTCCGTCGCACTGCGGTTCTCTATACCTTTACCTCATGAGTTGATGCAATCTCCAGTAAAGGTTCCAGCCCATGTTGTGGCTATGCTATTTCCAAAACCAGTGCCAATCAAAACAAAAGAGGTGCTGATTCCTGATCCCGAGGCGGAAGAAAAGGAATGAAAATGTAAACATGGCCTTGCCTTGATGATGGCAGGCATTCGCGTCATTGTTCATGATGAACATACAAATAGATACACCCCAGACGATGATTGCCCAGATGTCATGGATATCATTCGTGAAAAGAAGGACAATGACGATCCTTCCATCACTGCAGTCCATTAGGACTTTGCCCTCGACAATTGGAGCAGCACTCCATTCATTGGTCGACGAGGGTAAAATGGGCAGAAAATCCCTCTGCCCTGTAGATAACTTTAATTGCTTGATTTCCTTTACAGCACTAGCAATTATTTTATCAAGTACATGCTAACACTTTTCTATGATCGAACAGTTGCATATATTAAGTGAAAGCATCTTTTATTTCAGGACTCTAAATTTAGATGTGCATGTCCTTGCTGATGACATGCCTTCTCTCCACAAGGGTTGTAACTTTGATGCAAAGTTGGACTCAGACTTGATGGACATCCAAGAGGACATTGAGACACCTCAAGAGATTAAGGAATGGGTCGCAGACAAACCCAAACCTAATCTTGATCAAACCACTCCTTTCATTCTCGAAAACTTAGACAACCCTAAGCTAATCCAGATTGATTCAGACCTTACCACAAATCAACGGAATGACATGGTTGCACTATTAACCCAATTCCAGGATATGTTTGCATGGTCTTATGAAGACATGGTGGGTTTGTCCACGGTCATTGTTCTTCATCGCCTTCCCATTAAAGAAGGATTAAAGTCAGTTAGGCAAAAAATCAGGTGATTGAAACATGAGTGGAGCTTAAAGTGTAATGAGGAAATTGTGAAACAATTTCAATCTGGCATCATCATGGTGTCTACATATCCAGAGTGGATATCCAACATTGTTCCCATGCCTAAACTAGGGGGAAAGATGCGAGTTTACGTGGATTATCGGGATTTTTACAAAGCTTGTCTTAAAGATAGCTTTTTCGTGCCCTTTATCGACATTCTCATTGACAATACTGCTCAATATGGCATGTACTCCTTTGCTGATTGCTTTGCGGGGTGCCATCAAATTATGGTCATTGAGGAAGATCATGAGAAAACTGCTTTCATCACGCCTTGGGGAACCTTTTGCTACAGACGGTTATTATTCGGCCTCATTAACGCCGGGGCAACCTATCAGCGAGCTATGATGGATCTTTTCCACGATTTAATGCACAAAGAGATAGAGATCTACGTGGATGACATCATTGTCAAATCCCAAAAGGAGGATGACCATTTAGACCATCTCACAAAACTTTTCAACAGGTTGCATAAGTACAACTTGAAGTTGAATCCCGCCAAGTGCGCCTTTGGTGTTAAGTCAGGCAAGTTGCTAGGTTTCCTAGTCAGCCACAAAGGGATTGAACTGGATCCTACCAAAATCCAGGCCATCAAGGAGATGCCCATTCCTCAGACAGGGAAAGAAATACGGGGATTTTTGAGAAGAATCAATTTCATTAGCAGATTCATTTCTCAACTCACAGCAACCTGTGAGCCTATCTTCAAGTTGTTAAGGAAGAACTCCTCCATGAAATGGAATGATGAGTGTCAAAAAGCCTTCCTCACAATTAAAGAGCAACTGATTAATGCTCCTATTTTGGTACCTCCCAGGGATGATGTTCCCCTGTTCATGTACCTGTCCATAAATGACAATGTCATGGGCTGCATGCTGGGGCAAAAAGATAATAGAGGCCAAGAACGAGCTATCTATTACCTCAGCAAAAGGTTCAGCATCAGTGAACATAAGTACACTCTGATTGAGAAGACTTGTTGTGCTTTAGCATGGGCTTCCATGGGGTTACAACATTACCTCCATGGTCACACAACCCATCTCATATCCCGAATGGATCCTCTCAAGTATGTATTCAGCAAGCCCATACTGAATTGTCGACTGTCCAGATGGCAGTTGATCCTACAGCAATTTGACATCATCTATGTGATGCAAAAGTCATCGAAAAGGTCAAGGAATTGTGGATCGGTGCCGCCGCACACACTAGGGAATAAAACCCTTAGAAACATACTTCCTAACGAAGGAGTAATGACAATTTAGCTACAACATTAGTACAATACATGCCGTACGTGGAGAATGTATTTTGATGGAGCTGTTAATTTGAAGACTCGAGTTGGAAGAGTTTTAATATCCGATGCAGGGGAGCAGATATCGATCGCGTCAATTGCGGTTTATCGGCACCAACAACACAAATTGAGTATGAAGGCTGTATCATGGAGCTAAAACTTGCCCGTTTAATGGGCATCAGGCAGTTAACTATCTTTGGGGATTCTGAATTGGTAATCAAGCAATCCACAGGAATCTATCAAACCAAAGAATTACATTTGCTGCCTTACCATTGACAAGTTCTACAGATGGCTTTGGAGTTCAAAGAAATCTCCTTTTCTACACATTCCTTGCAATAGGAATGATTTTGCTGATGCATTAGCAACGTTGGCCTCCTTGGTTTACATACCGGACAAGGAAAACATGCAAAACATCATGTTTGCTCTGCAAAAAGCCCCAGTTTATGGGAATTACATAGGAGAAGTATCGGATGAGTTACCTCCCATCCACAACCCTTGGTATCAGCACATCAAGGAATATCTGCGAGATGGATCTACACTCGTTGAGGCGAGCCTAACTGAGAAGAGGCGGATTCATTGACTTGCTATGAAATTCTACCTGAGCGGAGATGCACTCTATAAAAGAGATGGAGGATTAGGTCTCCTTAGATGTCTAGATAAAGACCAAGCTCAAAGACTAATGGATGAGATCCATGGTGGAGTATGTGGCCCTCACATGAGCGAACCCTTACTTGTCAAGAAAATTCTCAGAACAGGACATTATTAGCTTACACTCAAAGCTGATTGTGATGATCACGTTAAGAGGTGCTATCAATGCCAGATTCATGGGAATTCTATCCACGCCCCTCTAAGGGAACTCCACAATATGACTTCACCATGGCCCTTTTCAATGTGGGGAATGGACATGATCAGGCCCATCAAGTCAAAAGCTAGTAATGGACATCGATATATATTTATCATGATCGATTACTTCACCAAATAGGTAGAAGCAGCATCCTTCCCCAGGGTTACTAAAGAAGTTATCATTGCTTTCATCAGAAACAATGTCATCTGTCGATATGGACAACCAGAGGTCATTGTGTCAGACAATGCAAAGAACCTCAACAACCAAATGATGGAGGCGTTATGCAGAAAATTCCACATCAAACATCTCAACTCTGTTATCTACCGTCCAAAGATGAATGGTGCTGTTGAAGATGCTAATAAAAACATCAAAAAGATCATGCAGAAAATGTCCGCCAATCACAAAGGATGGCCTGACATCTTGCCTCTGACTTTATTAGACTACAGAACTTCCATGCGAACTTCCACTAGGGCAACCCCCTACTCATTAGTCTATGGGATGGAAGCAGTGCTCCCCATAGAAGTGGAAATGGAATCCCTCAGAGTATTGATGGATGTTCAGCTGGATGAAGACCAATGGGTACAAGACAGGTATCACCAATTGTCTCTGATAGACGAAAGGCGATCCGCGACTATCTTCCATGGTCAGTTATATCAGCAAAGGATCACATGATCCTACAACAGAAAAGTCCGACTATGGCAATTCAAACAACATGACTTGGTTTTGAAGAAGATCATTGACAACCAAGATCAATCTAAGGAAAATTCGCCCTAGCGGGAAGGCCCATTTGTTGTCAAGGAAGTATTGACAGGAGGTGCTCTCAGATTGCGGGAAATGGATGGAAATGAATGTCCACGACTTATCAACTCGAGAATCGTGAAATGGTACTATATGCGAAGTTACCATCAAACAAACATCCTGGTTTTGATCATCAAATCACCGGTCATTACGGTTGTGAACCCTTTCTTTTGAATACTCTTACGCCTCGTGGAAACATACACTTCAAGCCGGTGACTGGCTTTACTTCATTTCAAACCTTTCATACAATCTCGGTTATCACGAAGGCGGGATTTAACCTTTCACAATTTCGGTTATCACAAGAGGCGGGATTGAACCTTTCACACCGCAGTTTATCACGAGGGCGGATTAAACTTTTTCACGCTGCGATTTGTCACGAGGGCGGGATCAAACTTTTTTACACTTGCGGTTTGTCCCCATTATGGGATCAAACTTTCTTCTCTCGCATGAGATAGCTTTGCACATGGGATTCACACTTCTCTTCGCCTTGATTCGTCACGAGGGGTGAACTACGTCGATCCGATCTCCACGATACCCGGGAGTGCGTAGGCAACCATATTCTATATGGCCCGGTCATAATAAAGAAAAACAACAAAAACAATTCTGCCCTTTCTCTACAAAACAACAAAAACAACAAAAATACTTCTACACCCATCTGCCTTCCCCATTCAGCGTTGAACCTCCTACACTGGGTTCAAACTACATGAAACTTGATCTCCTCTCAATAGAGATGCGTGGCGACCATTCATGGTGCATTCTAACCCCTACCGACAAAGCATACTTGTCACACGATGCATCGGATCTACCTTCAATTTGCCCCATTTCATCGGTTTTAGATCAAAGGGATGGAATTACCCAACCTCTTCTCACAAATAGAAGATTCGGTGACCATCTAAGTTGTGATCGTGCCTCAAAGAGTAATACCAACCCATAAGAGATGGAATTAACTAGGCTTCTCATAAATAGAAGTACGAGCGACCATCTGTGGTGCAGGCAATCTTAGAGAGGAAGAAACCACCCTCCTCTCCACAATCCATACAGATACCAGTCCCAAGACACCAAAGATGGTAGGGATTTACAGAAATCAGTGATCCGTTCTGAGAGATCTTGCGATGTCTCAATGTCCATCTATCAAGGATAAGTTCAGAATGCATCAAGATCACAAGGCCCTGGAGAAACAGGCAAACATCAAGCAAGTATCAAGGCATAACTAAAAGGGAAGTGAATCAAAATATATTTCCCTGCCATACATAATACTGTGTGATATATACATCTGTGCTGTACATCACAAAATGGCTAAGCTAGTCTGGGTAGGAAAATACAAAGCTATCTACAGATCTGTGTATATGCGGACTATCAGATCTAACATAGCATCCCTCTCTGACGACGAAGGAAGCACTGCAAGCTCCTGCCCAATGGTATCTACATGAGCTAGCAGATCAGAGGCTAACTGCATAGTGGCATAATGCTCATCAATGTAAGCACTCATGTCGGCAAGACTGACAGTCATCTGGGATCTAACTGAAGTACTATCTGCGATGGCCACATCCCTAGCACATAAGGCAGCATCCCGCTCCACTATCAATGCATCCCTAGCTGATCTAGCCTCATCACTCTCTAATGAGCAAAGATCTCTCTCATCAAGAGTGTCAACATATGGCCCTAGCCTGATCTCTATCATAGGTCATCAGATGTAAGCTCTGCTCCAAATGTTGTGCCGAATACTAAGTAACAGTGGCACTCGGGGTGGGAGAATCCATCACAAATGTTGGCAGCCCAGCAGTCAAATCATCAATGGGAATAATAGCCTCCTCTATAGGCTCCTCATTGTCATAATCAATCCCCTGCACTGTGGATACTACCGCAGCCGGTGCAGTCTCTGTCTCCATCCATGCGGAATACTCTGCAGAACAACCTGGATGACTGACAGAAAACTCAGCCAACTCTCGCTGATCCCAACAGGCATACAACCTAGATCTGTCCTCCTCTAATAAACGATGTGACGTGAAGCGCTGACTCACTGCCCCCTCATACAGATGAAAATCCTTAAACTGGTCAAACTGACACATCACGGCCAGTGGGTGGTAAGTGATCATGCCCTTAATCCAGCCAGAGGGATATAATCCATGCCCGAAGCATGAGTAATGAAGTTGTAGGGTGAACTAAGCCCTGAACACGGCAATATGGCAAACGGATCCCTAAACCCTGCCAGGAAATCATACCACGATGCAGCATCTGTACACTCTGCAGGCTGAAAGGAGTACGGCATGGCTATCTCATGGGTGAAACAAAACCCCTGCCGTCTAAGTGTGCCAATTGGTCTCAAGTGTGACATAAACCACACATACAACATGACCGAGCTACCTGTAAATACTCCTGTCGAATAAGTGCAACAGTATGTAGCTGACCTCAGAGTCTCTGCAATGATCATCGGTACAATGGTACGACCCTCCCTGAGAGCTCTCATTGCCATAATGACGCCGATATCCAGCTCATCCATGTACTGCGGCATGAAGACGTATGATAATACATATAGAAGCAATACATCTACTCTAGTTGAACGCCAATGGTCCTCCGGTGTGGTGAAATTCCCGGAATGCCGTGCATAGCTGTCCTCAGAGCCAAACCTGTCAAATAGGAAACGCTGGGATATCACATGGCCGGATGTAATCTCGTCCTGGACCACTCTATGTCTCAATCCGGTGAGGGTCATGAACTATCTGCTCAAGTCTCCAATAGCCATATGCACGCAAGGTCTGTCCAGCGGCAGCATCGTCAACCGCGTATACTCCTCCAAAGTAGGAGTCAACTCCCGAATCCCCAACCATGGACGATCGCTCTGTAGTCATCATGCAAGGCCTGATACATAGAGTGGATGCTAAACCAGTTCTCTCGAGGCTGTGTGAAGCCAGAAACCTACATAAAATGCAGATCAACATCTGACTCCTTGACTCCTCATCAATAGGAAATAAGGAAGATTAAAGATCTAACTTCATACCTTGTTTGCGTGCAGGTATACTGAAGGATGCCTACTCAAGACACCCAGAAGATCTGGGTTCGCCACATGAATACCTGGAAATTCCCTACGGGGAACACGTATAGCAAGAACAGGAACCTCGATCGGTGCATCCTCCTCCTCGTCCTCGACATTTGGCACTTCAACCCGAATAGGACGTATCACCGCCTCCGCCAAACAACGAGGCTATCTAACAGAACGACGTTGAGGCTCTTCAAAAACCCTCCTCCGTACACCAGAAGTGGTCCTGCAGAAACTACTTAGCTGATCCGGATCCATGATATCTGGACAACAAGTCTCCAAATCACCTCAGAAAGGGTGTGATAATTTCTTACTTGGAGTCTTTTCAAAATTCATTCTATGATTACATGTATGCATGCAATGTTTTAACATACATCTACAGTAGAGTTAAAAATGTATGACTACCCAATACTGACATTTTGGGAAAATTTGGCCATAGCCCCTTTGTAAATGGGACTATCCACATGCACATAGGCATGACTAGGTGGCCATTCAGTAGCACGTCTATACACAGTCATATACATCCTGTATGCATCAATACATTGCAGTAAAAAATTCGTAAGTGTAGTCTAATTACCAGGATTATTTTGCTTGTCTACCTTTACTCATGTGTCCTCATGTAGGATAAGAAATGACAGTAAAAGGTGCCAATTTGACTGCTTCTAATAGTCAAATTTTTTCACATCATTATGTTCATCATGGTTTAATACTAACATTTACTATGTTGAATATGTTTTATCAAGTCATATCAGCATGCATATTCACTACTATGTGTCTAAATGCATTTCATGCGATAAGTCATTTTCCAATGTACGTAAATTGGAAAAAAACATGCATGTGTTACCAGGACAGTAAAGAATGCTTGTACGGTGGCAGAATATGCAGAAACTTGCCCGAACTCAGCAGATATGAAGAAGAGCTCTCGGATTTCCTTCTTTGCCCAACTTGAAAATGACTTATGAAAGCAACCAGCCACCTATACACAGGCACGGTTGGCTGCAGACTAACCTGTGGCTCCTGCAGGTACACCTGCGGCACTCCTACATGGGTCCCACACCTCTGGCTCGCTCTAGTTAGAGTTGCAAAGGAGGTCTCACGAGCTGAAAAGGCCAAATCAGGAATAAAAGTGCTACGCGATTAAGCGGAATAGCCTGAAATCCTAGTTTCTCGTCGGTCAGAGTTAAACTCCCGACGTCTAAAAGGTATTCGCCTGAATGCAGGGTATACTATACCAATGAGCTCATCTTTCACAGATCTTTCTCGGCAATACCCCACAAAGGTCCGATGTCGTCATTTGCAGGGTCACAACCCTAAAAACTTCCCCGGCGGGGGTTACAACGCAAAACCATGACATATCAAACCTCACCGGTGGGGGTTACAAAGCCAAAGTTACCAACATCTACGTATCCCCAGCGGGGGTTACAACGCACATCTTTCAAACATCCACGTATCCTCGGCGGGGGTCACAACGCGTATCTTTTAAGCATCTACGTATCCCCGGTGGGGGCCACAACGCACTGATACCATTGACACATACATCAATGAAGGTCAAGCAGCCTTGACAATGCATCCAGCAGGGATTTATCCGGTGATACACCTATCAGCGAAGATCAGGCAACCCTGATAACAACAAAATTGTTGGCAGTAACTCCGACAGAATGAGGGAATATGTTATACACATCCTCAAACAAATGAAGCTTTATCTCCACAGATCTCTTACACACAAGAGGTACCTCTATGGAATATGAGCCAGTGTCTAGGATTCAAGACTTTGGTGATAGCCCCAACGTCAACATCCTTGGAAACTTGGATCGCATGTCCAAGCTATCATTGATTGTCATCCCAACAAGATTACCTGACAATCATTCATGCATTTTACATGCATTTGCATCATGTTGCTACATATAGCATCATGTTTATCTTGCTTGCATTTCAAGTGTATAAGATTCTTTATCCTATCCATGTCTTGCATTGCACGAATATGATAAAGAGGGGCATCTGTAGACACTCAAAATTTTCTGTGCCCCTATTACTAACATTGTATGAGGGTAGATTCATCTTTTGGAGATAACCCTGAAAGACAGCTTACATTCATTCCAGATACTACCAGAAGTTCAGCTCCAACCTGGAACACAAACCGGGAACTTCATCTCAAACCCCGAACACACATCGGGAATGTCATTTCCAATCTCAGAGATAACCCCGAAGTTTGCAAGATCAAAAGACTAGCAACAACACCAGAGAGGAAAGTTTTGTCTCAGCGATAACACTGCAACGCTCAGTTCCAGTCCCAGAGACAACACTTGGAGTAGCAACCCCATCCTTGGTGATAGCCCCAAGAGAAGCCATTGCAGTTCCGGCGATAACCCCGGAAATGCTTGTTTCAAACATATGCAATCAGCTTCAACGACATGCATCCTGTCAAGGCACACACACCTCAGACCCTGAGATAACAACGGGCAGACAGGAACATCCACAGATGACAGTGAGACATACAAATAAGCAGCAGTCCAATCTCAACTGTAACCTTGAGCAACGTCTGCTTTCCGTTTAAACCGGTGATAACCCCAGTGAGGAGTCACAACGTCATCTTACCATCTCAATAAGATGATATCGCGGCATACCAAAGAGTAGTCCAATCTCAGCTGTAACCCTGAGCAACGTCTACTTTCAACTCAAACCAGTGATAACCCCGACGAGGAGTCAAACATCATCTTGTTCCTTCGACAATGGCACGTCGTCTCAACACTTCATACATACATAGATACAAAAATATCCCACAAAAATCGAGGAGTAACAATCCCGAGTGACTATTACGTGTGACAGTACTTTGGATAGAATTTGAAGCTTGAAGACCATGGGCATAAACCCCTCTTCCTGACTTCGTACAACCTCTAATCCATGTCATTGCGTAACTCTCGACACAAGCGGTCCGAAGAAGGTCAGATATACCTCGTTCGGATGCTCGGATTGAAGTTCTGCAAGTTTGAACGGACATTATAGTGCATGAGTGCACGTCCTACGAGACGACAGGACCCGCGAGGCTTGGATGCACCACGACCAGCCGCAGGTACAACTTTGGCTGCCGCAGGTGTACCTACGGCCATCAGTCTATATATACAAGCATTGGGATCAACCATTTGAGAATAAGAGGGAGGGAAAGAGGCGCGAAAGCCCTGTCCATTTTACTCTGCATACACATCTTTTGAGTGTTTCCTCACTTCTAAACACTAGTTAGCTCATATATAGCTATCTTTTATCCTCTTTGGAGTAGTGTTTATCCATTTAAAAGTCATAGAAGTCTACTTTGGCCCCTTTGTAAGCCTTCTTATATTCTATAAAGCCTTCTTCTCATATTAGCACACTTGATGTACACATTGAGAGTCGTGTGAGTGTGTTTGCCTGACTTCTATCCGTAGTTTTCATTTAAATACATTTATATATATACTTATATATATGTATATATTTCATATATGGACTAACATTATCGAGTTATGCCTCGATTGGCGTGAACTTGATGCAGGCGTTTAATTGCTTTATATATATATATATATATATATATATATATATATATATATATATATATATATATATACTTATATATATAAAGCGTAGTCGGACTACTGTCGATGAGCACTGAATTTTATATCTGGTGCATTTAATTGCTTATATATATATGTAATTATTGTTAGACATATCTGATGAGCCTGGATTTTATATCCATTGCGTTTAATCACTTTTATATATATATACATATATATAATTCTTTGTCGACATATCCGATGAGCACGGATTCACATCGAGTGCATTTACTACTTTTATATATATATATATATATATATATATATATATATATTTACATTCTTTGTCGGGGTTCGGAGTTTACTTGTGGCCTTTTACTGACTTTATTTACATTTCGTCTACAGAGTTTACTTGCGTGGCGGTTGATCGCTTTTACTGACTTTATTTACATTTCGTCCCACACAGAGTTTACTTACGTGGTGGTTGATCATATCATATATATATATATATATATATATATATATATATATATATATATATATATATATTTACCGCTTTTAAATATTTATATTTTCGATCCCCATGGAGTTGCTTCGTGGTGGTTGATCATGTCTGTATATATATATTTCTGACTTTTTATATTTATAAGCGCTTCGCTTTTCATACAAATGGCAGTATCATGTGAGCCTAGGAATAATAGTTATTCCAAAGGAATAATAATTAATGGAACCAGGTCAGGCGTAATACGCACCAACATGATATTCCAACAGAATAATAAAGAATGGAATAACCGAAGAATTTAACCATGTATGCAGATTGGCATATATCTGAGTTATTCCAACATAATAATAAAGAATGGAATAATGGAAGAATTTCACCATGTATGTGGTACTCAGATAAAAAAAGTTATTCCAACATAATAATAAAGAATGGAATAATGAAGAATTTCACCGTGTATGCGGTACTTAGCATGATTAAAAGTTATTCAACATAATAATAAAGAATAGAATAATGGAAGAATTTTACCAAGTATAGGGTAGCAGCGTATCTGAGTTATTCCAATGAATAATAAAGAATGGAATAATGAAGTTCTCTTCATGAAATCTGAAAGAAATAATACCCCTTATGAGTATTGAAAGAAAATAATTCTCTTCATGAATACGAAAGAAATAACACCCCTTACCTTAGAAGAAATTGGATATAGGAGTAGTGAAGTAGCAGAATACTTTTCTTCTTTCTCTCTATAGTTTCTCTCTCTAGAGTTTCAGTGAATTCGTAAGAAATAATGAAGGAATGAGCTTCTATTTATAGGAGAATGCACTGAATAGTAACTAATTCATGAACGGTCCATATTGATTTACTTTTAAACGGACGGTCTATATTGATTTACCATGCAGTATTAATAAATTATTCTAATAAAACAAAATCTTTTAAATAAAGTATAATATATTCTATTTATAGTCTAATAAAACAAATAACTTTATAAAAATATTCTATTTTATATAAAAATATTTTACAATGCAAATACTATGCATAATAAAATATAATATATTCTAACTATTGTCTAATAAAACAAATAACTTTATAAAAAGTATTATATTTTATATAAAAAGATTTTACTATGCAAAACACTATGCAGGCACTATTCAAATACTATTTATAATAAAATATAACATATTCTAATTATTGTCTAATAAAACAAATAATTTTATTAAAGTATTTTGTTTTATATAAAAAGATTTTACTATGCAAAACACTATGCATAATAGAATATAATATATTCTATTTATAGTCTAATAAAACAAATAACTTTATAAAAGTATTACATTTTTATATAAAAAAGCTTTTCCATTTTATTACATTAATAATACTAATAAAACAAAATTATATATATATATATACATAAACTTTCGTGACTTCATAAAAAGACACATCAATATATTTAACAACATTTATCATCATCATTATAATTCACAATATTAATCGACTAGGTCGTTCCTAGGAAAGAGGGGGCTTTCCAATAAGGATTTCTCCCTATTGGCGCGCAACTAGGTGACCAAACCTCTTCTTGGAATAACTTCTAGACATCGTTAATATTGCAAATAATAATATTAATAACTCTGTCATCTCAATTAATGATTTAATAATATATAAAATATCAACAATAATTGAATCAAATAACTTGAGATACTATGCAACAATTACTGAAGCAATAATTGAACAAAACTGAGTGACTTCTCACGTAAGCATTAATAATCAATACTGTGTGCTACTATGGAACCACGTGTATTATTGTACTTTTACTACCGAGTAGTTCAACAGTTTTAACGATAAAACTTCCGCCATTATTTTCATAAAAATATTTTTGTCGTTTTCTCAATGCGACAATAATTCTGTTGTGGGGTCCACCAATGATTGTACCATCGTACGAATATTCCCTGTTAAAACGAATATTCCCCGACCAATCGAATATTATATAACAACTTACATACTTTGCAAAATTTATAAATACCACCCACAACTATAACATTATATCAAATCCACACCATAATATTAAAAAAATATTTCAAGAAATTTAAATCTTTATTCATAAAATTTGGGGTCTCACAGAAACCATCGCTAAAGCCTATAGTGACACTTGTCTGTCATCTTAGGTGTTCTTGAGCCTCAAGAACACTGTCAGACCAGCTTCAAGGATCATGGTTTGACCGTGTGTAATTTTTAATTCAAAAGGTTTCTCGGAAATATCTAACCATGATCTTGTAGGCATTATACAACACTACAATTAGCAACCAATATCTAGGTCATACAACAAACACAAAAGGAGATCTAGGCTTGCAAATATGCTATCAGAGCATTTCTGGGTTTTCCAGAAACTCAGATAGTTCGACTGGTCATCTAGTAGCTTAAATATTTACATGTTATGGTCATCATCAAACATGTGGTTTCTGGGTTCTTAAATCTAGTACACATGTCAAGGAACACTAATAAAACAACAGATCGGTCGAACAACACAACAATGACCAGATTAAGCTCGGTCAAACCCTGTCAGAATTTTCATGTAAACCTTTTCTGGAAATTCTAGAAATTCATAGTCATGGCCGAATGGCCTACTTTGACCAACTGTTACGATCTATATGTTGATAGCTTACATGATCTAAAGCAATATATTTAAAGAACACATAACGGGCTACAAGTTGATTACAAAAACATCATCAAACGACATCAAATCTGTCAGATCTGGGCCGTTCAAATGGTTGTCAGACGCTGTTCATGGCTTTCTGGGTTACCCAGATTTGGCCCGGTCATGCTCGATCAATGGGTTTTGACTGTTAACAACTACAAATCTAGACATCCAATGACACTGATTCCACTTGCAGATTAAAGACCACATGATAAGTTACATATTAAAACTTTATAACAACAAAAATTATAAATGACCAATGATCTGTGGTCACTGACATTCGGTTGTCAGACCACTTTTCAAGCTCAAAATCAGTTTTAAAAAATCATCATTTTAAAGCATTTTGAAGCTATGGATCCATGATGGATCAACATAGATCATCTAAAAACATCTTATAACACAAATTTAAACTCTTAAACACGAATATTTTCATAGCATACAAGATCTAGGTTGAGTTTAGGGTTATACCTTCTCTTGCTAAATCTTTGATTCTTACTCTCCTTAACTGATCTATATGTTTAAGAGAGGTGTTTTGTGACTGATAAACTTAGCAAATTCGGAGGTGTTGACAGAGAATGAGTTGGTGAAAGCTAGGTTGAAAAATAAGGTAAATGTAGTAACTTTCTCTCTCCCAAATCTATATATATGATGATATAGAGCTCTAGATCTGATATTGCTAGATTTTATTTCACAAAGTCAAGGCATTAGGTTACCAACTAAAGTTGCTATCAATTTCTACAAGTCACCAATTAAAGAAATGAAAAAGGACATTTTGGTCAATGTACATGTAATTTTAATGGCAAACTAGACATTATCCAAACCCTTAGGGTTTAACCCTTAGGTTTTACAATATTAGTTTCTAAAATTTCCAATTATGGTTTTAATTAGAAAAAAATAAATTTTCTAAATTACAATTAGGGTTTCCTAATTAAATTAGGGTCTCCTAATCACATCAATGTTTAATAAACACATTAAGCTTATCAATTAGGATTAAGGTTTCTTAATTTAGGGTTTAAGAATCCCAAATATGAAATTAGGGTTTCTCCTGTGTGTTAGGGTTTCTAATTTCTTATTAGGGTTTATTAGTTTTAAATCTTATCCGATCAATCATTGATCAAAATTTCTATACAATACAAACACATACTTATCAAAATAATTATTTTAATTATATTTTCTATCAAATCCCTATCTAGAAATTAGGGTTAGTGTTTCTAAAGTTGTTAAGCACAATTCTACTCTAATTTCTCAATCAATACACAAATTAACTAATTCTCGAGACTCGTATGATAGATACACAATACAATATTAACAGTCAATGTCAATATTAAATAAAAAAAAAATTATCCATAAAATTTGGATTATTTAAAATCCCGGGTTATCACATTCACCCCTCCTTAAAAGGATTTTGTCCTCGGAATCACCGCTTTCTTATTCTCTACCATCTTTTAAAGTTGTTTCATCAATTCATTTTTATCAACACAATATTAATTTATGTTTCAAATTCTAACCTGTGACTTGAATCTATAAAAGAAAATAGTTCACAGAAATATCTTACTCATATTACTCGCGTAATTTAAGTATTAAGCGAAATCATTACCTGTTGCCACCTCCTAAGTAGCTATTGCCTCATGCGTCGTCATATTGAATGTACGGGCGGTTGATCTTCCTGTCTGTGCAGGTCCTCAAATTGCCAAGGTTCCACCATCGGGTCCCTTGTTAACACTTTCCTTTTCCTCATTCCTCTTCAGAGAGTTTTGTACCATATGATCAGTCAATCAGCACGCAAAACAACCTTGAATTTTCTTCGGACTGGGGGAATTGGGTGACATGTGCCCCTCTTGCCCGCAGTTATAGCAGACTCCTTTCTTCTTCAGACAAACACCTACATGATTCTTCCCACAAGTTGAACATGGTTCCCTCCCTTTCATATTTTCTTCAGTCTTGCTACCTGATTGGGTATTCTCACTCCACTTTCTCTTGTTTGGGTTATTACCCCCATTGCTTCCTCCGTCATTTGTTTTCTTCTTCTTCTCCTGATGAAATCGAGATGCAACTTCGCTCCCTCCTTCAGCAATTAATGCTTTCTCCAGTAAAGTCACGAACGTGTTGATCTGCAATACCGCTACTTTGTTGAATATCCCTGGTTTCGGTCCATTCTCAAATCTTCTCGCCTTTATTGCTTCTGTGTCCACTTGATGAAGTGCAAATCTTGCTAACTCATTGAATTTGGCAGTATACTCAGATACCAACATGTTCTCCTGCTTAAGTTCTAAGAACTTAACTTCCATCCGAGCTTGCATACTCAGTGAGAAGTAGTTCTCAAAGAACCGTTCCTTGAATCTTGTCCATGTCACTATGGTTGTACAAGCTCTCACCTGATTAGTTTCCCACCAGTAATTAGCTTCTCCCTTCATCAGATAAGTTGCAAAAGTCGTCTTTTGCTTTTCCGCTACTCTAGCGATAACGAATGTCTTCTCCATCTCCTTTACCTAAGTTTGGGCTTCAATCGGATTCGTGGTTCCCTTGAATTCAGGCGGTCCTACTGCTTTAAAGTCTTTGAAGTTAGCCAATCTGTCGGCTGGTTGATTCCTCGCCCTTCTTCTTGAAGCTGGAGCTCTATTTTCCATAGCTTGGGCTAGCATGTCTACAAAATTCTGCATTGGGTCCGCTTGACCTCCTTCGTTATTCACTGACTGTTCTTCTCGTTGGTTTCGATTTTGTCGTCTAGGCGACATGATATGATTTAAATAAAAATTTTATATTAATTCTCTTTCTCTATACAAATTTTTAACACAATAAGAATTCAACACATATTTCTCATATAATCACATATTTATTCAAATAGCACATAGTACATTTAGTACTTAACACATATTACTATCCCTTTTAAAATAATTTTAGGATTAACATACTCAACTTTACAAAAAGTTACAATTCTCCAACTTTACACAAAAAGTTTCCATTTTCCATTTTCACATAACTATTCCCAGTTCATCAAACTTACCACACTTATGAGTTCAATAACTTGCCACAATTATATGAGTGTATAAACTTATCCTAGTCAGACCTTTAGCGTCCATTCGCTGAGGGGTTCAAAACATTTCATATAATTATGAGTCATGAACTTACCATGAGTATGAGTTTTCAAAACACACAAGTTAATCTTAATCTTATATTCATATAGAAAATAAAGATTTCATTCATAAAACATATATATTTACATATTCTTAAACATCATTCTCAATATTACAACACTTAATATCATAAACTTCTACCAAATGATATTATCACATATATCTAAGTTGTCTACCGACCACTCCCTTCACCAGTCTTCTTCTTGCTGGGACACTTGTTGAATCCGTGACCCGTTCTCCCACATGAGAAAAACTTCCTCATGTTCGGCTTAGGACAATGCAAAGAAATATGTCCTTCCTGCTTACAGTTGAAGCACATGTTCTTCCACATCATGCATTCTCCCACATGGGTCTTTCCACACTTGCTACAGGCTTGCCTCTTCTTCGGGTTTTAATTTTCAAAGTTGTCGTTGTTGTTGTCCCTCTTTCTCTTAGTCTTGCCCTTCTTGCTAGTTCCTTCAGACGATCCACCACCTTCAGTCTTCATCCTCTCCACTTATGCCTTCAGTTCGTTCCGTTCTTCAGTCATTTCGCGTAACGCTCGCTCTGTCTTCCACAGCTCCTCCAAGAGAAATACTTTACTCCGGAGTTCCTGGACTTCTGCAAATAGCTGATCTTGTTCTCCAACTTTAATCTTATTCTTTAACTCCATCTTAGCTTCTTTAGACTCTACCTCCTCATCGCTACTCAGATACATCTCGGGATAATCATCATGATCACTCCCGAGATTAACCATCACTACTATAAAATAGTAAATAGACAACGCGGAAAAAAAGTTGTGGTTTCAGTCAAAAAAACGTTGTGGTTAAGGGTGTCATCTATTTGACACCCTTACACAACGTTTTTAAAACGTTGTAGTTAAACACATTACACAACGTTTTTTAAGAAACAAATATTGTAGATTTGTTTTCCATAAATTAGCATATGCTTAAAAACGTTGTAGAAGGTATGATTCCACAACGTTTTCTGGATAAAAATGTTGTAGTTTAATATATCAGACAACGTTTAGACATATTTACACAACATTTTTAAATTGTTGTAGATTAAAAAAAAGAAAAATAAATGTTGTGGTTCACCTACATTACCAATGCACCTGCAATATGCTAATGCCATGATATATAGCTAAAAGGTCTAAATTCAGATCTCAATCGCACCACACCATTTTTGGTGCAGTGGTCAAATGCACTAACTGCTACGTTGCAAATAAATGTTGGTAAAAGGATATACCCTAGAGCAAGGACAAAATTCTAACGGTAACATAATACACATTCAACTATGATTTAAAAATGTAAAAAATGCCACATTAGCACATGTCCATACAATATTAACTCAAAATGGGTGAAAACAGTATAATACTATCCAAGATTCAATTAACAATAGTATAACAACTTGAAAGGCCTCAAATGCCTACCATTTTATAGAGTGCGAGCTAACTTAGTCCATATCAGTTCATAAGTTTCAATAATACAAACCACATTCAATTAACAATTATAACAAAAAGCAAGATAGAACCAAGTTTCAATCGACATATAGTTGACAATGTACGCGCGCTACCCTTCATATGGTGTTATCAGTCCTGTTCAGATAGAATGTCCTACTAGCACTAATCTCCTCTTGTCCCATCTAAAAGAAACAAGTTCACAGATTCAAATATCATTGAAACAGTAGAAAAAGTAACAAACAGTAAAGCATAATTGCACTTCAGCAAATACAACAATAATCAACTACTCCCTCCGTTCCTTTTTAATAGGCATTTTAGGAGAAAGCACGATTAAGAATCTACAACGATAGATAATAAGGAACAAAAATCTCTCTAAAAAGACAAATAAAAAGCAACAAAGGGAGTAATATTTTTTTTACAAGGTAACATCTGCAAGTAGATAAAATGATTTGAAGAAAAGTTTCACAAGCAGCAGAAAGCACCTAGTTATTGAATGAATAAGTAAAGCTTTGCTTAGTGACACTTTCATGCAGCAATAAGTTTTTAATAAACACAATTATTAAAATTATGAAAGCATTTGGCAAAAGATTCCCGCAACTGCTTGATTTTACATGCACAGATCAAGCAGTTGAAAAAAACTGTACCACTACATTAATTCAATGGCATAAACTGCAAGATGAAATCGCTGCCTTCCTTTTTCCCATAACAATCCCCACAGAATAGCAAAAACACATCAACTTCCACAAACATTTCCACAATAGTTAGCATCCTTGTGTTTACCAAACCCGTTATACATCTAATCAACAACAAAGCTTCCATCAAACTTAGACATACATACCTACTCCTTCCCAATATAGCAAATAAAGTACTGAATAGTTTTTGGTAATGTAAAAATTGGGGCAACTAGAGCAAAATAGTATTAACAGAACATATAGTTCGAGCTAGCTTAAGATAGATGGCATACCTCTTAAGAAGATTGACAAAAATGTGACAACCTCCAATTAAATTGACTTGTTCTAGAAAAGAGGCAAGCAGTTATTTTTGGGAAATAGCACGAATAACCATATATAGAACATCTTCAATACAAACCATATCTTGGCTAGTCTCAAAAAAAGTAATAAGGGCTTTTATATCCAACATGGCAATACTCTGCCTGCACATACACAAAGTTTATCACTAATTACATGAATAGTATAATAGCAAAGACACAAAGAAAAATGGAAGAAGGCAACTTCGTAAAAAGGATTGTTTCAACCTAAAATTCTTCAATGTGTGTAACATTGAAAGATGGATGCACTACGATTAGAACTAAATGTGCAATTGGAAATGAGGAATCGAATAGTCCAAGAGTTAATACAAATGATGTGGCTGGTAATAAGTTACAGAGAAAATAGCTAGATTTGAGTAGTTAATTATTGGCCAAGAACTTTTGCATGTAAAAATATAATATGTATACAGAGAAAAAGATTTAAATGTTATAGGAGTCTAACATGAGATAAAGAATAGGATCAGAGGATAAGAGTTCGCAAATATGTTAACATCCCTAGAGATGTGATAAAGCTTCAACTTAAACACCTTTTATCTCTTTTCTGCGAACAAATGAAGGGAAGACATGATCAAGACAAGTGTAGCTAAAACTATTATCATATGTAGGCACAAATATGAGTGATTCTAGAAATAACTCAAGTCTAAACTCTAGCAGTTTCCGTCATATATAGGTATAAATATGTCACTCTCCAAGGATACGAGATAATCGAGTGCTGCCATTTAGGATGAGTGATTGTGGAAATACATCGAGTCTGAAGGCTCCTGCAGTTTCTCCTTTCTGACTTGTTCACAGCTGTTGATCGATTTGGCAATCAATGAATACGTGCAAGTATACACGGTCAACAAGTAATAAAGTGAAAGTAGAGTATCGTTCCCATGAGGAATTATTTAATAAAAATTATCAAATACTAACTCTTAACCAAATCAATTTTATTTAAACAATTGCGAATTATGAATTTTCTAATTAAGAAAACTAAATTAAACAATTAAAAGAGATTAGTCTAAAAGAAATCAAATAAACAAAACTGAGATTTGATTGAATTCAGGTAAATAAGGATTAAGACTCCAATATCCCCAATTATGAACTATAAATCAATTATCCAATTATCCCAGTTATTACGTCTACTGAATTGTTAACAGGAATTCTCAAATGCCAAAAGCCCTTTCTCAAGTGATCATTTGCCTTTTATTTAACCCAGATTAATTTTACTATATCTCTATGCACAACAATTGAATTAAACTCGTTACAACCCCAATTCCTTATGTGTTACATGCGGCAAATAGATATTCTCATTCTATTCACAAACCTAATTATTCACTGTGCAAATAACTAAGTCACATGATATCATGCCCAGTTCTAACCCTAGAATTCTTTTCTCAATTCCTTCTAGAGTAACAAGGTAATTACTGATCAGATAATTAATCAATAAGCATAAGGCAAGATAAACAACTCACTTTGACACAAATAATTGGAATAAATTAAATAACTAATTTATAGCCATAAAAGGTTCAATTTGAATTTTAATAAAAGAATTAGTTCATAATTAATGAATTAAAACCAAGAATCCAAAATTGAATAGACATTAAAAGATAAAAGTAAGAGAAGAGAAGAGAAGAGAATCTATTGTCAGTAGTCTTGAAACTCCTCTTTCGCTCCTGCTTTGAATCTTCAATGGTCTCCAAGTTGCTTCAATCTCCAAAACTAATAAGAACTAATCTATTGGAGTGTATCTCTAATCTAATCTATGTAATCTCCCTTTATTTTATGTCTTACATCAAGTATTTATAGATTACAAGTCCAATTTTGAGCTTAGGAACAAAACCAATCTAATTTGGAGTCAAAAAGGTGTTAAAATTCGCCCAAAACGCGTCCAGGCCACACCAACCTCTTCCCCCAGCGCCATAGCACTAGGCACGATGCTCAGACACTGCTCCTCAGCGCCCTGGCGCTGGCCATAGGCCTATTTTGGGCGCCCCGGTGCTGCCCCATGTTCTGGCATTTTTTGCTCCGACGTCCTCTGGTAAAAAGGCCATAACTTTTGATCCGGGGGGAGTTACGGGGCCTGCCACCTATCAAGTAGAAGATATCGACGAGATCTACAATTTTTATTCTTTGAGGATTGAGAAATTCCATGCGGATGAAGGATGAAATCGAGCTGGAAGTGACTGCTATGCAAATGACCACCCAAAACCATGACGTTCGACGTCCGTTGGTATACGATCATAACTCTTGCATCCGAACTCCGATTGGAATGATTCAAAATGTTTCGGAAAGCTAAGATGATGCTCTTCAATGTAAACTAAGTTCTAAACCAAGAACATGAAGTAAACATGAAATCCCAAATGATGTTTGGTTTGCTTTTCTTTGCTTTTCCTTACCAATAGTCGCTCACACCACTCCCAAACGTATAACCTACAAAATGAACACAAAATGAATGAAAAGTAACTAAAACACATAAATATAAGCAACTAATTCAAGTAAAAGATACCGGAGAAGTGTATATATAAAATCCACTTATCAAATACCCCCAAACTTAAATTGTTGCTTGTCCCCAAGCAACACATCATAATGCAATGCAATGCAATTAAATGCAACTAATCTATATGCCTATGAATCCAGTAGTATTTGATAGAATCAAATCTATTCACTCGACCTTAGAGCAATCAAGCAAACACGACAATACTTCATATCAAAACCAATCAACAATTTCCTAGTCAATCATCAAGTCTTAAACTATTATTACTGGTATAGTGCGTGTGTGTGCTCAACAACCATGCTAACTGATATAAAATCAAATTTAACACATAACAAGTCTCTTCGAAGGCATCATATAGTGTAAACTCAAGAAATCTAAAAACAATCTAGATCCAACTAAAATCAAACAATTACCAATATCGAGGGTCAACATGGGATACTCATGCTTTATTTTCATCTACGGGGGCTTTTTGCTCCTTTTTCCCGCTTTATTCTCTTTTTTTTTATATACACATAGCTATGCAATGTCTTATTCCCTTAGGCTTTTCAATGCTACCTTAACGAGCTTTCGACCAACGACTCCCAGACCATTAAGACCTTAGGGTGCTAGGTGTAAAGACAATCCCCTCGGGCTTACTTACTCAAGTAACAAAGGCCACAAAACTAGACAAGCATGCCACAGTGTTTATTCATACTTTTTTCTTTTTCTTTTTCTTTGTTTTCTTTTTTTTTCTTTCTTCTTCTTTTTTTTATATAGCTTATATACCCCAAATATTCCCCCAAACTTAGGTTCTTGTCTAACTTTAGTCATCACTACTTATTCTTGTCATTCTTTCATTCAAACTAGCATTATCCTTTAGAGTCCCATTATGTATCAATTTAAACTCAATCAATCAACAAGTTGTTTTTACTGTGCTATCATTATTATACTAGTTTCAAACAGAAAAAGATTCCATTCATAACAAGAAATCACATCAAAGCTCTAATAGTCAGTATTATACTTGTCTACCCAATTCCAATCTCATCATTGGCCAAAATAAACTTAACTATAACAAACCGTTGGACTTATGCAAAATGAACATAGTAACTAACTATAATTTTTGAATTTTTGAATTTTTGAATTTTTTTTTATAATGAACCTAAACTATACTAACAACATATGCAAAATAACATATTATAAACATGAAACTAAACATGAAATAATGAACTAAACTAAACTCCCCCAAACTTAGCAATTACAATGTCCTCATTGTAAGAATATAGCGATAAGTAGAAGAGAACTTCCCTGTAATCAGCTAAGCGTGAGAGGTCTTTGAGTGGCGATGGTAGCGACGATCATTTTCCTATCCATTGAACCTCCAATACCTGCAATGAAGAGAGACAACATGTATTAGATTATAAGGGAACTTACTAAGCAAATTAATTCCTATCTACTAAATAAACTAGTAAAGCATATAAATATAAAATTCATGGGTTGCCTCCCGATCGGCGCATTGATTTATAGTCTTCGACTGACTTTATGCGTCAATGCTATCCAATTCCTCTTCAAAAGTTGAGGAACCCTCCATCCATCAGAAATAATATAGCTTTTGGTAGGTTCCTATTTACGATAGCCATTGTATTAAAGTCACCTAGCATGCTTTGTTTAGATATGATCACATTAAAGAACGTCAAACATCTAGGTGTTTTTTCCATTGTGTCTGCGAATAGATTCTGGCATTGAGGCTTGTCAGACACAAAAATCTCTTATTCTATCTTCTCCAACTCATTGAACCATGGCTTCGAAGTTGTACTCGCTTTTACGTCACAAGGAGTATTGTCGATGACATGACTACCTAGCGGACAAGGTTTTGTAAATCTAACCAGATTCTTGAATTTTGGCGAAGAAAGAACTTGGGGCACTAATAACATCGGCTCCTCCTCGTTGGTAATCATAGTTAGTTCTTCACCGACCTTATTTTCATTATCCCCACTTGTCTCCTCTTTTTCAACATCTCATGTCTCATCCAGTTGTAGATTTGGCTCGGGCACTTCATCAATTTTGTCATCCATGTCATAAAGCCAAATGTTTAGAGGAAGGTTGTTTATGACTTTGGTCATTTGCTCTATTTGATCCGCAAGATTTAGAATTGACCCCATTTGATTAATCCCTCTCTCCTCGAACTTGGACCACAATTCCTCCAACCTTGAATTTTCTTCTTTAATAGAGGTTGATATGAGAATTTTGCGCGTATGTTGGATTTGGAGTAAAGTATTGGTCTTGATAGTTGTAGCTCCATGAAGAATCCAGGTGATACCTCCAAACTTGTTCATAATTATCATATGCATAGTGATTGAGGTAGTTACCACCATACTGTGATCTACCAAGATTGATGGTGCATTGATTACTCGGGTGATCACAAAGACAATAGTCACATATAATCGCCATCCTTCGACTCATTGGGATGCGATAACGCCCAACTTCCTCGAAAGTTCTTTAATTTAGCCGACATTGTGGAAAGTGTCGTTAGTCTGTCAATCTCCATTCCCCTTGGTTGAGTCATGTTCGTGTATGGCCATTGATACTCAAAGTCATCCATGGTACCTAAAATGATAGAAATATAAGAAGAGAATTAAAAATAAAAATAAAAATGTTTAAATTAAGACTAATTTGATTGAAATTAATATTGGTAAAAAAAATATTAAACTAATCCCCCAGCAATGGCGCCAAAAACTTGTTGATCGATTTCGCAATCAATGAATACGTGCAAGTATACACGGTCAACAAGTAATAAAGTGAAAGTGGAGTATCGTTCCCACAAGGAATTATTTAATAAAAATTATCAAATACTAACTCTTAACCAAATCAATTTTATTTAAACAATTGCAAATTATGAATTTTCTAATTAAGAAAACTAAATTAAACAATTAAAAGAGATTAGTCTAAAAGAAATCAAATAAACAAAACTGAGATTTGATTGAATTCAGGTAAATAAGGATTAAGACTCCAATATCCCCAATTATGAACTACAAATCAATTATCCAATTATCCCAGTTATTACGTCTACTGAATTGTTAACAGGAATTCTCAAATGCCAAAAGCCCTTTCTCAGGTGATCATTTGCCTTCTATTTAACCCAGATTAATTTTGCTATATCTCTATGCACAACAATTGAATTAAACTCGTTACAACCCCAATTCCTTATGTGTTACATGCGGCAAATAGATATTCTCATTCTATTCACAAACCTAATTATTCACTGTGCAAATAACTAAGTCACATGATATCATGCCCAGTTCTAACCCTAGAATTCCTTTCTCAATTCCTTCTAGAGTAACAAGGTAATTACTGATCAGATAATTAATCAATAAGCATAAGGCAAGATAAACAACTCACTTTGACATAAATAATTGGAATAAATTAAATAACTAATTTATAGCCATAAAAGGTTCAATTGGAATCTTAATAAAAGAATTAGTTCATAATTAATGAATTAAAACCAACAATCCACAATTGAATAGACATTAAAAGATAAAAGTAAGAGAAGAGAAGAGAATCTATTGTCAGTAGTCTTGAAACTCCTCTTTCGCTCCTGCTTTGAATCTTCAATGGTCTCTAAGTTGCTTCAATCTCCAAAACTAATAAGAACTAGGGTTATTTTCTAATCTAATGGAGTGTATCTCTAATCTAATCTATGTAATCTCCCTTTATTTTTTGCCTTACATCAAGTATTTATAGATTACAAGTCCAATTTTGAGCTTAGGAACAAATCCAATCCAATTTGGAGTCAAAATTCGCCCAAAACGCGTCCAGGCCTCAACAAGCTCTTCCCCCAGTGCCCCAGTGCTGGGCACGACGCTCAGACACTACTCCCCAATGCCCCGGCACTGGGCATAGGCCTATTTTGGGTGCCCCGGCGCTGTCCCATGTTCTGACATTTTCTACTCCGACGTCCTCTGGTAAAACGACCATAACCTTTGATTCGGGAGGAGTTACGAGGCCTGTCACCTATCAAATCGAAGATATCGATGAGATCTACAACTTTTATTCTTTGAGGATTGAGAAATTCTTGGTGGATGAAGGCTGAAATGGAGCTAGAAGTGACTGTTAGGCAAATGACCACCCAAAACCATGACGTTCGACGTCCGTTGGTACAACGATCATAACTCTTGCATCCGAACTCCGATTGGAATGATTCAAAATGTTCCGGAAAGCTAAGACGATGCTCTTCAATGTAAGCTAAGTTCTAAACCAAGAACATGAAGTAAACATGAAAGCCCAAATGATGTCCGGTTTGCTTTTCTTTGCATTTTCTTTGCTTTTCCTTACCAATAGTCGCTCACACCGCTCCCAAACGTATAACTTACAAAATGAACACAAAATGCATGAAAAGTAACTAAGACACATAAAAATAAGCAACTAATTCAAGTAAAAGATACCAGAGAAGTGTATATATAAAATCCACTTATCAACAGCATTAAAGCAGATTGTTAAAAAATTCCTGTAGATTCTTTGTTAATAAATATTATTCGGATATGCAGCTGCCAATGATGACATTCTTTGGCCTCCACCATGAATTTCTCTAGTAGCAATATAGATTTTAACATCACAGTCAATGCCCAATGCAGTTAATATTAGGGCAGTTTCTTCAGGTGTTAAAAGATACAAACCTTCTTTCCTTTTGAAGTCCAAATCTATAATTTTTTCCTTCCACTAGGGGTAAGCATATCTTGTGAAGCACACTTCAATCATGTCAAGAAGAGAACTTTAAAAAGAAAAAAATGGTCTAACTACTTATTCTCTAAAGTAATAGACAGACATTACCTCATTCTTGTTAGTTCTTCCACCTCTTCATCATTGCAAAACCATGACTACTGACCAGAGAAAGCCAACATATCCATCTCATATCTGAGATGGAGGACTACAAAAGGGTCGCTTTGCCTCAAGATGCTGACAACCTTTCTACCCAGTTCCTCTATTTGAGAAGTGAATTTCAGAACACTAAAATCAACTTTGTAACGTAACTTCTGAATTTCTAGTGGTAACCCATTATTAGCGAGTCGAGCATCGGTCCTATTTAAATGCACAACTTTATACTTTTGAAGTAACAGAAGAATCTGTTTACAAAAAAATTAGATCATTAGTTGATTATGGTTTTCAAGTGCTAGACATGAAGAATAGAAAATGCCACTGTTAGCATCGTATAGCAAACCAACGAGTAGAACAGTCCAAGCTCAACTCTTCTCTTAAGTTATGGTGGAAGGTCTTTCAAAATCCAAATATGTCCTTAAACTCACTACCACATTGATAGACAATCTTAGGAAATATGAAGAGAGTAGTCACACAGAATCTATGGCACTCAAGATGATATACGATTACAACTATGTCCACTTAATAGAACAAAACTACTGAACCCACCTTGGATCTGTCCAAAATGAAGTTTTGTCCAGTTTCCGCACAATAAGAGTGACATTCAGATATCTTGCAATAGCAACCATGTCACAAATCTGCAGAGAAAATAATCACGTCAACAAAATTTCATATGGACCCTAATTACAGAAGCCAAATTCATGACAGTATTAATCGTTATAAAAAAAGACAGTAACTCACTACTACTCTCATTTGGTTGAGTCCTCCATTGCAAGAAACCATAAGATAACCATTATTCTTATAAACCCCTGAAACCAATAGCTACAAAATTCAGAAGTGCAACAGAAATTATCATTATAAATCAGGTAAATCACTGCGAGTTGAGCTATAACATGTTTTTTATTAACAAGATGTGTTATGTCCATTATAAAAAATGAACATCTTGATAAACCCCAAATGCGTCCATACCAACTCTCTTATGGATCAATGTAAGACCCCGACTTATTATTAATGAAATTTGATTTTCTCTATTTATTATTTTGAAATAGTAAGGGTTGATTTGATTAATGTGGATAGTTAAGGGTAAAATACACAATAAGCAAGTGGTTATAAAATATTCATTGTTGTCGGGGAATATTCGTTTGGTCGTGGAATATTAAATGCATCGTTGGGAATATTAAATGACACAATGCAGACCCATGTGTGGGCCCCATAACGGAAAGCGATTGGATGAAGAAAACGACAAATATAAGTTGTTTAAAAAAATAACAGAAGTAGTTATTCATAATTAATCTTGTTAAAATACTAAATTGGTTAAAACACAGTAGCACACGGTATTGCACCAATTATTGATTCTTACGTAAGAAGGCACTACTCAATAATGGTTACAGTAATTATTGTTCAGTATTTTATTGATTTAATAATTGCTGCGTTGATATTTTATATTGTTGTTGTTTCAATAATTGTCATTACACAGTATTTTTCATTATCGAAGCAATAATTCATATTATCTGAATAATATTATTAGATAACATTATTGGCAATGTCTAGAAAGTTCTGTCTAAGGAGAGGTTTGGTCACCTAATTGCGCCCAAGAAGGAGAAATTCTTATTGGAAAGCCCCCCTTTCCTAGAACGCACGGTTGTTAATATTGTGATTCTCGTAATATTATTTGTGAATACTTAATTATTGATTCATATGATGAGGAAAATATTGATTTTATGTGGATATAGATGGAGAAAAATTTTAATGTGACAATTGTTGAAAATTAAAATTTTATCTTTTTCTGATAAAATAATTCATTTAAATATATTATTATATTTTAGTAATATAATAATGGTGATATTTTTACAACGAATGTGGGATATATGAGTATATACGAGGAGGAAGAGTATTTTTGTTGCAATAAATATTTAAAACATGTTAAACATGCTCATTGGACGCCATTTATTGACTAAAATTTGATTATAAATTGTAAAATCGCCTCGTTTGTGGATTTGGGCCAATTTTATTTGGAATTTGGAAAAACTTTCTTATGAAAAGTTGTAGAGAATTGAATTTCCTATAAAAATTCAGGATTCAATTTTCTAATGAAAGGGCTATTTATTATGAATTATTGAAGTTCAAGTTCAAATAATTAATTTTGGAAGTTTAAAATATTTAAAATTAGAAAACGTTTTTCTTACTTTTTCTAGAATGTGGCATGTGTTTGATGGCTGAAATTAGATTCTAGGCATGCGTAGGAAATTTATATAATTATATTATTAATTTATTAAATTTTCTGCATTGGTGTTCTAAGCAATTTCCTATAAATAGGGTGCTTAGGTTAGAATTGAAAATCACACCAGAAACTAAAGTTTTCTCTCTCTATATTATCGAGCGTATTCTTGTGAGTATTTTGAGTATACTTTGAGTATTGTTAGACGGTGCAAGTTCCTTCAAAGACTATATCCCAGATTCCAATTTGAAGTACTAATCTTTCGAGGTAAGGGATATTATTTTTTTTTTCGTAATGATATTATTTCTTCAATATCATTATGTTGAAATATTGATCTGAAGTTTTTATCAAATTTGGAACTTTTGGTGTCGGAGTTACTATTCACGATACTACAAGACTATTCATATTATCGACTACACTATTCACGAATACTGACTATTCATCGAAAAATGAAAATTTTTCTTTTCGTCAAAATATCTATTCGGATACTAGCTTTGATTGTATCCATGTTTTGATCATTCTTGAATTTTACACCTTGTGATTATTTTTGAGATATTTTTGGACGTGAATAAAATAAAGTACTTAATCCTTAATCCTTAATCCTTGTCATTTTGTTTCACTTTGGATTCGTTTCTTTAAAATATTTTTCATCATCTTCATCTTAAATGATGATATTATGGAATATCTTTGGCTGCATCGCAAAGATGAATGATTTTCAAGAATATCTTTGGTCAGTAGTGAAAAAGATGAACAGTGTTTAGATGAACATGACTAATCGATGAATATCTTTGGCTCGTAGTGCAAAGATGAATATTTAATTCCAGATGTATATTGATTGATGTTTACAGGATAAAAGATGAGCGATGAACTTTTAAATTCATACATAGAAGATAGTAGTTTGCATTCTCTACTTAACTCTTCTAATGAATTATTATTTCATTGCGAATATTGATTTAAAATTTGTTGTCTATTGTATTCTATTAGATTTTTCCTCGTTGAAGACTAACGATAATTTGTTGTATATTATCTTAGTCATAATATTATTTTCTCGGGCTAGTTGAGCTCACCCTTTTCCTTTTTGTTCCATTTTTCTTCTCGTGATGCGAGAATATAGCGAGTACGAAGTCTGGGGTATGGAATGAAGGTTCTATACTGAGTTGTTTAGTAGTCCTCACCATTTTGTAAAATAATGTACCAATAAATGTGATGAGGATTTATTTGAGTATAGATATTGTCTAGAAGATAATATTTGTATTCAAACTCACAGCTTTATTGTTGTAATAATAAAGTTGTAGTTGTTTACGTACCATGTATTGACAACTCGTAATAGATGATGTATACCTATTTTGGGGCGCCACGGTTGGTATCGAGCTTAGGGATATGATCTCTGGCGGAGATCGGGAATAGAACTAGGAGGGAGAGATGAGTAAATCCTTTGCTAGGTGTCCTACCTAAGCTTATTTGTTAGTTGGTCAAGATATAGGGATATTATGTGATATATTGATTTCTTAATTAACCCTTGTTTTATGACAAGATTTGAGAATGTCGATCGAGAATATTAACAATGGAAATGAGACCGTGGAGACGCTCTGTACTCACCAACGAGGAGAACGTAACAGTCGTGGCAATGTTCCTCCCGTGAACAACACCATTGAAAGCGAGATGATGAACGAGGGGATGTTTAGAAGTTTTTGCAGTTCATGCAAAATCGACGAGGAGACTCGTGTTCAAAATACAGGAGGAAATGATAGCAATTCACGGGTTGTCACACCAAGCGATTCAAAGAGTTGGGACCACCGAATTTAAGGGAAAGCCGAGATCCGATCACGGCGGAAACATGGGTCAAGCAAATTACCAAGATATTCGATGTCTTGGGATGCACGGAAGAACAGAAGGTTCCATTCGCCACCTTTATGTTCCAGTGGCGAAGCAGACTCATCGGTGGGAATGCGTGAAGCGCACTCCATCCGGCCAAGACTCAAAGATGTCTTGGGAGACATTTCAGAAATTATTTAATGACAAATACTTTCCTAAAAGTGTTCGTTATATGAAGGAAGTGGAGTTCATCGATTAGAACAAAATAATATGACGGTGTCTCAAAGACGAGGCAAATTTTGAGAGTTATCCAGTTTGCACCTCATTTGGTGGAGAATGAGGAACGATGACGCGGATTTTTTGAGAGGTTTGAAACCCAAGATAATGACAATATCTCATTTCTCATAAATTTTCTCTATTCGAGATGTTGTAAAGCAGGCTCAATTATTTGAGCGAGATAACGAAAATACGATCAATCGAGGGACCATAACTGTGGATCGCACCGTAGATAGCGATCAATGTAATAATGATAACCAAATGGAGAAAGAAACAGATGGACAAAAATGGTAACCCCTCCGGTGGTAATCATGGCCATGAAAATAGAAGAAGCGAGTCGAGGAGGAGATTTTAAAAGAGGAGATTTAACAACGACCATGTGAAGACGACAAAGGTTTGCAAAGAATCGGTTCTAAGGGAGGAGAACGACCACCCGGTCATATGCTTTAAATGCGAAAAGAGGGACATATCGATCAAACCGCCCACAACAGATTCAAG
The DNA here is from genome assembly GCA_020205615.1 of Panax quinquefolius. Lineage (NCBI taxonomy): Eukaryota > Viridiplantae > Streptophyta > Magnoliopsida > Apiales > Araliaceae > Panax > Panax quinquefolius. The sequence continues at coordinate 126,077,893 of CM035163.1, read as the reverse complement.
GTATGCTATAATTGTGGAAAGGAAGGACATATTGCTCGAGATTATATACAGATAGCGAAACCTAGTTCAATGGGACGGTGACTCAAAAGATCGTCCCGAGAAAAGTCAAAGTCAACGGTTTTCGGAAGAGCGTTTGTTGTGACTGGTCATAATGCGAGGAACCCAAACGAGGTGATCACGGGTAAGCTATTTATAAATTTTTGTGAAGTTTATTCCTTACTTGATACCGGTGCTACCCATTCATTTATCTCTCCCGCTTGTGCTCAACGCTTAAACTTGACTCAGGAGAAATTAGACTTTGACCTATCTCGTGGAAACTCCATTAGGAGAAACTTTCATCACATCCACTGCTTATAAATCTTGTTTGATTCAAGTTGGCACCATCACCTTACATTGACCTTATCTCTTTAAAGATACTTGCTTTTGATGTGATTTTAGGGATTGATTGGTTAACTACTCATCATGCCAAAATTGATTATTTTCGTAAGGTTGTTAGTTTTCATATTCCTAACCAACCCGTTGTATTTAATTCAAACAACTAAACCATTAAAATCAATCATCGTCATATCTAATCATAAAGCTATTCGCTTATTGAAAACGGATGTCAAGCTTTCTTAGCCCATGTTATGGATTTGAATAAAGACACGCCAAATTTGAATAATATTTCTGTTGTTATTGACTTTCCGACGATTTTCAAGAACTTCCGGCCTACCCCTTAACGTGAAGTTGAATTCTTTATTGATCTTGAACTCCGTACAAAGCCCATTTCTAAAACCCCATATCGAATGGCTCCTATTGAACTTCGGGGAGTTAAAGGTCCAACTACGTGAATTGTTGGACATCGGTTTCATTCGTCTAGTACATCTCCTTGGGGTGCTCTTGTTTTATTTGTAAAGAAGAAAGACGCGGAGTATGCGATTTTGTATTGACTATCGGGAATTGAACCATGTCACCATCAAGAATAGGTATCCTCTACCTCGTATTGATGACTTGTTTGACCGGTTGCAAGGGGCACAATTCTTTTCAAAATCGATCTTCGATTCGGATATCATCACCAAGATTAGAACCGAGGATATTCCAAAGACCCGCCTTTAGAACTCGAGACGGGCATTATGAATTCTTAGTCATGTCTTTGGACCGACTAATACTCCTCGCGACTTTCATGGATATGATGAACCGAGTATTCAAGGAATATTTGGATCGGCTTTGTTGTTGTCTTTATTGATGACATCCTCATATATTCCAAAAGTCGTGAAGATCATGAGCACCATTTGAAGTCGGTACTCCAAAGGCTTCGTGAAAACAAACTATATGCCAAATTGAAGAAATGTGAGTTCGCTTGAGGAAGTAGCATTTCTTGGGCACGTGGTGTCAAAACATGGAGTATCCGTTGATCCGACGAAGATTGAAGCAATACAAAGTTGGGAGCAATCAAGTCGGTGATCAAGTATACGTTGTTTTTGGGCTTAGCTGGTTATTATCGGAGATTCGTGGAAGGGTTTTTCGAATCGCTACTCCATTAACCCAAATTTAACTCGGAAGGATACAAAATTCGTTTGGAGCGAAGAATGCGAGAAAAGTTTCCAAGAGCTTAAGAGGAGACTTATTTCGACACTGCTCTAACAATACCATTTGGTTCGGATGGATTTGTTATCTATGATGCTTCGTGCAAAGGGTTAGGATGTGTTCTCATGCAACGTGGGAAAGTCATAGCCTATGCCTCATGACAACTTAAAGAGTATGAGAGGAATTATCCTACTCATGATCTAGAGTTAGCGCACATCGTTTTGCCGCTTAAAGATATGGAGGCACTATCTATATGGGGAGAAAGTGGAGATATATTCGCACCATAAAAGCCTTAAATATTTCTTCACTCAAAAGAACTCAACATCTTGGCAAATGACGTTGGCTCGAGCTATTGAAAGACTACGACCACACTATTCAATACCATCCCGAAAAGTTTAACGTGGTAGCCGCGTTGAGTAGAAGATCATATGGGAATGAGTGCGATGATGTCAAGTATACGATAGAGCCAACTTTAATAGAAAAGTTAAGGTTGCTCAAGCCACCGACATTCGAGCCGGCGCGTATGAAGAAGAAAGTACAAGAAGGAGTTATTCTAAGCGAGAATTGATGAAAAGGAATACTTGAGTCCACTCTAGACTTTGTGTTCCTAACGACCTCGATTTGAAGTACAAGATTATGATGGAGGCACACAATACACCATTTGCAATCCATCTCGGAAGTACTAAAATGTATCGTGATCTTCGACATACATTTTGGTGGAACAATATGAAGAGAGAGATTGCAAAGTTTATCTCGATGTGTTTAACTTGCTAACGTGTAAAAAAGGCGAGCATCTAGTACCTAAGGGTCCGCGTTAACCACTTGAGATTCCAAAATGGAAGTGGGAACACATTACCATGGATTTCATTCTGGGTCTTCCTACGGTTTCTCAAGGCATCAATGCTATATTTGGGTTATTGTTGATAGATTAACCAAAGTCCGCTCATTTCTTGCCGACACGGAGACTTATTCCTTGAACGCCTTGCTAGTATGTACGTGAATGAGATTGTGAGGTTGCATGGCATGCCCAGTATCCATAGTTTTGGATCGTGACCCAAGATTCACTTCAAGATTTTGGGTTAGCTTGCAAAAAAGCTATGGGCACGGATTTACGATTTATCTTCGCATACCATCCTCAAACCGGACGGACAATCGTAAAGGACTATTCAAACTCTTGAAGATTTATTAAGACTCGTGTCCTAGACTTCAAGGGCGATTGGGATAAGTATTTACCATTGGTAGAATTCTCTCCTACAACAAAGCTTATCGCAAGTATAGGTGTGGCTCCATTTGAAGCATTATATGGACGAAAGTGTCGCTCTCAAAGATGTTGGGACGAGGTGGGTGAAACAACATTGTTAGGACCGGAAGTTAAGACGTATGACTACTAAAAGATCCAAATGATTCGATAACGATATAAAACAAGCACAAGATCGACAAAAGAGTTATGCGGATCTTCATCGAAAGGACGTGGAATTTAGTGTAGGGGATCATGTATTATCATGAAGTTTCTCCATGGAAGGGAGTTACAAGATTTGGGAAGAGAGGAAATCTCAATCCACGCATTTATTGGTCCATTTCAAATTCTTGACCGAGTAGGAAATGTAGCCTATAGACTCGCGTTACCTCGAGTATGTCTCGTGTTCATAATGTGTTTCATATCGTACTTCGTAAATATGTGAAAGACCCAAACCACGTTATTGAGTTAGAACCGGACGAGATAGCCAAGACTTAACGTATGAGGAGGTAATTGCCAAGATCTTAGATAAGAAGGAGCATGTCCCTACGCCAAGAAAGGTCATACCACAAGTTAAAGTTTTGTGGAGGAATCATGCTATAGAGGAAATGACCGGGAATTGGAAACGAAATGAAAGCGAGGTATCCTCACCTTTTCAAACACAGTACGTGACGTCAATTTCGAGGAGGACTTAAATTTCATAAGGAGGGAGGTTGTAAGACCCCGACTTATTATTAATGAAATTTAATTTTCTATTTATTATTTTGAAATAGTAAGGGTTGATTTGATTAATGTGGATAGTTAAGGGTAAAATACTTAATAAGCAAGTGGTTATAAAATATTCATTGTTGTCGGGGAATATTCGTTTGGTCGTGGAATATTCGTACCGTGTCGGGAATATTCGTACGACGGCGCAGCCATGTGTGGGCCCCATAACGGAAAGCGATTGGATGAAGAAAACGACAAATATAAGTTGTTAAAAAAAATAATGGCGTAGTTGTTCACAGATTATCCGTTAAAATACTCAAATTGGTTAAAACACAAGAAGATTACCTGCGGTATTGCACCAATTATTGATTCTTACGTAAGAAGGCACTACTCAATAATGGTTACAGTAATTACTGTTCAGTATTTTATTGATTTAATAATTGCTGCGTTGATATTTTATATTGTTGTTGTTTCAATAATTGTCATTACACATTATTTTTCATTATCGAAGCAATAATTCATATTATGTGAATAATATTATTAGATAACATTATTGGCAATGTCTAGAAAGTTCTGTCTAAGGAGAGGTTTGGTCACCTAATTGCGCCAAGAAGAGAGAAATTTTATTCGAAAGCCCCTCTTTCCTGAACCGCACGGTTGTCAATATTGTGATTCTGTAATATTATTTGTGAATAATTAATTATTGATTCATATGATGAGGAAAATATTGATTTTATGTGGATATAGATGGAGAAAAATTTTAATGTGACAATTGTTGAAAATTGAAATTTTATCTTTTCTCGATAAAATAATTCATTTAAATATATTATTATATTTTAGTAATATAATAATGGTGATATTTTTACAACTAATGTGGGATATATGAGTATACGAGGAGGAAGAGTATTTTTGTTGCAATAAATATTTAAAACATGTTAAACATGTCAATTGGACCTCATTTATCGATTGAAATTTGATTATACCGTAAAATCGCTTGGCTTGTGGATTTTGGCCAATTTCTATTTGGAATTTGGAAAACTTTCTTCCGCAAAGTTGTAGAGAATTGAATTTCCTATAAAAACTTGAGAGATTCGAATTTTCTGATGAAAGGGCTATTTATTATGAATTATTGAAGTTCAAGCTCAAATAATTGATTTTTGGAAGTTTAAAATATTTAAAATTAGAAAACATTTTTCTTACTTTTTCTAGAATGTGGCATGTGTTTGATGGCTGAAATCAGATTCTAAGCATGCATAGGAAATTTATATAATTATATTATTAATTTATTAAATTTTCGCTTTTGGTGTTCTAAGCAATTTCCTATAAATAGGGTGCTTAGGTTAGAATTGAAAATCACACTTTAAATCAAGTTTTCTCTCTATATTATCGAGCGTATTCTTGTGAGTATTTTGAGTATACTTTGAGTATTGTTAGACGGTGCAAGTTCCTTCAAAGACTATATCCCAGATTCCAAATAGAAGTACTAATCTTCGAGGTAAGGGATATTATTTTTTTTCAGTAATGATATTATTTCTTCAATATCATTATGTTGAAATATTGATCTGAAGTTTTATCAAATTTGGAACTTTTGGTGTCTGAGTTACTATTCACGATATCTGACTATTCACGATATCGACACTATTCACGAATACGGCACTATTCATCGAAAAATGAAAATTTTTCTTTTCGTCCAAAATATCTATTCTGGATACTAGCTTTGATTGTATCCATGTTTTGATCATTCTTGAATTTTACACCACTGTGATTATTTTTGAGATATTTTTGGACGTGAATAAAATAAAGTACGAATCCTTAATCCTTAATCCTTGTCATTTTGTTTCACTGGATTCGTTTCTTTAAAAATATTTTTCATCATCTTCAGTCTTAAATGATGATATTATGGAATATCTTTGGCCTCATCGCAAAGATGAATGATTTCGAAGAATATCTTTGGTCGTAGTGCAAAGATGAGCAATTTATTTAGATGAACATGACTAATGATGAATATCTTTGGCTCGTAGTGCAAAGATGAATATTTGATTCAGATGTATATTGATTGATGTTACGGGGATAAAAGATAGGCGATGAACTTTTAAATTCATACATAGAAGATAGTAGTTTGCATTCTCTACTTAACTCTTCTAATGAATTATTATTTCGCCACTGAATATTGATTTAAAATTTGTTGTCTATTGTATTCTATTAGATTTTTCCTGTTGAAGACTAACGATAATTTGTTGTATATTATCTTAGTCATAATATTCTTCTTGGGCTAGTTGAGCTCACCCTTTTCCTTTTTGTTCCATTTTTCTTCTCGTGATGCGAGAATATAGCGAGTACGAGCGGGGGTATGGAATGAAGGTTCTAGACAGAGTTGTTTAGTAGTCCTCACTATTTTTGTAAAATAATGTACCAATAAATGTGATGAGGATTTATTTGAGTATAGATATTGACTAGAAGATAATATTTGTATTCAAACTCACAGTTTTACTGTTGTAATAATAAAGTTGTAGTTGTTTCTGTACCATGTATTGACAACTCAGAATAGGTGATGTATACCTATTTTGGGGGCGTCACAATCAAAGCTAGATATTGATGAGTATCTTCACAAATTGTAGAACAAATGTTCCCGGGGAACATAACCGTTAAAAATTGTAGAACAAATGTGCCATGTTCAAAACTTATTACATCAACATGTAACTTTAAGAAAATGTTACAACTTTATTTCCCTACAAATAATTTCAGTGTTTGCTAAGTAACTTACATGTCTCCACCTTCACAGTATTCAGTAACAATGCAAACATAGCAACCTTACATAATGTTTATAAATATTCTAACTCAAGACCAGAATGGCAGGTAGATAAAAATTGAGGAATCAAAAATGCATAGGAGTTGATATTTGTAGAAAAACAAAAGCATCGCACCTTATCCACCCATGCTTCCTTAAACTCAACAATGTAAGGGTGTTGAATCCGTGCAATTAAAGAAGATTAAAGAACTGTGTTCCGGCTAGAAATACTGACTTCTCATTTTCAAGAAACATAAATGATGAAGGTTAAAGAAGAATCATCTAATCATATACAATATGTCTTAGCGGATAAGAAACTGTTTCACTACAATATTCGCACCCATCTGAAGAGATATAAAGCAGAAAATTAATAATCAAACTTTACAATCATCAGACATACCAAAAAAATACCAAAAAAATTCTAGAAATAAATACCTCCCGATAATCTTAGCTAGGGTTTTGATGTAACTATCGATGATCTCATCTCTTGTGGGTTCACCCTCAGGTTTCTCGACAACAACAAGCCAGTGCTCAAAATCGCAACCATCGAGCAAAATCATCTTTTTCGGGGGACAATTGGACCAGTTAGGGTTCGAATCATTGCCTGGCGGGTAACGAAACCGCGGATGGTAGCCGCCGTAGGGGATAGATGGCGGACGTTGGTGGCGGCAGAAACGAGAGGGCGTAGGCGGAGGGATAAGAAAGAAGGAAGAGAGGCGAGGGCGAAGGGTGATGATTTAATGGAGAAGGATGCGTAAGAGCGAGAAAATAAGGAAGAAAGACATTCCTTGGTGTTGAGAATAGATCAAAAAAGGATGCGAGTAGCCATTTTGGGGTTCTCTCTGCTAAACTACTAGAATGAGGGCAAGAATGAGAAGAGGGTAAGGTTCCTTCGTAAGGAAAACTAGAACTGTCGATAATGGCACAAAATATCTTTACTCTTATCAGTACTCAGTACTAGTAGATTATTTTAGCTTCGTGTTTTTTTTGATAGACAACGTTTTTAAAAAAACGTTATCTAGTTAAAACCAAAAAAAATCCCTTTTAAATAGATAACATTTTTGCTATATATCTACAACATTTTTTTAAAAAACGTTGTGAAAAAAATACCACAACATTTTTATAAAAAAAGTTATGGTTTAAGTGTTGTCTATTTGGTACTTTGTACTAGTGCATGGGTTCATCTTTTCCTACTTCTTCCACTGACTCACTCTATGCTGGCACCTCAGCTACTGGCACTGGTGCGACAGCCGCTGGCATCTCCATACTCATCTTATTTTCTCCCGACATCCTACAATCAGTTTAAACAACTTGATTAGTACTTCTCCTGTACAAACTCCCCACACTAGGTGTCCACATATGTCACTATCGATACGCTTCAGCAATCCCTTGCTTAGTACTATAAATGAGTATTCTCTATCTCGCTCGTGGTTATAATCCTAGGGTTTTCCCCACCCCACTTAAGGTTTATAACCTACAGCTTTGAAACCAACCTGTGACACCCCCAAATCCGGGTTACCTGACCCCCTAGTTTGGTGTTCACGATCCATAATATAATACCATTTAACTACCCATTCATATATGAATAGTAATACATACCACATTAACATATGTTGTTAATACATAAGTCCCAAGTTCTTTAACCTTAACATTACAAACATACCCTTTAGATATAAAAAAAAGGTTTACAATACAACATAAAAATAATAATGTTCATTATATTAGTCTATCACTATGCCTTTTCCCTTGTTCTTCTTCACAACACCATCTGCAACTTCATCCCTAGCTGAAAAGATTTATATATAGCAAGGGTGAGCAACAAGTTTGCCCCGCAAGTTAAGTCATACAATAAATGTATAAGAATCAATAACAAGTCTTCTCGCCTTCTCTACAATTCAATAATTTGATAATGAAAAAGTACAACGCTTTCAAAGTTTCTGCGATATTCAAATGAATAATCAAGAATTAATTATACGAAATAGCAAAGTGGAATGTTTTCCAGATTTATGTTGAGCGATCCATTGGATCTTGAACTTCTCTTCTCGAGTAACTATCAAAGATTTGACTTTGAAATACCCAGGTGTATCAGATAACTATAAAGATTAAATCATACCCCTCTGGAAGTATATAAAGTGATCAACTTTATTATACCCTATATTATGCATAATACTTAATCGCGCGCAAAGGCCGAATATACAACCAATAAAATATTCCCTTTATATAAAAGGTTGTTCTTCTCAGTCTTAGAATCAAGATTTTGATTTAATAACAAAATACTATGATTTCAATTTCTAAATACTTCTCGATCTAGCCAAAATAATTGGCATCGATCTATCAATAATAATTGAATTCTCTTCTCGAAACTATCAAGTTCTAACAAATGTTCGTCTAGCCAGAATAATTGGCTAAGACATTTCTCAACATAATTCGACAATAAACAAGAATTATCTGTACTGTCAATACTAGCTTTTACGGATATGAATATCCAACAACAGTTATTCTACGAATGTATATTTTCCGAATCAGTAATTCAATTTGAATTATTAAACATGCACTAACTGCGAATAATCAACAATAAATTCTTGGACGTGGTTTAATTAACCATAATTAACCACTATAATATTTAAACAATATTAACTCTGTTATGTATATATTTATATATGGACTAACATTATCGAGTTATGCCTCGATTGAGCCTAGACTTATGTCTGGAGCGTTTACTTATTTATATATATATATATATATACTTATATATATAAACTGTTGTCAGACTTTGTCTGATGAGCCTGGATTTTACATCCGAAGCGTTTATTGCTTATATATATATATATATATATATATATATATATATATATATATATATCGCTGTTGTCGGACATATCCGATGAGCCTGGATTTTACATCCGGAGCGTTTATTGCTTTTATATATATATATTTATATATATATATTGTTGTCGGACATATCCGATGAGCCTGGGTTTATATCTGGTGCGTTTACTTCTTATATATATATATATATATATATATATATATATATATATATATACTTGTTGTTTTACATATCCGATGAGCTTTGGGTTTATATCTCAAGTGCGTTTCTTGCTTTTATATATATATATATATATATATTTACATTTTGTCAGTTCGGAGTTTACTTCGAGGCCTTATAATGCTTTATTTACATTTCGTCCTGCCTGGAGTTTACTTCGTGGTGGTTGATCGTCTTTACTGCTTTATTTATATTTAGTCCCGCCTGGAGTTTACTTCATGGCGGTTGATCGTATTTTATAGCTTTATTTACTTTTCTGATACCCCATGGAGGTGTTTCGTGGTGGTTGATCATGTCCATATATATATATATATATATATATATATATATATATATATATATATATATACCGCTTTTATATATTTACATTTCTGATCCCCCATGAAGGTGCTTCGTGGTGGTTGATCATGTGAGCCTAGGAATCATGTGATCACAGATTCAGTCTATTGAATCTAGATTTGGTTCCTGTGATTGACATTTTCAGCTGTAAGCAGCTTGTACATTATTTACGGTGTTCGAATTTCCTTGGATGGCTCTGATGCCCATGAGAAGTTCTAAGAATGTCAGATATTATTTTCTCAAGATGCCTCGATCTCGAAAAATAAAAGCAATCAAGCCAAACATTTAATAATAAAATGGAAGTATGAAAAGGTCTCAATTCCTATTGAGCATGTGGTTTGAAAAACCTCTTTACAAAACTTCATTCCTATATCCATTTAAAACCGAATTTTACTATAAATTCAAACCCTTTGTATATAAGTGCAACGACGAGGTCAGACTACTTCCAAATAAATTGCACATTGATCCACACACACACACACACACATATATACAGTTTCTTGAAAAGTGGCGGTCACAAGTGTAAACACGGATGTCTGGGGTGCCTAACACCTTCCCTCCGCATAATCAAGCCCCCGAACCCAAATGAATCTTAGTTTCACAGACCCGTTTAGCAGTGTTACATCACTGGGTTAATGTGCAAACCTTTTTCAGTTGCATTGGTTCAACTAGTTAAAAACACCAACTGGCGACTCTTAAAGTTAAATTGTCGATATTACACATGTCGGACCTTTTTCACTTTTTTTTAAAATAAATCTCACCTAACATGAGAACACCAAAGAACAAGTAACGAAAAGAGACAAATAAAAATCCAAACGTCGACACATATGCTCCGATTGACCCATTAAATACCAAATAAGCTTAGGTAGGACACACTAGCGAAGGATTTACTCGTCTCTCCCCTCGTAATTCTATTCCCCAATCTCCGCCAGAGACCATATCTCTAAGCTCTGATACCAACTGTGAAGCCCCCAAAATAGGTCCACACAACCCATTTTGAGTCACCAATTACATGGTACAGAAAATAACTACAACTTTATTATTACAATTGTCATGCAAAATACAATAACACATATGCTGTGAGTTTAAATCCAAATATTGTCTTCTAGATAATATCCAAACTCAAATAAGTCATCATTATAATTATTGATAACACTATTTTACAAAATAGTGAGGACTGCTAAAACAACTGTCTTGACCCATCACTCCACACCCCGACTAGTTCCCGCTATATTCCCGCCTCCTGAGAAAAAAAAAATGGAACAAAAAGAAAAAGGGTGAGCTTAACAAGCCCAGTAAAGAATATTATGACTAAGATAATGAAAAACAAATTATCGTTAGCTTTCAATAAATCAGATAAAATATAATAGACAACAAGTTTTAGATCAATATTCGCAGCGCAAATAATAATTCATTAGAAGAGTTAAGTAGAGAATGAAGTCTACTATCTTCTATGATTTAGAAGTCCATCATCAATATTTTATCCCTGTAATATCAATCCATATACATCTTGAATCAAATATTCATCTTTGCACTACGGGCCAAAGATATTCATTTGTATCACCAGTTGGTCATGTTCATCTCAACACCTGTCCATCTTTGCACTACGGGCTAAAGATATTCATCAGGTAATCATTCATCTTTGCACTATAGGCCAAAGATATTCAGTTATATAACCATTTAGGACTTAGAATGACGAAAATATTTTAAAGAAAATGAATCAAGTGAGATAAAAGGACAAAGATTAGGGATTCGTACTTTAGTTTATCCAAGTTCAAAAATACTCCATAATAATCAATTGTGGAGCAAAATTCAAGAATGAAGATCAAAACATGGATACAATCAAAGATAGTAACCATAACAGACAACTTGGACAAAGAAAAGAAAATTTAATTTTTTTTGTGAATAGTGTCGTATACGTGAATAGTAATCCCGACACGTAAAGGCAAAAATTTCACGAGAAAAATTATACTTCGTGAATAGTACTCGTGAATAGTACCGTATTCGTGAATAGTGTTGTATACGTGAATAGTGTTATATACGTGAATAGTAATCTCGACATGAAAAGGTAAAAATTTCATAATAAAATTCATACCAATATTTCGGTATAATGATATTGAAAGAAATAATATCATTTACAAAAAAAATAGCATCCCTTACCTCAAAAGAATATTACTTTTAACTGGAATATCAGATATAATCCTGAAGGAAACTTGCACTATATAGCAACACTCAAGATATCTAAATACTCACAAAAATACGCTCGATATTATAGAGCGAGAAAACTTCAGATTCTGGTGTGATTTTCAATTCTAACTTAAGTACCCTATTTATAAGAAAATGCTTAGAACGTCAAAGTAAAAAATTTAATAAAATATTATTAAATTTATTTTTTTCTTAGCACACCACATCAGTCTTAGCACTCCACAAGTGGGTCCCACCATATTCAAAACGTTTTTGGTAAAAAAAATTATTTATAACCCTAAAAATTAATTATTCCGGAACTTTAATAATTCATAATAAATAGACCTTTTATCAGAAAAATTCAAATCTTATGTCCATTCCATAAGAAATTTAATTCTCTTCAACTTTGTAGAAGAAAGTTTTTCCAAATTCTAAACGAAAAATAACCGAAATCCACATACGGATGATTTTCAACACCTCCATTTTGACAAAATACTGATAAAACAACTCAGCATTAATTCCTTCATTTATATTCACATAAAATAAATATTCCATTATCATATAAATCAATAATTAATTATTCACAAATACTATTACAAAATCACAATATTGACAACTGTGTCGAATTCACAGAAAGAGGAGCTTTCCGATAAGGATTTCTCCTTCATCGACGCCGCAATTAGGTGATCAAACCCTTTCCTGACGTAACTTCCTTAGACATTGCAAATAATGATATCTAATAATATTATTCAAATAATATGAATTATTGATCTGATAATGGGAAATATTGTGCATCGACAATTATTGAATCAATAATAAAATATTAACGTAGCAATTATTGAATCAATAAAATAAAATATTGAACATTAATTACTATAACAATTATTGAGTAGTGACTTCTTACGTGAGAATTAATAATTTGTGCAATATCGTGTGCTACTGTGCAACACCGTGTATTACTGTATTTTAACCACCGGGTATTCCAACAGTGTTAATGGTAACAACTACGTCATTATTTATATAAAACTTATACTTGTCATTTTCTTCATCCGACAGTTTTTTGTTATGGGGCCCACAAATGGCTGTGCCGTTGTACGAATATTCTCCGACAGCAAGAATATTCCACGACCAAACGAATATTCGCCGACAACAATGAATATTTTATAACCACTTGCTTATTTAAATATTTGCGCATTTTACCCATAACTAACCACATTAATCGAATCAGCCCCTTACTATTTCAAAATAATAAATAGAGGAAATTCTATTTTATTCATAAAAGTTGGTGTCTTATACTATGCAACAATTAATGTGGCAATAATTGAGTATAATTGAGTGACTTCTCACGTAAGCATCAATAATCAATACCGTGTGCTACTATGCAACCACGCGTATTACTATACTTTTATCATCGGGTATTTCAACAGTTAACGGTAAAACTTTCGCCGTTATTTTTATAAGAACATATTTCTATCATTTTTTAAATCCGACAGTAATTTTGTTGTGGGGTACACCAATGATTGTATCGTCGTACGAAAATTCCCTGAAAAAACGAATATTCCTCGACTAATCGAATATTTTATAACAACTTGCTTACTTTGCAAAATTTTTAAATATTACCCACAACTATAACATTATAACAAATTCACACCTTAATATTTAAAAATGATATTTAGAGAAAAATTTATCTTTATTCATAAAAGTTGGGGTCTTAAAAGTAAATTATAAAATACACACAACACACAAGTATACGTGATCAACAAGTAAGTACGTGATCATTCCCACAGAAACGAGTATTAATTTTAATTTAACAAATATCAGCTTTATATTATTTCAATTTTATTAAACTAATCAAATCAATGATTAAAAATAATAAAATACTACTAACTTGAAATCAAAATAAATCAACTCAATAATTTACCAAAAATTTTAATCAGATAATGGAGAATTGACTCAGCTTTGAAATCTTCGTGAATCTTGATTCCTTGCTATGCTCCTCCAATGTCTTCTCCAAATTAGGGTTCACAGTTGCAATTGATTAGTAATAACAATTGAATGATTAATTACTTCGCTTATGTCTGTGTAATAGCTCCTAGAAACGTTCCAATTCCAATCCCAATCAAAGCCAAAGTCCTTTAGTCCACGTATAGTAATGTTAGAATTGCATCAAAACTCTTTTGCTACGCTCTTCACACAGACAGCGCCGGGTTTAAGTGGGGTTTTAGTAATTCATTCTTGCCTGGGGTCCTGGATATCTTGACACATGCACCCCCGGCCCTGCGGGGGTTTCTCTTTGTAATAGGCCCCCCCGACGGGGTATGCTACTAAAGTTACTGTTTTCTTTGTTTTGTCCTGCCGAGTCCTGCCACATTGCCACCACATATCTATGCTAACACGTAATAGAAACCTACATACAAAACAAACATAAAACTGTACAAAAGTAGACAAAATAAACAATGTTTAAGTCCAAATATGAACCCAATTCGTAGGTATGAAACCCACTCATCAAACTCCCCTAAACTTAAACTGTGCTACTCCTCGAGCACAATGATATGCAATGCAATGTAGCTAACTGCATGCCTACGAATCTAGCAATAGACAGAACAAAATCTATTCACATGGCCTTAGAGAAATCTCAAGCAATCATACTGAGTATTGAGCAATCATCCTGGAATCAAGAAGCTGGAGAGGCTGTTGCACGAGCTCATCCCCTGACCATCTAACGCCAGACTGCCTACACAACCCACAGATGAATGAAGGGTGTGGCAGTCCTCTTGAAAATGGCTCGCGCAGACAACGCTGAATTGAAAAGCTGATTATGGCACCGATGTCTATGCTAAAATCTTTCACTATCGCATAGAGGAGCAACACCTTTTCCTTTGTAACATCACCGGTATGCGTAGAAGGGAATAGCTTTGCACACAGAAATGCATACCATATCTTTCCATATAAGTTGAGGTCCTTGCTCATTAAAAGGGTGCCACCCTTCTTCCCCTTCGCCTACACAGTGCCAGGTTTTGAGATCTCCGTTAGAATCTTATCATAATTTGATGTCTCTAAGTCAGACATATTAACATACTGATGGGGCTCGCACACTGTAATACTCATTAATTGCCTTTGCACTGAACAACACTTGTTTACCGCATATAAATTCCACAAATGATGCCATATCCTTTGCGTTGGCATAAAACTCCTTCACCACAGTCACAATAGCAGGATCCAGATCATCGGTGAATACCTCCCATCCCTGTTCATGAATCTATCTCTGTATCTGTCCATCAAAAGCATCCGGTCTCAAAACCCTCTCCGGTGTCAGTGCTTTAGGAGTGAGATAGTCATATTTGTCTACCGCATTAGCACTAGCAAACTTTATTTTGTCATAACTTCGGGCCGTTGGCGATGAACATTCGCCCCTTTGGCACTTCACTGGAGTCTTAGGTGCCATTTCTGTGACACCCTCAAATCTGGGTACTTCATTCCCACGAGATTTGGTTCTCACTATCCAAAACAATTACATCTAACTACCCATAATCAAGGATAAATACACAACTTAAATAACTTAAATAATAATCCTCCCCATTAAAGGGTTACATCAACTTAAAACAAATCCCAAGTAATCTAATCTTAAATTATTACATAAGTCTGCGGAATACATCATATAATCAAATAAGTCTCTTAATATAGATTCTATTAAATAAAATCAAACAAGTCTACATTATTTGGACATCTTGCTCTTGCCCTTGCAAGTAGATAACTCATCAACTTTTTCAACTTTAGCTGCAATGTTATATGCAAGAGTGAGCAAACAATTGCTCACAATTATAATGATGACAATAGCAATATCATAAGAGTAAGTAAAGAATACTGAATAATAAGGAACTCGTTCTTGGAATCAAGATTAGAAAACAAGTTTGAGACTTATATCTGAGGGTCTTAAGACCATGAACTATGTCCCAGGTTACTAATTATTTCTACCTCAACCTTCAACAGTCGTTAGACTATACAGACCCTTCCTTTCGTACTTAGGGGGATCAGCCCTTCGTACCATGTATTATGCACAAACATCTAAATGCCAACGCATATATAATCCCCTATATTAGGATTGTTCATCTCAGTTTAACTTAGGATTTTTGCACTAAAGAAAATTTAGTTTGGATTAGCTTAACAATGGTTCTAGAATTTTAGAATGCTCATCAACTATGGACTAGTCAAATCAATAACGGTTCACTAGCCACTCGAAGTTTGAAACAATAACTAGGTATTGAGTAACCATATTTAAAATCAAGAATAGAATCACAATAATATATAGTTGAATGAAACATTCTATATCAAATAGACTATCTTTAAAGGAATTAGAGAGCCTCATTCAGAATAATGAACATTTCAAACTTTGAATTAACAATAAACAATGATTAGAACTTGCCCAATGTGAATAAACAACTTGAACCATCTTAATCAAATAATATCAAGTTCAAGATTAGGGAACTTGTTTAGTGAAAAGTAAGATATAGATACTTGCATAACAATAACAAACAAGATAGGATAAATAAATTGCTTTACAAAAAGAAGTAAGGTTTAGGAACTTGCCTCGTGCGTAAGCTATACAATTATAAGACACGTTCGTCAAAACCCTACAAATATCATTAGAATCGCAACACCGATTAGTTACACTAACATTAACCCTATATGTTTTTGTTCTCATTTAAATCCAACTTGTTAAAAAATTAAAGTTCTGACTTTTAAATTAACATCACATCACCAATCTAAAATCATAAGGCTATCATAGCAACGTAACCCATAAACCATATCTCAAGACTTAAACAAATAACAATTTAAAGTTTTTCAAAATTTATTAACTTTATAATTTGAAATCATTGAATACATGTTTACAATTAATTATAGAACCTCATTACATGTTTAACACATTATCATGCACCTTAGACTAGGTTAGGCCGACATGTCATGGACTAAAATCTTAAAAAAAAAATTATTTCGCTCAAAGTAGTAGGCGCTTACTTATTGCTCTAAGCTACCTATTAACTGCCATGACTGGTGCTCAATACCCGTAGAATGCTTAGCGGTAGCATTGTGCACCATTTTTGCCTTTGGTATCGACGCAATTAAGGCAAGACGCAGCTTGAACAAAAAGCGCAGATCGCATACCTTTTGCTTCACCGTTTATTCCCAATAAATCCAATTTTTCCCTATTAAGCATAAATTTAACATACCCAAAAGCTATAAACTAACTAACAACACCACTAAGCATGTATATCATGATTCTAATAATATAAACATCATACACAATCAACTTTTAAGGATTAAAATCATATTTTTACTAGTTTTCTTCATTTTTCCCATATGTTTAGTGAATTCAATCACTAAATCTTTGTTTCTTAACCAAATTAAACCATTTCAACTGCATTCTTTTCATAATTCAATATACTAACATATTCTAAAATCAATTTATATATTACAATAAGAATTGAACATCAATTTTGGTCTCAAATAAGCCACTTTCACTATAAACTTAAATTTTCTTCTTCAAACAAAATTCCATGAATTTGATCACTAAAAATTGTTTATAGATGATAACTAACAGATTCTACAAGATTATAAATACATATAATCAACCATTTTAAATAAAAATCCAAATCATAGAGAATAAACATTAAAAAACCAAGACTTGGTATGAGGGATAGATTATTACCCTTAATCCTTTGTTTATACTAACAAAGATGATTATTACAAGGTTTTGACAAAACCTTCTTCTTCCTCTTGACTCCTAATTCTCAGAGAACTCTCAATTTTCTCTCTAGCTCTCTCAATTTTCTTAGTATTTCCCTCTAAGTCTTGAAACAAAAGTATGCATATTATAAAAACAACTAAAAGCCAATACGCGTAATATAAACTTATTAAATGTGGGTTATTAGTTTAACCAAGCAAAAGTCCTCAGCTTTTACATCAACCAAAAGCCACAAGGCTTTGTTTGCCTTGCACACTAAAACTTCCCCCTTAATTTATTTTTATATTACTTATATAATATAGTTCAATTGTCACATTCCTAGTAAATTAAATTAATCAAATTCTAAATATTTTAAATTGTTAAATTTATTTCATTAAACCAAACATTTACAATATAATTATAATTTTATTTAATAGATTATTAAATTTCTAATTTAATTATTAAATAAAATTAGAACATCATCATTACACACATTGTAATTATTTAACCATTTATTTAATTTAATTATTTCATTAAATTAAATCTTCAAATCATAAAATTGTTAGGTTTGTAATATTCATGGGCGCAATCAAATTGCATAAATTAGCGGAAGCGTGTAAAAATCAGAGTTTAAAATTATTTACAAACCATAAACCCGGATCATCCTTTATGCACAATTATTAATTAAAAGAAAAGATAAAGAATAAAATCATACCCTTGAAGATCGAGCTTCCTCAGGTACAAGTTCACCTCCAATCCTTTTCGCGTTCAACTTGAATCCACCGGGTTTGGTTCCTTCCTTTGATCAACGTTAGCCACCCTTGTGTTTGGCCTCTAGAGGTGATCCACCAAGGAAGAAGAAAATTCAAGAAGAAGGGTGGTTGGCTAAACCCTAGTTTTCTATCTCTATAGAAAGGGTGTACTCTCCCAACTATTGGAATTACGTATGTTGAAAAATCAACAACCCATTCACCCATAATAAGACTCCTCTTATTTATAGATGTGGGCAACCCATCTTAACAATTAAGGAATTTGGTTTTATTTAATTAATTAAATTCTTTTAATTAATTAAGCTCCCTAATCTTATTAGGGATAATTAATTAAACTCTTTTAACTAATTTTCCTTCCTAATCCAATTAGGAATAAATGAGAGTACTTATATTAAATTAATTTCTAAACTCTTTTAGAAATTAAAATAATAATAATTGTAATAATATTAATAAGACTCCTCTTATTAATTTATATTTAATATTTCTAAAATATTAAATAATAAATATTAAGCTATTTAATTTATTCTATCACCATAGATTAAATTAAATATACTTAACATATTATTACGATTATGCCATTAACTTCTTAAATAATTATTCTTCCTTTTATGGTGTGACCCTTTAGGTTCTCCATATTAAACCGGTTGTGAATAAATCAATTAGAACAATTCTAATCTTATTTAAATAAATAAATTAAACAATTAATTTATTTAAATAAATAATATTTATTCTACAATAGGGATAAGCCTCCCTAGCGATCAACGACTTTCCAGATAATATAGATTTCAACATTAATCATTAAAGAACCTTTGAGTAAATAGTTACCGTATAATTCAATCCTTCCACCATACAATGTCCCAATTAAATATAAGACATGGAATTACTGTCAAGTCTTATTTTATTTAATTATATGTATTTCGATCCTTAAATGCACAACTCAAATAATGCAAATTAGAAACTCCTTTCTAATTTCATTACGCTCGCCGCCAAGGACTACTGGGTTGTCATTTATCGAATCACATAGGACATTCTCTTCTTTTATTAGAAGTGGTAGATTCTTTATTGATCATACATTATCTCCATGTACAACTTGTTATACCCAAGCATACCCTTTGATATACCCTAAGGGTCTTAAGGAATAAGTCAAAGTATAACTCATCATACACAAGATACTATGATGATCTCAAGTCCAAGGATTACTTGTACTACTATCACTACTGAGAATTCCTATTGACAGCAAATAAAACTCCATTAGGTATTCCTTAGCGAGAGCCACGTTCGGTGAACTTATTCTCTAATAAGCACCTACATACTTGCTTTAGTGTCTCCACACAAATGATCATGAGATCAATCATCCTCATCCAATGAGCAAAGCAACGTATGTACCAATCTATCGGATTCACTAATCCCCAATTTAGTAATCCAATGATTGGGAACTATTTTAGTTTTAAGCTTTCTAAGAATTTAGATCTCATTAGAATGATCATCATCATTATTCTAAAAGCATTGCTTAAAACTATGGGTTTATCACATAATATAAAACAACATCATGTAGATAATTAAAAGCCTTTAATAAATTAATACTTTTATTAATAAATGAATAAGATTGTTACAAAGTATATGCTTTATCATCAAACATGATTGGCTTGTGTGCATACTACTTTAAAAAATTATCACACATTATTTTAATTATTATAACATACCTTAACTAAATTATTGCACAACAATTTCATCAATGTTTATTTATCTCAATAAATAAATCAACTCAAATATTTATTTAATTCATTAAATATTTAAAATTAATAAATTACTTACAAAATTCTCGTTCGTTACAATTTCAAACTAATACTAGTAATAATTCCTCCCAAACTTTGTATTGTGCAATATAGCAAGCAGTTGGTGTGCAGAAGTTTCATAGTACTCAAAATTGCAACTTAAAATCCAACTTTGTGAGAAACTTGATAAAAGTAGCTTACCACAATGATTTGGCCAAATTGTTGATGATTTTGTAGTGTTTGATTAACCAATTTCGAATTTCCATTCTCCTCCCTTGCTGCAAACCCGAATAGTGATGAACCCTAGATTTTGGGTGAAGAATTTCAAAAGATTTGATGGAGAATTGGTGTGGGATGGATGAATTTGTGGTTTAATTTATAGAATTTTGGAGTATTGTACAGATTTGATGGAGATTGTGGGTTAGAGAGGGGGTTTCGTGGGTAAAAAAGATAGTTGGATTCGGTTTTCTGCACATGAAGTGGGAAAGCCACGTTTCGCAGCCTAATTTTTATTTCAGAAACTCACATACCCCACGGGGGTCATTTAAGCCTAGAATGCCCGCCATAATGAAATTCTGACAGAACCCCCCCATCCCTTGGGGTAAGTGTGTCAGGCAAGGAAAAGTCTCGCCGGGGTGGGGGTCCCTCTTCTACAGAATTTGAAATTTTCCACTACTTTGCCCCGCGTGCATGCACAACTTCATCATTAGTACCTGAAAACCATTAAAATTAAAAGTATAAGTTCAACATATGGAGTTTGAGCAAGAATATTGAAAATTACTATAATGACCAACTAATTAACTATGAATTGCATATAATTGAACTATGTAATAATAAAATTATTATCTAAACTACGAATTGAATAACATGAAGCTAAAATACTGTAAATGACAAGAAAATTGGGTTGCCTCCCAATGAGCGCTTATTTTTTACTCTTTCAGCCTGACTACTCCCTGTGTCCAGCCTGGATCAGTTAGGATATTTTTTGGCATGCTATTTGTTTATCGTACATAACCAACAATGCTTTATTGCATGCTTGTTTGTCTACATTTTCAGGAATGAAGTGGACTTATTATCCTCAATCAGCCCTTTTAAACCACCAACCTCTCTACAATCCTTATTTTTGACACTTGTAGATTCCTCGATCAAATCAATTTCCTCCTTGTCAGTAGGGATTAGAATTTCTTTGAACACCTTAACTTTCACTATCTGATCGAACACTTTTATGATCAGTTCTCCTTTAGGCACGTCAATTAGCGTTCATCTAGTTGCAAGGAAAGGTCATCCCAAGATGATTGGGATATTTTTTTCTTCTTCAAAATCTAGCACCACAAAATTAGCTGGAAAAATTAATTTGTCTACTTTTACCAACACATCTTCTACTATCCCTAATGGATACGTTATTGATCTATCTGCGAGCTGTAGACGGATGTTTATTGGCTTTGCTTCTATTAAACCCAACTTTATGTATATGGATAGTGGCATGAAGTTTATACTTGCTCCTAGATCACATCTGGCTCTCCCCACATCTTGATTACCAATTGCACAAGGTATAGTAAAGCTCCCTGGATCATTCAGTTTAGGGGGAAGCTTTTTCTGCAGAATTGCGCTGCATTCTTTCGTTAATTCCACTATTTTGAATTCATTGAGCTTGCTTTTCTTTGAAAGAATTTCCTTCATGAACTTTGTATAGCATGGCATCTGCTCTAGTGCTTCGACGAATAGAATGTTAATGTGAAACTGTTTGAAGATATCCATAAACTTAGAAAACTTATTCTTAAGCTTTTGACTTTCCAACCATTGAGGGAAAGGTACAGGTGGTGTAACTATTATCTGTTTATCTTCCTTCGGCTTTTCCATAATGTTTTCCTTAGTTTTCCTGGCCAAATCACTCCCGTCATTTTTGTAAACCTCATCTTTGCTTGCTTTCCTTTCCAAGTTAGAAACCAAGGCTTTACCACTCCTCAATGTGATAGTATTACATTGCTCATGATTTCCCCTTGGATTCTTCTTCGTATCACTCGTCAACGTCCCTTGAGGCCTATTTTCAATGCTAATGTAAGATGCCCCATCTGATACTCTAAATTCTTAATCTCTTTTGCTTGCGTTTTCATAGCTGTCTCATTGTTGGATATGTATTTCAATAATAGCTCTTCTAAATCTGAATTTTTCTTATGTTATGGTGCTGACTGTTGATACTGATTTTGAAAACTTGGGGGATAAGATTATCGTGGAGCCTGTTGATTTTGATTATTACTCCATGAAAAGTTCGGATGATTCCTAGCCCCTGATTGTAAGCATTCTTGTATGAATTCTGAGGTATTCTATTGTAAATGCCTACAAACTGTACCGCAGCAGGATTGATGGCACACTGCTCTATTGGATGTTCCCCAGCACACAATTCACAAACAAATGCTACTTGTTTGGCCTGTGCTGTAACGCCCCCAAATTCGGATACTTGAAACCCGAACTCAGTGCATTACGATACCATTTCTATGAGCAAAAATAATAATATTATCATAAATATTAAACTTAATTTACATATCAAAGACTAATCCAAGGTACGCGACGGTAAAACATTTCATTACATGAATGATAATAAATATAATCATCTTATTTAAGTTTAACTACTACATAAGATAACTCAAACTTATTCGGGTAGCTTTCCTTTCCTTTTGTTCTTGGCAGAGCCCTCTAGTCGATCATACTTAATTGAAAACATTTAAATTAAGCAAGGATGAGCATTTGAGTGCCCAACAAGTAATAACAATTATAAATATTAGCTGAAAGAGATTAAATGTTTTCTTTGTACTACACTTCTACAATAATTTAAAAGTTGTGAAGTAATCTGGACCGATAATAATAATATAACAACTCTCTATCTAATTTTTGAAACTACGTACTGACTATAAATAGGGTTAAGGTGACATACTATGAACATTATTCTCAATTTTCGAAATGGTTTAACAGAACTTCATCTGTAAACCGTCATAACTTACGGACATGAGTGTGATCTGCCCAATGTGCCCTGTATTGATCAATACTACATGCAAGAACGATATTATCGTTCACTCTGGCCGCCTTGAGAACATAAAATTTTTCCCATGTTCGGGATGTTCATACATAATCTGGAATCCGAACCAAAGCAATTTGATTGGATACAAAAAGGTTTTATCATATTCAACGATATTTCTGAATATGTGTCTAGCTGGGTCAAATAGCTTAGACGTATATATATATATATATATATATATATATATATCAACATGTGATTAAATACAATGATTATCCAAGTGGGGACACTTGTGTAACCATATTTAGGAATTAACGAACAAAATATATATCTGAATTACCATATACTAACATGTTGATAAATAATGATCAGATATAGAATATATCACAATAGGGTTAATAATTTAGCATAATAATAATATAATTCTGAAACTTTTTACTCATCTCTATTGCATAAAAAAAATGCAAAGGTAAGATACTTGCTCAATAATAATTGGAGTAAGTATAGGAAACTTGCCTGGTCTGCTGCTTACTGTTACGAAAACTTAGTTTTATCTTTATACCGAAACCTATCATTAATAAGATCATTCGATCGATTAGAATAGCATACTATAATACATAGCACTGCTTATTGCAGTCAGCACATAACCTTATCACATTGTCACACATATCCAACAGTCATTGAATCATAAACAAACATTAATACAGTCAAAAAATCTAAGTCTAGATCAATTTCAAAGACACGCTATCCGATAATTCGACTGACTTTAGTAATTTACTACCTAGAGTTTAAAACTCTATTCAATACCCTTAATATTATTCTGGACAACCTAAGTATCAGTCATATTATTTTTCGTAGCCTCATAATAATTTTTAAATAATTAATATAATTTATCATGAATTTTCAACACCGAAATCATTATAAAATAATTTAAACATCAAATAATTCTATTATCATTAATATTTAAATAATATTAAACTATTAATGAAACCATCGCCAAAATATTAAAGTTAGTTATAATAACTCGTAATATTATTAAAGCATTTATATTGCCTTTTAAATGATTTTTAAAACATTTAAAATTATTTTTAAATAATTACCATTAATATTAAAATATTATTATATTATCCTCAAAATGTTAAAAGTCATTAAGTATAACTTAAAAATATTTTTAATTAATTTATATCCTTTTTAAATGATGTTTAAATCAATAAAAATATTTATTTAATAGAATAATTAAATAAATTTAATATCAATAATATTAAATAATTACTATTTTTCATGATAAAATATCAAAAGTTATATTTTATAACTTAAAATATTTTTATAACCTTTAAATCATATTTATATAATTTTTAAATCATTAATTCTATTTTTCTTAATTTATTTAATACATTTATTAAATAACTTAAATATCATTAATATTATTTAATTAATGAAATTAATCACAAAATATTAAAAATAACTTAAAATATTTTCTTATAAAATAATATAATTTTAAATGATTTTTCAAGTATTAAAATCATTTTTAAGTAATTTATTTAATATAATAATTAAATACTATTAATATTCCAAAAATAATAAATATTAATGAAATATATTCAAAATAATTAAAACCTATTTTAGACTTTAAAATAATTTTTAGGAATTTATTTTGTATTTTAATAATTAAAACTATTTTTCTATTTATATAAAAAAAATTCCATAAATAAACTGTCATTAAGGGCCCTATAGCGTATTTAAAACCGTCACTATATAGGTGTTCTTGAAGTCGCCTGAGAAAACCATGTCAGTGGACAAGGTATGAGGTTTGACTAACTTTTAATCTAGGTTCCTGATGATTTCTGGGCTTGAAATTATGTTAAAGTTGTAGTACACATGTAGCACTACAACCACAAACAAAGAGTATAGCTATAACATGCAACAACAGTAAGATATGCTCAATCAAAAATCTTGTCAGACATGTTCTTCATTTCTGTGTTACCCATAAATGAAGAACAATCTAAGGTGTCACTTTCCAGCATCCACTACATGCTGATAGTGTAATGTTTTAGTTATCTATGACTTCCAGATTGTAGTCCACATGTAGCACTACAGATCTAATACATAACATCATCATAAAAACAACAAATCAAGCAGTTACAAGATAGTCAAACCATTGTCAGAAATCATGTTCTTGGTTTTCTAGAAATTCCAGAAAACCAAATCCGTGATCGTCTGAGCTGGTTTGACCATCCATAGTGCTCAATCTGTTGATGCTTTCAAGGATCTAAAAGCATTAACATATAAAATAACTAACATATTATCACTTTAATACAACAAACAACACCAATAAGCTAACACCTGCAAGATCCAAGGTCATGAACAAGTCGTCGACCGATTCGGGCATAAATGGTCGAATTTAGATTAGATTTCTTAACGACGATCAACGGTATTTGACCGTTAATAACTATAAATCTAGACCAGATATAAGATTGGTTCTTGTTCCAGAACACAGACCACATAACAGGCTACACATTCGAAGCTTGAATCAATAAAAAATAATAAAGAGAGAAGGATTTATGGGCTCTGACAT
This sequence comes from Panax quinquefolius, assembly GCA_020205615.1. NCBI lineage: Eukaryota > Viridiplantae > Streptophyta > Magnoliopsida > Apiales > Araliaceae > Panax > Panax quinquefolius. The sequence continues at coordinate 126,052,167 of CM035163.1, read as the reverse complement.
TCGTTGTCAGACCACGGTTTTAAACTTTTTCCAGATTTCTAAAATCATCAATTTCAATCATCTAAGTGTTATGGATCTAAGTTATAACAACCCAGATCACTAAATGACACCTTCTAACATAACTTTAAAAAATAAACAACAACATATAACATGAATCACAAGGATTTCTAGGTTTAGGGTTTTTATACCTTTCTATGAACCAAATCTTGATCTAATGCTTCTGATTTTCTACAAGTGTTAGTGGGGCTTGATTAGTGACTGGTCTAGCAAGAAAATTTCGGATGTTTGAAGTTGAGAGGGTTTTGGTTGAGTGTTGTGATCAAATGTGGCTTGAATGTGACATTCTCTCTCTCATAATCTATATATAATTTGAATCTAGTGTACTTGTGATGCAAGATGGCTGAGATTGAATGATTGAAGCTTACTTCTAGACCACATGGCTAGCTAGAGTTGGTCACCAACTCCTTACTAGGGCTAGATCTACACTACACCTTATTAAAATAATCAAAAGGGTAGTTTGGACAATTGACTCATAAACTGAATGGCAACTTGGTAACTTCTCACACCCATTAGGTTTTAACCCTTAGGGTTTCATAAGCTCTAAATCTAAAATTATGTATTAAGGGCAAATATGGAAATCTTAGTTTCTAAAATATTGATTAGGGTTCCCTAATTACACTAGGTTTCCTAATCACCTAGGTTGTGTAAATTAGCTATTATATAATATTAATTACTATTAACCTTGCTAAATTAATACTTAGGGTTTATAACTTAGCAATTAGGGTTCTAATTTAGTAATTAGGGTTTCTAAATATCAGTTAGGGTTACCTAACTAACATTAACATATAAAGGTCATTAATTACATAACACCTAACTTAACAAACATTACAGTCATAATTGACTATGTACTATAGTTTATCGGTAATGCTAGGGTTTGTACTGTTTTACTATAACTGATCTACAAATTAACATTACACACATATCAGGCATATTTATATTACTAAAATATAAATAATATTATATTATTATTCTCATTCCTTATTCAAAATCCAGACTTAGGGTTTTGAATTCATATCTGACATATAACCTTCATACATATCATCATTAATTGTTAAAATAATTAACCTAACCAATATAATAAAATACATATCATAAGAATCCTAATAATCATACCATGTATACCATAATTATATTTTCATGGAAAATAAATAATAAATATTTTATTACAAAATTAATTTATTATAAGAATATAATCTATAATGATCAATAAGTCTAAAAGAAATTATTTACATCTAATAAATATTTTATTTATCACATAGATACATATACTTTACTTTTGCACATATTCCCACCTTTTATATATATATATATATATATATATATATATATAAGAATTAAATCGTAAAAATTCTTATTAAAAATATTGGGTTATTACATGTGCACCCGTGAGAGAATCCATCTTCTTTGACAATGATGAAATCTGTGCCGCTAGAGCTGTCACTCCATCTATTTCTAACACCCCAGCTGCATTAAGTTGTGTCATTCTTGCTGTGGGCCACTGGTAGTTGTTAGTCGCCATTGTCCCAATCAATTCATATGCTTCCTCAAAACTTTTAGCCATAAAAGATCCCCCAGGCGCTGCATCAATACTTGTCCTCAGATTAATGTTCAGCCCGTTGTAGAAGGTGTTCATCTACAGCCACTTGGGTACTCCGTGATGTGGACACTTCCTAAGAAATTCCTTGTACCTTTCCCAAGCTTCGTACAGAGACTCCCCATGTTGCTGCTCAAACATCGTAATCTCATTCCTCATCTTAGCAGTCTTTGCAAAAAATTTTGAGCAAGGTCATCCCAAGTTGTAATTGACCCTAGAGATAATGAGTGTAACCAACTTTTCGCCTTGTCCCGCGGTGTGAATAGAAATAAGCGAAGTCTAACTGCATCATCAGATACCCCATTGTATTTGAAGGTATCGCAAATTTCCAGAAAGCTAACTAAGTGCTCATTCAGATCATCATTGGTTAATCACCCAAACAGCACTGAATTCTATATCATTTGAATCGACCCAAGCTTGATCTCAAAGTTATTTGCTGTAATTGTAGGTCTGGTGATGCTTGATTAAATTTTATTGACTCTGGGAGTAGCATAGTCCCTCAGTGCTTTTTGATCCCCTAAAGCCATAATTTCCTATTTATCAAAGTTCTCTCGATTTTCCTTAATCCACTTACTAAGTCTCTGAAACCTTCATTCGATGTCATCCTCGAAAGGAAGCAAATTTGGCTTCTTAGACCGAGTTTGCATACACTAAGTCAGAGTACCTGAAACAAGAAATAAAAAACAAAAAGAAAATTGTTTAACTAAAATTGAACTAATTAAACTGATATTGAAAGAAATAAAATCAAAACTAGTCCTCGGCAATGGCGGAAAAAACTTGTTGGGTAAATTCTAAAATACGCATAGCACGCAAGTATACGTAATCAACAAGTAATATAATGATAAGTAGAGTACCGTTCCCATAGAGAAAAGTATTAATTTTAACCAAACAATACCAGCTTTATATTATTTCAATTTTATTAAACTAATTGAATCAATGATTAAAAATAATGAAATACTAATAACTAGAAATCAAAATAAATCGACTCAACTATTTACCTCAAATTTTAATCAGATAATGGAGAATTAAGCCTACAACTTTACTTTAAGTTTCACTCATATTATCACACTTCCTTTCAATTAAATTAACTATCCCAGTTCATTAATCAAGAAAACTAAAGTAGAATTAGTCATCTCTCAATGCACTAAGACCATATTAACTTAAATCCACAATTAATAGAATTAAGACAAACACCCTAAATAACTAATTCACTATATCTCTATGTGAATTACAATTAAAGAATGTTTAAATTCTAAGTTCTTACACAATTACATGTGATGTTTGGTATACCTCTATCCTAAACATACATCAAGAATTCTATCAAAATGTAGAAATCATGAACGCATGTTATTATGATTAATTCTAGATTCATATCTCATCTCTCGAGTCCATACAAATCCACATAAAATTGGTGATCAAACAATTCATAAGTTAAGCATAAATCACAATAGATGAACTGAAAAGATAAATTTATTAAACTGAAATCAAAGTATGATTGTAAGACCCCAACTTTTATGAATAAAAATGAATTTTCTATAAATATCATTTTTGAATATTATGGAATAAATTTGATATAATGTTATAGTTGTGGGTAATATTTAAAAATTTTGTAAAGTACGTAAGTTGTTATATAATATTCGATTGGTCAGGGAATATTCGTACGACGGCACAATCATTGGTGGACCCCACAACAGAATTATTATCGGATTGAGAAAACGACAAAAATATTTTTATGAAAATAATGGCGGAAGTTTTACCGTTGATACTGTTGAACTACTCGGTAGTAAAAGTACAGTAATACGTGTGGTTGCATAGTAGTACACGGTATTGATTATTAATGCTTATGTGAGAAGTCACTCAGTTTGATTCAATTATTGTCGATATTTTATATGTTATTAAATCAATAATTGAGATGACGAAGTTGTTAATATTATTATTTGCATTATTAACGATGTCTAGAAGTTCTGCCAAGGAGAGGTTTGGTCACCTAATTGCGCGCCAATTGGAAGAAATCCTTATTGGAACGCCCCTTCTTTCCTGGGAACGACCTGGTCGATTAATAGTGTGAATAATAATAATGATGATGACTTTTTTTTATTCGTATTATTAACGTAATAAAACAGAAAAACTTTTTATATAAAACAGAATACTTTTATAAAGTTATTCGTTTTATTAGGCTAATAGTAAAATCTTTTTATATAAAACAGAATACTTTTATAAAGTTATCTATTTTATTAGACAATAATTAGAATATATTATATTTTATTATGCATAGTGTTTGCATAGTGCTTGCATAGTATTTGCATAGTAAAATCTTTTTAAAAGTTATTCGTTTTATTAGATTATAAATAGAATATATTATATTTTATTTAAAAGATTTTGCTTTAAATATGGACCGTCCGATTAAAGTAAATCAATCTGGACCGTTCATGAATTTGTTACTATTCATTCCATTCTTCTATAAATAGAAGCTCATTCCTTCATTATTTCTTACGAATTCATTGAAACTCTAGAGAGAGAAACTATAGAGAGAAAGAAGAAAAGTATTCTGCTACTACTACTCCGATATCGAGTTTCTTTTACGGTAAGGGGTATTATTTCTTTTGTATTCATGAAGAGAACTTCTATTATTCCATCTTTATTATTCTGTTGGAATAACCTGTATACGTGGGCTACCCTATACTTAGTGAAATTCTTCAGTATTCCATTTTTTATTATTACGTTAGAATATCCTCATTCAGGCTTTACGGGACTGGTTAAAATCTTTTATTATTCTCGTTGAATATCCTGTCTGTGCATTTTTAGGTGGACTCGGTTCCATCTTTATTATTATGTTGGAACATCCTATTGGTGTGAATTTCACCGACTCGTTCCGCTCATTTAGTATTCGTTGAATAAACCGCTCATGCTGAAGTACCGCATGCATGGTGATTTCATTGTATTCCATTCTTTATTATTACGTTGAATATCCCGCTTGGCAGCGTATTACACCCGAATTTGGTTCCGTTATTTATTATTCTGATGGAATAACATGTCTATGCGAAGTACCGCATGCATGGTGATTTCTTTTGTTATTCCATTCTTTATTATACTCAGTTGGTTAATGTTTTGACTTCTACACTCCATGAAATTAGTGGAATGTTCTTGATATTTGCGCTTCATCCAGTATCTTTTTTATGGAAATATTCTTCTGAGAATTCTTGAATTTTTCTTTACAAAGAAGTATCATGTTGACAATTTGGACGTTATTAGTTCTTGAATAAATTAATTCTTGAACTTGTTTTATTGAATTCTTATATCATTCCCATCATCCCCATGTTTATATTATTTTTGAAAGTCATCTGTAGCCTGTAGTGCATAGTTGGACATGGTATGATTATGACCAGGGATTATTCAGTGTAATCATGACCGTAATGTTACAAATGATGTGGTAAAAGTCCTCATTGGCCCGAAGTGCATTGATGGACAGTTATTGGCATGATCATGACCATTGATGAATACACAAATATCCTTGGCCCGTAGTGCATGGATAATTTGTGGCCGTGACCCTAATAAATATCCTTGGCCGTAGTTCAGGGATGATGTGGATTATTTATTAAGCTGAGTCTCAGCGATAAAAGTGATGAAAATCCTTTTTAAATCATAAAAGATAGTAGATTTTATTCTATACTTGACTCTTTTAATGGATTGCATAATCCGCTGCAGTTAAGCTTGATGTCTATTGTATTTTATCAGTTTAACACTGTTGAGGACTAATGATAATTTATTCTGCATTATCTTAGTCATAATATTTCTTACTGGGCTAGTTGAGCTCACCCTTTCTTTCATTGTTCTCTTCAGGAAATTAGAACGTAGCCAGGACTAGTCGGGGAACGGAGTGATGGTCCAAGATGGTGTCTTAGTAGTCCTCACTATTCTATTAAATAGTGTGATAATATATGTAATGAGGACTAAGTTGAGTGTGGATATTGTCTAGCTGACAATATTTGTATTAAAACTCACAGCATGTATTTTGTCGTATTTTACACGACTGTTGTATAATCAAATTGTATTTGAATTTAGTACCATGTATTTGGCACCTCAAGATGGGTGATGTATACCTATTTTGGGGGCATCACAGTTGGTATCAAAGCTTAGGGATATGATCCCTGGCTGAGATGTGAGATAAGAACTAGGAGGGGAGAGACGGGGAATTCCTTCGCTAGTATGACCTACCTAAGTTTATTTGGTATTTAATTTGTCGGTCAGAGTATAGGGATATATGTGATATGTTAATTAACCCTTGTTTTGTGGCAGTATTTGAAAATGGCATCCGAGAATGTTGAGAACATCAATGGAGCACAGGAGACCGTTGAGTCTCCACAGATCAATAATCAGGATAATGTGCATCAGGAATGCGACAATCCTAATGCAAACAACAACACTGACCAAATGATGAACGATGGAATGCTCTGAGGCTTCATGCAATTCATGCAACATCAGGCGAGAGCGGCTCCTATCCAAAATGCAAGTAGAAACACTGGCAACTCTCGGACGGTCACCGCCAAATAGTTCAAGGAGCTGGGACCAGCGGAGTTTTTTGGAGAGCCAAAACCACTTAAGGCGGAGACGTGGATAAAGTAGATCAACAAGATATTTGATGTCTTGGGTTGCTCTGAGGAGCAAAAGGTTCCCTTTACCACTTTCATGTCATGGGCGAAGAGGAAGATTCTTGGTGGGAATCAGAAGCGTACTCAACCGCGCAAAGATGAAGATGTCTTGGGAGAAGTTCCAAGAACTGTTCAACGACAAGTACTTTCCCGAAAGTATTCGTCACATGAAAGAGGTAGAGTTCATTAAACTGGAGCAAAACAACATGACCGTGTCACAGTATGAAGCCAATTTTTCCGAGCTGTCCCAGTTTATGTCCCATTTGGTTGATAATGAGGAGAGAATGATGCGAATGTTTCTAAGAGGTTTGAAACCAGAGATACGTCAATATCTTATCTCTCATAAACTGTGTTTGAATTCAGATATTGTTAATAGGGCTCGGTTATTGGAGCGCGATAATGAGTCAACCCAACCAAAAGAGAGCAGCCGACAAAATGATAATACTAGTGATAGCAGTCATCAAAGCGATGACAATAAGCGTGGAGGGAATTAACATGCCAGAAATGGTAACCACTTCGGTGGTAATCATGGCCAAAACAATAAGAATGGACATTTCACGAAAAGAAAATTCAACAATGATGGAAAGACGTCAGCATCAGCACCTATCGTTAAGGAAGGAGAACGACCACCTATCATATGCTTCAAATGTGGAGGGGAGGGACACATCAGTCCAAACTGTGTGATGCCCTCCAAAGCATGTTACAATTGTGGAAGAGAAGGACACCTAGCCTGATTTTGTCGTGCACCGAAGACGAGTTCTGCTGGGATGGAGGCAGCAAAGGCCGTCCCAGACAAGACAAAACCGGTTGTTCAAGGAAGAGCGTTTGTCGTGACCTCCCAGAAAGCAAGGAACCTGAACGAGTTCATCACGGGTAAGCTTATCATAAATTCTAGTGAAGTATATACCTTATTTGATACCGGTTCTACCCATTCTTTTATTTCTCCTACTTGCGCTCAACGTTTAAATTTGACTCTAGAGAAATTAGACTTTGACTTATCTGTTGAAACTCTGTTGGGAGAAACCTTCATTACATCCACTATTTATAAGTCTTATTTGGTTCAAATCGGTACCCTCACATTACCTGTCGACCTTATTTCATTGAAAATACTTGCATTTGACGTAATTCTAGGGATTGATTGGTTAACTACTCATCATGCAAAAATTGATTGTTTTCGTAAGGTTGTTAGCTTTCATATTCCTAATCAACCTATTATGCGAATTCAAGCAACCAAACCATTAAAATCAATCACTGTCATCTCAAGTCATAAAGTTATTCGTTTATTGAAAAATGGATGTCAAGCTTTCTTAGCTCATGTCACGAATCTAAACAAAAATACGTCAGTTTTGAATGATATTTCTATTGTTAATGAATTTCCTGACGTATTCCCTGAAGAACTTCTTGGCCTACCCCCAGAGCGTGAAATTGAATTTTGTATCGACCTTGAACCTGGTACAAAACTTATTTCCAAGGCCCCATATCAAATGGCTCCTATTAAACTTCAGGAGTTAAAGACCCAACTGCAGGAATTGTTATACATTGGCTTTAGTCATCCTAGTACTTCTCCTTAGGGTGCTCCTGTTCTATTCGTGAAGAAGAAAGATGGGAGTATGCGACTTTGTATTGATTATCGGGAGTTGAATCATGTCACCATCAAAAATAGGTACCCATTGCCACATATTGATGACCTGTTTAACCAGTTGAAAGGCGCCAAATTATTTTCAAAGATTGATCTTCGTTCCAGATATCACCAATTGAAGATTAGAACCGATGACATTCCAAAGACGGCTTTCAGAACTCAGTATGGGCATTATGAATTCCTAGTCATGTCTTTTGGATTGACTAATGCTCCTGCTGCCTTCATGGATATGATGAACCAAGTATTCAAGGAATATTTGGATCACTTTGTGGTCGTCTTTATTGATGACATCCTTATTTATTCCAAAAGCCGTGAAGATCATGAGCAACACTTGAGGCTGATACTCCAAAAGCTTTGTGAATATAAGCTTTATGCCAAGTTGAAGAAATGCGAGTTCTAGCTTGAGGAAGTAGCATTCCTTGGGCACGTGGTATCAAGTCATGGAATATCTGTTGACCCGGCAAAGATTGAAGCCATTCAAAGCTGGGAGCAACCTAAATCAGTGACCAAAGTACATAACTTTCTCGGCTTAGCTGGTTATTATTGGAGATTCGTAGAAGGGTTTTCTCGAATCGCTACTCCCTTAACTCAGCTGACTCGGAAAGATACAAAATTCGGTTGGAACGAGGAATGTGAGAAGAGTTTTCAAGAACTCAAAAGAAGACTCATTTCAGCACCTGTTCTGACAATACCATCTGGCTCGGAGGGATTTGTCATCTACAGTGATGCTTCAGGCAAGGGGTTAGGATGTGTTCTCATGCAACATGAGAAAGTTATAGCCTATGCCTTTCGAAAACTCAAAGAATATGAGAGGAAGTATCCTACTCATGATCTAGAGTTGGCAGCTGTTGTCTTCGCACTTAAAATTTGGAGGCATTACTTGTATGGGGAGAAAGTGGAGATCTTTACGGATCATAAAAGCCTCAAATATTTCTTCACTCAAAAGGAACTCAACATACGACAGCGACGTTGGCTTGAACTATTGAAAGATTATAATCATACCATCCAATAACATCCTGGAAAAGTAAACGTGGTAGCTGACGCATTGAGTAGAAGATCATATGCAGGTACAAGTGCGATATTGTCAACGTAAAGGCCCATCTTGTATGACTTGCAAAGGATGGAGATAGAATTAAAGACTCCAGGGACCCATGTGATGACGGCGAATATACGAGTAGAACCGACTTTAATCGATAAAGTTAAAGCTGCTCAAGCTACAGACCTGGAGCTGATGCATATGAGGAAGAAAGTACAAGAAGGTGCTATGCTGGAAGCAAGAATCGATGAAGAAGGAATAATTCGAGTCAACTCCAGACTTTGTGTTACTAACGACCCTAATTTAAAGTATAAAATCATGATGAAGGTGCACAACACACTGTTTGCAATCCATCATGGGAGTACCAAAATGTATCGTGATCTTCGTCATACACATTGGTGATCAAACAATTCATGAGTTAAGCATAAATCACAATAGATGAACTGAAAAGATAAATTTATTAAACTGAAATCAAAGTATGATTGTAAGACCCCAACTTTTATGAATAAAAATGAATTTTCTATAAATATCATTTTTGAATATTATGGAATAAATTTGATATAATGTTATAGTTGTGGGTAATATTTAAAAATTTTGTAAAAGTACGTAAGTTGTTATATAATATTCGATTGGTCGAGAATATTTGTAGACGACGGCAAGACAATCATTGAGTGGACCCCACAATAGAATTATTATCGGATTGAGAAAACGATAAAAAATATTTTTATGAAAATAACTGGAAGTTTTACCGTTGATATTGTTGAACTACTCGGTAGTAAAAGTATGAAGAATACGCGTGGTTGCATATAAGAGCACACCGGTATTGATTATTAATGCTTATGTGAGAAGTCACTCAGTTTGATTCAATTATTTCGATATTTTTATGTTATTAAATCAATAATTGAGATGACGGTTGTTAATATTATTATTTGCATTATTAACGATGTCTAGAAGTTCGCCAAGGAGAGGTTTCGTCACCTAATCATGCGTCAATAGGAGAAATCCTTATCGAAAGCCCCTCTTTCCAGGAACGACCTAGTCGATTAATAGTGTGAATAATAATAATGATGATGACATTTTTTTATTAGTATTATTAACGTAATAAAATAGAAAAACTTTATATATAAAATGTAATACTTTTATAAAGTTATTCGTTTTATTAGGCTAATAATAAAATCTTTTTTTATATAAAATGTAATACTTTTATAAAGTTATACATTTTATTAGACAATAATTAGAATATATTATATTTTATTATGCATAGTGTTTTGCATAGTGCTTGCATAGTATTTGCATAGTAAAATCTTTTTAAAAGTTATTCGTTTTATTAGATTATAAATAGAATATATTATATTTTATTTAAAAGATTTTGCTTTAAATATGGATAATCGATTAAAGTAAACCAACTGGACCGTTCATGGATTGGTCACTATTCATTCCATTCTTCTATAAATAGAAGCTCATTCCTTCATTATTTCTTACGAAATTCCTTGAAACTCTAGAGAGAAACTATAGAGAAAGAGAAGAAAAGTATTCTGTTACTTCACTACTCCGATATCAAGTTTCTTTTACGGTAAGGGGTATTATTTCTTTTGTATTCATGAAGAGAACTTCTATTATTCCATCTTTATTATTTTGTTGAAATAACCTGTATACGCGGGCTACCCTATACTTGGTGAAATTCTTCTGTATTCCATTCTTTATTATTCTGTTAGAATATCCTGTCTATGCTTTACGCCAAACCTGGTTCCGTCTTTATTATTCTGTTGGAATATCTTGTCTATGCTTTACGCCAGACCTGGTTCCGTCTTTATTATTCTGTTGGAACATCCTGTTGGTGTGAATTTCACCTGACCTGGTTTCGTCATTTAGTATTCTGTTGGAATAACCTATTTATGCGAAGTACCGTATGAATGGTGATTTCTATTGTATTCCATTCTTTATTATTCTGTTGGAATATCGTGTCGGTGCGTATTACGCCTGACCTGGTTCCGTTATTTATTATTCTGATGGAATAACCTGTCTATGTGAAGTATCGCATGCATGGTGTTTCTTTTGTTATTCCATTCTTTATTATACTCAGTTAGTTAAAGTTTTGACTTCTACACTCCATGAAATTATTGGAATTTTCTTGATATTTGCACTTCATCCAGTATCTTTTCATGGAAATATTCTTTTGACCATTCTTAAATTTTACTTTACAAAGAAGTATCATGTTGACAATTTGGACGTTATTAGTTCCTGAATAAATTAATTCTTGAACTTGTTTTATTGAATTCTTATATCATCGTCATCATCCTCATGTTTATATTATTTTTGAAAGTCATCTCGTGGCTCGTAGTGCATAGATGGACTTGGTATGATTATGACCGTGGATTATGATTGTAATCATGATCGTAATGTTACAAATGATGTGGTAAATGTCCTCATTGGTTCAAGTGCATTGATGGATGATTGTTGGCATGATCATGACCATTGATGAATACACAAATATCCTTGGCCCGTAATGCATGGATAATTTGTGGTTGTGACCCTAATGAATATCCTTGGTCGTAGTACAGGGATGATGTGGATTATTTATTAAGCTGAGTCTCAGCGATAAAAGTGATGAAAAACCTTTTTAAATCATAAAAGATAGTAGATTTTATTCTCTACTTGATTCTTTTAATGGATTGCATAATCCGCTGCAGTTAAACTTGATGTCTATTGTATTTTATCAGTTTAACACTGTTGAGGACTAATGATAATTTATTCTGCATTATCTTAGTCATAATATTTCTTACTAGGCTAGTTGAGCTCACCCTTTCTTTCATTGTTCTCTTCAGGAAATGAGAACTTAGTCGGGACTAGTCGGGGAACGGAGTGATGGTCCGAGATGGTGTCTTAGTAGTCCTCACTATTCTGTTAAATAGTGTGATAATAAATGTAATGAGGACTAAATTGAGTGTGGATATTATCTAGATGACAATATTTGTATTAAAACTCACAACATGTATTTTGTCGTATTTTACACGACTGTTGTATAATCAAGTTGTATTTGAATTTAGTACCATGTATTTGGCGACTCAAGATGGGTGATGTATACCTATTTTGGGGGCGTCACAATGATAATCACCATTCCACATTAAGGATCCATTGCAAGCTTAATAAGAAATTTAGTTAATAATGATTGAATTAAAAATTGAATAGATAAAAGAATTCATCATCCTAATTACAAAAACTGAAATAAAGAATACGAATAGTAATAAACCACCCTTCTTTGATCTCAGTTCTAAAATCTTCGTGAATCCTAATTCCTTGCTCTGCTCCTCCAATGCCTTCTCCAAATTAGGGTTCACAATTGCAATTGATTAGTGATAAAAATTAAATGATTAATTACTTCGCTTATGTCTACGTAATAGCTCCTACAAACATTCCAATTCCAGTCCCAATCAAAACCAAAGTCTTTCAGTCCACGCACAGTAATGTTAGAATTGCATCAAAACTCTTTTGCTTCTGCCCGCGCACCCCCGCCGCAATGGGGGATTAAGCTTTGGTAATGCCTACCCCAACGGGGTCCTGAATATCTTAACACGTACACCCCTTCCCCGGCATGGGTTTCTTTTTATAATAGGCCCACCCCGGCGGGGTATGCTACTGAAGTTGTTGTTTTCTTTGCTTTGTCCTACCGAGTGTGACACCCCCAAATCCAGGTTCTCAAACCTCAGATTCAGTGCTCACGATCTATCATCATTATAAGCATTCTATAAACTATTGCGGAATAATAAACATACAATGTTCATTATAATATAGTTTCATAACATAATCCCAAGATCTTTGTTACCTTAACTAAACACGTCTTTAATATTACAAAAGATTTACATAAATAATTCCATCAGATAATATAATAATTAACATTCATTCTAAACTATTCTTGGATCTTGCCCTTGCCTTTGTCTTTTGTATTCGATCCTTCTGTCTTAACTTAAATAAATGTCATGATATAGAAAGGGTAAGCAACTAATTTGCTTAGCAAGTTTAAATACAAGGAAGGTATATCATGATTAGAAAGAAGTTTCGCTTTCAATGTTCAAACAGTATAAAATTGTGAAGGAACATGAATTAAGTTTGAATAATTGAATATTCGAATAATTGAATAACAGATGCTGAGTGGTTTGAAATAACCATGAACATTTGCCAAGGTTCTAAGTTATTTAAATTGGACCTCTTAATAAGTTTTGGTATTCAAGGGGATTAGTCTTTCATACCCCATGATTTATTGATAAACATTTAAGAATCTAGTATTGATATCATGCTTTAATCAAATTCGTCCTTTTCTTAGTCAAGAGTTCTTATCGTATCAATTTAATAAGAACAGCTTTTTAAAACATTTTTGATTTAACAAATTTAAACATGCTTAATCTAGCTGATACAATTAGCATAGATCTATCTCATAAACAGTTCATGAATGAAGAACTTTAATCTAATTCCCAGTTCAATAATAATAGAACAGGAATTCATTTGCACAAAGTGCGAATCTCAACAATCATTATAGATGTGAATAATCAACAATAATTATTCACTAATATGCTTCGAAAATAATAACTCGAGTTTGAGTTAGGGAACATACCTGTTTGACGAGCTACAGCTAACTAGCTTTAATTAAAACTCTTTGATTGACCTAGCATTGACAATGTTGGTCTACTAATTAGTATTGCGTATAATCATATGTCTATACGCTTACTTATGCTATTATCTAGCAAATACCTCAATCACAATGTGCACATAGTATAATATACCATCATTAATCTTATATGATATTTAATAAACATTAGGTTAATGATTTAATAAATTTATAAGGTTTTTCTTAAGTAATAAATACTTATTAAACCCGTAAATAATTTATTATAATTGTTTAATTAATGAGTCATTTAAATTATCTCCATTTATTAATTTATCTTCCTTTAATTACCATTTAATATTAGTTAAATAGTAATTAATTGATTACCTTTAGTTATTATTACATAAATAATAGTTAATTACATCTACTTATTATTTAATGTTAATTAAATATTGAATAATTAACATTATTCGTCTTTAATTATTATTTAATATTAATTGAATAATAAATAATTGATTTATTAGTCTTTAATTAGTCATTACTATTAATAAATGAACAATTAATTAACCTTTGTCCTTATTTAATATTAATTAATTATTTATTTATCCTTGAATAATAAATAATTAATTCACTTCATAAGTCTTTAATTATTCTTTCTTATTAATCTAAGAATAATTAATTATCATTTGTTCTTATTTATTATTTAATTATTTATTTATTTATCCTTGAATAATAAATAATTATTTTACTCCATAAGTCTTTAATTATTCTTTCTTATTAACTTAAGAATAATTAATTATCATTTATTCTTATTTATTATTTAATATTAACTAAATAATAAATAATTACTTTGTAAATTTTATGTCAATGTAAGTAAGTAATTACATTATTACATAATCTTACTTAAGTATTCTTTAATCATTATTTAATATTAATCGATGGTTTAACTCTATTTATTATTTAATTTTAATTAAATAATAAATAGTTACTTTATTAATACTATCTCTACTTAATTATCACCCAATACTACTTAGATAATAATTAAATAGTTAATTACATTCAAATTACATGTAATTAGTTCAATAATCAATCAATTGAATTAAAAATTATAAGTTAATAACTTTTAAAATGATTTAAATGAGTTTAAACCACTAGTTACTTAATAATTAGCTAACTGCTCAGAAAAATTTTGGATTAAATATCTTAATATTCTTCAGAATTTTAGAAAAATTTGGGTCCAAGAACCACCACCGGAACCGGCCGAACCGGTCGCCGAAAAGTTCTGGCCGGTTTGGTTTGGCTTAACCGGCAGTAGGTTTTCAAGCTTTTTGATTTTTTTTCCAGATTTAGGATCCTTCACTAAAACTAGAATAAAATGAAATCTACAACTCCGATTTGGGTCCAGTCAGACTCATTGGATTTGTATCTTCCTGAGATATAGTTTTCATTCATCACACATCAATTTTGGTTCTAGTTTAGTCCCAGAAATTAGCACAGAACTGACTATTCTTGCACATGATCTCATAGTTGAGGTGTTTTAGTAATAAATCCAAATCTTTCTACTTTTTTAACATTTTTACATGCTTCTAAAAGGGTTTTACTCTTCACGCATAGTTCTAGCATACCAAGAAACAAAATCACAAAAACCATTTATACATTTCAAAATGAAAAGCATTGATCACCCCTTTAAATATGGTTTTTCCCAAAAACTACTCTAGCTTCTTTTATCAAAATTTCCAACACAACTTACATGGATGAGCATGTTAAACATAATATACTCAAGATTTATCAT
The DNA here is from genome assembly GCA_020205615.1 of Panax quinquefolius. Taxonomy (NCBI): domain Eukaryota; kingdom Viridiplantae; phylum Streptophyta; class Magnoliopsida; order Apiales; family Araliaceae; genus Panax; species Panax quinquefolius. The sequence goes on along the minus strand of CM035163.1, from coordinate 126,036,797 downwards.
TCATATAAGACTCTAGCCTATTAGAACTTTCACTTCCATGAATCCCTTAGAAGATCACATAGAACATACAAAACATAAAAATTGGGGTTTGATTTCTTACCTTGTCTTGTGGGATGCTCTCCTTCTCTTTCCAAAGTAGGTTAGGAACTTGGGATGCATGAACAATATACCCCCCCCCCCCTTTCCTCTCTATGAACCGAACCTCTCTCTCTCTCTCTATTCCTCTCTTTGTGTTCTTGCTAGTTGAGAGAAAATAGAAGAATAAGAATGGCAGAGAATGAAATGAAGATGAAGATTTAATGTTGGTGAAATGAAATGGGGTGTTAATATTCCCCATGTTTCTTTTTCCCCTTAGACAAAATGGTTAGCCTTATCCTTTCCTAATCATGCCTAATCATGTCAGTAAGGAGGCTAATTAGATTTTCCACAAATAAAAGCATGACACACTTGTTCTTGTGTGTAAGAGTTTCTACTTAAGGAACTTGATTTGCTTAATCTTTTTGCCTTAAAAGGCTAATATGGCCGATCACCTATGTGCTCAATAACCCCTCCATTTTACTTTTATTTTAATGCACAAATTAGATTTATCAAAGGTCTAAAATACCCTTAATCAAGTGGGCTAAGTATGGGCTTGCATTTTATTTCTTTTAAACTTCTCCTTTAATTATTTGGGCTATGTAATAAACATAGTTTAACAATTTTAATATATATTATCCTAATTGTTAATTTAGGGTTTCCATTCCCAATCTTATGGAATTTAATTACTTATACATGTGACTTTAGCTCATAACTTATTTAGGTTTACTATAATTAGGTTTAAAATTACTAGTCACTTGAAATAACAAAATTACTCACTTAAGTTAGTATACATATTAAATACTAACTTTTCCTTATTACCATAACCCTTAGGTTATTTAATTGTCTCACCTAATGTATAATTAGGTTATAAAGCTTTCATTTTTAATGAAGTCTATAATTGTATATATCCACAACTATAGTATATATGTCTATTTAGTCATGCACCACTTCACATATGTTATCACATATTAAATCACTATATAACACAAAGTTTTAAATATTAATAATTTACATACATATAAGGTGACTTGAAATTCATGGTTATTTACATCCCCCCCCGCCCCTTATAAGAATTTTGTCCCCGAAATTACACATAAGGTTACGCAAAAAGATGTTGATAATCTTCCCTCATCCTTTCCTTGAGTTCCCACGTAACTTCTTTAGCATTGTGCTTTCTCAAAAGAACTTTTACAGAATGTATAACTTTATTTCGCAATTTCTGCTCTTTTCTATCTAAAATATCTATCAAAATTTCCTCATACGATAAATCTTTTTTGACCTAAATTGGTTTGTACGATATCACGTGCTTGTAATCAGGCTTATATAGTCGTAGCACTGATACATGAACACTACAACAAAAAGGCTTATTTCTGACGGAATATTCCATCGATAATAAGGTTATTCCGTCGAGGACAACATTATTTGCGACGAAATCTTCGGTGGGAAATTCGGTCGTATATAAGCACGTCAAAATTAAGTTCGTCGGTTTTTTGGTCAGGGATACTTAGGGTCGATGAAATTATTATCGACCGACTATTCAGTCGAAGTTAATATATCACCGACTGAAAATAGTCTGTCGAGCATATTTGGTCGATGATAAGCATGCCACGTGGCAGTCTGATAAAATTGGAAAACAACTTAAACTCAACGGATTTCCGTCGATCATACCACCATTACGTCGAGGATATTCGGTCGATGATAAGTATGCCACGTGGCAATTTAATAACAATGGGAAACAACTTAACCTCGATGGAAACCCGTCGAGAATACCACCATTTCGTCGAGGATAGTGTTTTTTTTAAATATTTTATTTATTTTTGCAATATCCAAGGATTTAACCCATTAACCAACTAATTAAATGAGAAGTAAAAAGGTCAAAAACATCCCATTAATCTAAACTAAACTATCAAACTTCCCATTAAGCTAAATTAAACTAAGTGTCAAACCGCAAAAAAAGCAAAGTAATGACAAGGTTTAAACTACATTATGTACGTCAAAAATTATGTAAACTAGAAAAGAATGTAAACGTCTAAGTCAAGCTAGTAGAGCCCCCGGTGTGAGGAGGATCATCGGGCGGGCGTCGACGCTGCTCTGGAGTATGAAAATCGCCCTCATCGTCATCCCACTCATCAGTCCGCTCGCCACCCTGTTGATATAATATAATGTAACTCATTAGTCCATATATATGATTCAGTTAAAATAACTAAATGAAAATTAAATAACATGCAGAATATATATTTGTATTTAAAATGAAGTATACCTGAGCAGTCGAGCGATGACTCAACATCGGCCCAAACGCGTCCTCGACTAAGGTAACCACCATCCGAACAATCTCATCGCGTATCGCGGCCCACTGCTCCGGAGGGATACCCGTACTCTCGGCGGTGGCACCAGCTGCAACGTCCTGCGCAAGCTAATGGATGCGAGAACGGCTGGGCGGGTCCTGACAATGGAACAGCGGATCGGTCTTAAACCTCTCCGACACCACAGCCATAACACACTGGAACAAAGTATCGTCTAAGCCAGTGCCCGTATGTGATGGTCCCACGGGGTTTCTCGGATGCAGACGCTGGCTAGAGCCTACAAAAATAAATATAACATGAATAATATTATAAGTTTACTTTATTCATAAACAAGAAATAAACTAAAATATTATACCTCCTGGCAGTGTATAAGTTGGTATCCTCGGTAACCCCAGCACTCGATACCGGCCGATAGTACTAGTGGGAGTATCCTGAGACGTGACCCAAAGAGTCGTCTCCTCGTCCTGAGATAAACTAATCTCAAGCAGAGGGATGGTGGAATCTAACGTCTCAGTATCACCCCTAGCAACCTGCAACTCTGCTATACGCTGGCTGCAGAGCTTCTCAAACCACTCTTGTAATTTGACATACAAGTGAGTTATCTTGGTATAATCATATAAATTATGTAATATTATCCTAAATAATATTTATTATAGTAAATGTATTACCTGTATAGCTAGTGCTGTTGGAGATATCGTCGACCCCGAAGTAGAGCCCTTCGACATATGGACTCTATCCTAGAACTCGATCATAGTAGGAGGTCGGCCCAAGCTACTCTACATGGCCTAAATCATATATATTAAATAATATCACCTTAATTTACTATAGTTGCAGTTTAATATTAAACTAAACTAAAGATAAATGCATACCGACTTAACCTCCTAAAACGACTACGAACCAGAAGTATGTACAACTCACAGCTTGCCGCGATTCTTCTTCATCTGCTCCGACTTGGTCTTGAACGCAGCATCATCCCAGTACGCACACATCGCAACACATGTTGCATCTGATACTGCCGGTGGCTGATGCTCTCGTAAAGTAGTCTCGGGCGATTCTTCTACCGCCCGGACTGCCCTCTGTTGCATCTCGTATAACCAGCCGACATAATTCTTTGAGATGTGGGCAATGATAACGGCGTCACCATCCGCCTCAGTGATGTCAGCCTCGTATCTGTAGTATCTCTATCAAATAGACATAACATACATATAATTTATTATTTGATCAATATGTAAATAACATGCATGGACCTTGATTTAATATATGTAATTCGACTTACGTGAAACTCCCACAACACTGTCACCATGAAGATGGCATCATAGCGCGCGTACTGGCTAAATCGCATTCAGCTAGTAGGGAGATGCGCTAGGCAGATGGCGTGTACGGTCGCCTTAGTGACATGATCCATAATACTAGAATACAAAATTTATTAAGAACATTTTAATTTATTAATCACATGATAATATCATTATAATTGAACATAAGTGATATATTATAGTTGAAACCTACACAGACGAGCCGACATCACCTGGAACTATGTCAGGCACTGCCGGTGGACGATCTAATCGACCGAGGTTAGGCCCTCGCGAACGATGATGTTTAGCATCTATATGTTTAATATAGTTATGACATTGTCAAAAAATAGTAAATGAATGTATAATATAGTTATGAAAATAATGTTACTGAGCTAAAAAAGAAATCAACTCACTAGGATCTGAAGACGACCCTCCCTAGGAGCTTTCACCCGATCCAGGAGGCGGCCGGCGCTTTCGCCACCTCCACCGCTATGTCGAGGCATATATAGTGCATCTACTAAAATAATGTATATAAATACGATGACATTAATTAAATTTCAAGTCTTTTATTATATTTAATGATTGATTTTAGTTGTATAATATTTACAAAACACCAATTAGTGAAGAAGTAGTACGTCGTCAAACCCGTCAGAATCAAAATCATTTTCATCCTCTAATTCTGTCTCTTCCTCTTCTGTATCAATTTCTTCCTCAGTATCATCTTCTACTATCACATACGGACTGACAACCACATCTTCCTCCACTTCTTCAACATTGAGTACGTCAACGACATCATCACCCAACACATCGTCATCATATAGCACAACGTGGCTGGGATTGCAAACTTGTTCTTTCAACGGGTCATCTGTTTTAGACATATTAGTACCATCAAATGGCCGAGTCTTCATTGTCACAACTATATACTAGAGGATTCTAGTGTGAATGACATTAGGGGCGTAGTACACTTGAGTTGCTTGGCTGGCTAACACAATTACATCATTAGACTGTAAATTTAATTTTATATCTATTGTGACGATTCTATTACAATCAACTTTAACACCCTTTGTAGTATCAAACCAGCGACACTTAAATGTAATGACCTTTTTAGCCCCTGGATAATTAAGCACAACCACTTCCTTTAATCTTCCATAGTAATTGGACTCAGAATCTCCATAACAACTTCCCAACACGATAACGCCGGAGTTTACTGATGTCAATTCATTCAAGTTATCAACCTTGAATCTATACCCATTCACGATACAACTTGGAAATGAACTAATAAGTTTGTACGGGCCTAAAATGACATCTCTAAAACGCTCATACGTGTTCTCTTCTTCGACCCTTCTCTTAAACCACTGGTGAAAATTTGCATTAGTGAATGCTTCCATCTGTGATTCTATCAACCCCGGGTTAGAAGCATGCACTTCCAATTTGAATGAACTGGGTACAATAATATGGCAATTAATTAATTGTTGATTAAGGATAGATAAATCATTTTCAACTTGTAATAATACATACTTGATGTACGACGATACTTCAGGCATATTTAGAAGCACGTATGTAGAGACAATCTTTAAATCTTTATCGATTAGGTAAGTCTTCGTCTCATGTCCAAATGGTTTAACTGGATAAGTGAATACAATCAACTCATCATTAGCACAACCAGACGGATCCCAGACCTCATTCTGACTTAGACGGTTATGCTTTGTTGTGACTACATTGTCAAAGTACAACGAGAAGAAGTTGACAAGCTCTTCCTTCGTATAACGTTCAACAATAGAACCCTCTACGCGAGCATTGTTTTTAACTTTCTACTTTAATCAACGCATATACCTGAAATATGAAACTATGTAATATTACCTGATAAGTTAAATATAAAGATGACGAATATTGCACAATGTATGTGATATTACCTCTCAAATGGATACATCCATCAATAATGCACCGGTCCTCCAAGCTTAAGTTCATATGGCAGATGAATAGGCAAATGCTCCATGTTGTCAAATAACCCCAGTGGTAAAATCATTTTGAGCTTGCACATTATCAACACTATGTTTTTCTCCATCTGCTCCACATCACTATACCTTATAACAGTTGAGTAAATATCCCGAAAAAAATTTGAAAGTGCGGTAAAAGTATCATTAATATTCCTGGGTAATACCTCACGAAATACAATTGGCATCAACTTCTGCATGAATACATGACAGTCATGACTTTTTGAACCCAAAGAATTTTCAAACCGCTTCAACCTTAGTACAACGAGATATGTTAGAAGCATATCCATCTGGGAGCTTCAATGCGCTAAGCCACATGCAAAGGTTTTCAACCTGTTGCTTGGTAAGATAAAATGGAGCTTTTGGTTTTGTGTTGTTAGGTCGGAGCCACAATTCCCGCCTGATATTCATTTCCTCCAAGTCTTTACGTGCTTTATCATTATCTTTTGTTTTACCACTTGTATCTAGTACGGTGTAAAACAAGTTCTCAAATACATTCTTTTCTGTATGCATAACATCTATACAATAACGAAGTGCTAGTGTGACCAAGTATGGCAACTCAAACCAAATCTGCGAGTGAGTCAAGTTATGACTTTTCCCATATCATATAGCTCTCAACGTACCATGCTCCTTCCCAGGGGTGGAAATGTTAGATCATTTAGCAAGCCCAATATGTCGCTGCCCGACAAGCGACCAACAACCCCTTTCTTCTCTATCTTTCTATTGAATTGTGTAGACATCTTTCTATAACTGTGCTCAGCAGGCAAGAATCTACGAGCAGTTCCAAAGAAAATAGGTATACATCACCCATTCTGAGTCGCCAAATACATGGTACAGAAACAACTACAACTTCATTAATACAATTGTCATGGAAAATATGACAACACATATACTGTGAGTTTAAATACAAAAATATTGTCTTCTAGATAATATCCACACACAAATAAAGTCCTCATTACAATTATTGATGTACTATTTTACAAAATAGTGAGGACTGCTAAAACAACTATCTTGTACCATCACTCCATACACCGGCTAGTTCCTGCTAACTTCTTACCTCCTGAGAAGTAAAATGGAACAAAAAGGAAAAGGGTGAGCTCAACTAGCCTAGTAAGAAATAGTATGACTACGATAATGCATAATAAATTATCCTTAGCCTTCAACAGTATAACAACTGATAAAATATAATAGACACAAGTTTTGGATCAACAACTGCAGCAGAACAAGCAATCCATTAGAAGAGTCAAGTAGAGCATGATATCTACTATCTCCTATGATTTAAAGTTATCACCAATTTTATCACTGAGACTCAGCATAATAAATAATCCACATCACTGAATTATCCATGCACTACGGGCCAAGGATATTCATTATTATCAGCAATGGTCATGTTCATCTCAACAACTGTTTATCAATGGACTACAGGCCAATGAGGACTTTTACCACATCATTTGTAACATTATGGTCATGATTATACTGAATAATTCCTGGTCATAATCATACCAAGTCCATTTATGCACTACGGGCCAAAGATGACTTTCATAACAATATAAGCATAAGGATGATGACAATGATATAAGAATTCAATTAAATGAAAGTAAAGGATAAATTTTAAAGATTTATAATTTAATTTATTCGAAATTTAATAATGTCCAAATTATAAAGATGATACTGCCTTGTGGAGTAAAATTCAAGAATAATATTGTATCACAAATGATTTGGACCAAAAAGGAATCAATTTTTGTCATGAATAGTACCTCGGGTGAATAGTAACCGAGTGAATAGTACCCCATGAATAGTAACTTTGGGAATAGTAACCCCGTGAATAGTACTCCAGCATGAAAATGTTAAAACTTATCAAGAAGGCTCGGAATAATATTTCCATGAAAAGATACTAGAGGAAGCACAAATATCAAGGATATTCTACTAATTTCATGGGGTATAAAAGAAATACTTATCAACATAAGTGTAGAATTAGGAATATGAAACAAAATAATATTACTTACATACTACAAAGTATGGAAGAAAATATTATTTCTTACGAATATTGAACCAGAATAATATCACTTACGAATACGAAAGAAATAATACCCCTTACCTTAATAGGAGATTGGATACTGTAATAGTGTAGTAACAGAATACTCTTCTTCTTTCTATCTGATTCTCTCTCTATAGAATTCTCTTGTGAGTCGTAGTGAATTGGTGAGAATGAAAGAAGAAATAAGCTTCTATTTATAGAAGATTTCTAGCTTAGCCCTTGCAATGGGAAGAGGCAAGTGGCTTGACGACTGGTGATGTGAAAAGAAAAGTGGTTTGACGCCTGTAATGTGAAATAACAAGTGGTTCGACGCCTGTAATGTGAAATGACAAGTGGTTCGATGCCTGTAATGTGAAACGACAAGTGGTTCGATGCGTGTAATGTGAAATGACAAGTGGTTCGACGCCTATAATGTGAAACATCAAGTGGTTTGACGTCTAGTAAAGGCAAGTACTATTGGCGAAAGTGACTCTTAGATGATGACATATGGGCCCCATAGAATAAACCAAATTTATAACAAACGTCTCATAACAGACTTCTTATTTATATCAAAGATTGAATAAATATTTACTACAAATCATTTTATCTTCAATCAACACATTTTTTTTTAATCTTTTAACAATTATTCATCACTAATATTATAACTCACAATATTGACAACCAGATCATTCCCAAGAAAGAGGGGGCTTTCCAATAAGGATTTCTCCCTATTGGCGCACAATTAGGTGACCAAACCTCTCCTCGACAGAACTTTCTAGACATCGTCAATATTGCAAATAATAATATGAATAATTGTATCGTCTCAATTATTAATTTAATAATATATAAAATATCGACAATAATTGAATCAAATAACGTGAGATACTATGCAACAATTACTGTAGAAATAATTGAACAAAACTGAGTGACTTCTCACATAAGCATGAATAATCAATATCGTGTGCTACTATGCAACCACGCGTATTACTGTACTTTTATCAACGGATATTTCAACAGTTAACTGTAAAACTTCCGCTGTTATTTCATAAAAAGATATTTTTGTCGTTTTCTCATTCTAATAATAATTACGTTGTGGGGTCTACCAATGATTGTGCCGTCGTACGAATATTCCCTGTTAAAACGAATATTCCCCGACCAATCGAATATTATATAACAACTTACATACTTTGCAAAATTTATAAATATTACCCACAACTATAACATTATAACAAATTCACACCTTAATATTCAAAAATGATATTTATAGAAAAATTCATCTTTATTCATAAAATTTGGGGTCTTACAGCCTCCCCTTCTTATGAAATTTCGCCCTCGAAATTAGGGTACATATCTAGTATGTCGAATAGGTAAGGATACCTTAATTTCATATCAGATTCTAACTCCCATGTAATTTCCTCAACATTGTGGTTTCTCCACAAAACTTTGACTTGAGGTGTAACCTTGGAACATAGAATATGTTCCTTCTTGTCCAAGATTTTAACAGGTACCTCTTCATACGTTAAATCTTCCGCTATTTTTTTCGGTTCTAACTCAATAATGCGGTTCGGGTCTTCCACATATTTACGTAACATAGATATGTGAAAAATGTTATGAACACGAGACATACTTAGTGGTAACGCGAGTCTATAGGGCACAGTTCCTACTTGATCGAGGATTTCAAATAGACTAATAAAATCGAGGGTTGAGATTTCCTCTCTTCGTCGATTCTTGCTTCTAGAATAACGCCCTCTTGAACCTTCTTCTTCACATTCATCAGCTCTGAGTCTGTAGCTTGAGCGGCTTTAACTTTGTTAATTAAATTCGGTTCTACTCATATATTTAATATCATTACGCGGGTCCTTAGAGTCTTTAACTCTATCTCCATCCTTTGCAAGTTATACAAAATGGGCATCTGCGTTAACAATATCGCACGCGTACCCGCATATGATCTTCTACTCAATGCGTCAGCTACTACGTTCGCTTTTCCAGGATGGTATTGAATGGTATGGTCGTACGTAATCTTTCAACAGCTCGAGCCAACGTCTTTGGCGCATAATGCGTTCGTTTTAGGTGAAAAAAAATATTTAAGGGTTTTGTATCAGGTTCAAGGTCTATACAAAATTCAATTTCATGCTCTGGGGTAGGCTAGGAAATTCATCAGGGAATACGTCAGGAAATTTATTAATAATAGAAATATCATTCCAATCTGACGTATTTTTGTTTAAATCTGTGATATGACCTAAGAAAGCTTGACATCCATTTTTCAATAAACGAATGGCTCTATGGCTTGATATGACAGTGATTGACTTTAGTGGTTTGGTTGCTTGAATTCTCATAATAGGTTGGTTAGGAATATGAAAGCTAACAACCTTACGAAATAATCAATTTTAGCATGATGAGTAGTTAACCAGTAGATTCCTAAAATCACATCAAATGCGAGTATTTTTAAAGAGATAAGATCGACAGGTAACGTGCGGTTGCCGATTTGAATCAAACAAGACTTATAAATAGTGGATGTAATAAAGGTTTCTCCCAACGGAGTTTTAACAGATAAGTCAAAGTCTAATTTCTCTGGAGTCAAATTTAAACATTGAGCGCAAGTAGGAGAAATAAAAGAATGGGTAGAACCGGTATCAAATAAGGTATAAACTTCATAAGAGTTTATGATTAGCTTACCCGTGATCACCTCGTTCGGATTCCTCGTCACAAAAAAATGCTCTCTCTTAAACTACCGATTTTGACTTGTCTGGGACATCCTTTGGTGTCACCATCCCAGCTGACATGACTTCACTACATGACAAAGTCGAGCTAGGTGACCTTCTCTTCCGCAATTGTAACACGCTTTGGACTGCTGCGTATAGTTTAGAAGGATGTGTCCCTCCTATCCACAATTGAAACATACGACCGGTGGTCGTTCTTCTTCCTTTGAAACGGGTGCTGGTGTTGCTGCCGACTTCTTTCCGTCATTATTGAACATTCTCTTCTTGAAATTTTCACTTCTACTGTCTTAGCCATGATTACCACCGAAGTGGTTACCATTTCTGGCATGTTGATTCCCTCCACGTTTGTTGTCACCGCTTCGATGACTGCTACCACTGGTATTATCGACTTGTCGGCTGTTTTCTCTTGGTTGGGTTGACTCATTATCGCGATCCAATACCTAAGCCCTATTTACAACATCTGAATACAAGCAAAATTTGTGAGAAATGAGGTATTGATGTATTTCGGGTCTCAAACCTTGCAGAAACATTCGCGCCATTCTCTCCTCATTATCAACTAAATGGGATGCAAACCGGGACAACTCGGCAAACTTAGCCTCGTACTGCGATATGGTCATGTTGTTTTGCTCCAGCTTGATGAACTCCACCTCCTTCATGTGACGAATACTTTCAGGAAAGTACTTGTCATTGAACCATTCTTGGAACTTCTCCCAAGACATCTTCAGTGCAGCAGGCTGAGTACGCTTTATAGATTCCCACCAGTAATCTGCCTCTCCTCACAACATGAAGGTGGCAAAAGGAACCTTTTGCTCCTCGGAGCATCCCAAGACATCAAATATCTTGGTGATCTGCTTTATCCACGTCTCCGCCTTAAGTGGTTTTGGCTCTCCCAAAAACTCTGGTGGTCCAAGCTCCTTGAATTGCTTAGCGGTGACCGTTCGAGAGTTGCCAGTGTTTTCACCTGCATTTTGAACAGGAGCCGCTCTCGCCTGATGTTGCATGAATTGAATAAAACCTCTGAACATCTCATCGTTCATCATTTGATCGTTGTTGTTGTTTACCTGAGGGTTATTGCCTTCTTGATGGACATTATCCTGGGTATTGATCGTTGGTGACTCAACGGTCTCATGTGCTTCATTGCTGATCTCAACATTTTCAGATGCCATTTTTAAACACTGCCATAAAACAAAGGTTAATTGACATGCCACATATTACCCCTATATTCTAAATGACCAATTAAATAACAAATAAACTTAGGTAGGTCATACTAGTGAAAGAATTACCCGCCTCTCCCCTCCTAGTTCTAGTCTCACATCTTAGCCAGGGATCATATCCCTAAGCTTTGATACCAACTGTGACGCCCCCAAAATAGGTATACATCACCCATTCTGAGTCGCCAAATACATGGTACAGAAATAACTGCAACTTCATTAATACAATTGTCATGGAAAATACGATAACACATATACTGTGAGTTTAAATACAAATATTTTCTTCTAGATAATATCCACACTTTAAATAAAGTCCTCATTACAATTATTGATGTACTATTTTACAAAATAGTGAGGACTGCTAAAACAACTATCTTCAACCATCACTCCATACCCCGGCTAGTTCCTGTTAACTTCTCACCTCCTGGGGAGAAAAATGGAACAAAAAGGAAAAGGGTGAGCTCAACTAGCCCAGTAAGAAATATTATGACTAAGATAATGAAGAATAAATTATCCTTAGCCTTCAACAGTATAACAACTGATAGAATATAATAGACAACAAGTTTTAGATCAACAACTGCAACGGAACAAGCAATCCATTAGAAGAGTCAAGTAGAGCATGATATCTACTATCTTCTATGATTTAAAGTTATCACCAATTTTATCACTGAGACTCAGCGTAATAAATAATCGACATCACTGAATTATCCATGCACTACGGGCTAAGGATATTCATTATTATCACCAATGGTCATGCTCATCTCAACAACTGCCCATCAATGCACTACGGGCCAATGAGGACTTTTACCACATCATTTGTAACATTACGGTCATGATTATACTGAATAATCCCTGGTCATAATCATACCAAGTCCATCTATGCACTACGGGCCAAAGATGATTTTCATAACAATATAAACATGAGGATGATGACAATGATATAAGAATTCAATTAAATGAAAGTAAAGGATAAATTTTAAAGATTTATAATTTAATTTATTCGGAATTCAATAATGTCTAAATTGTCAATATGATACTGCTTTGTGGAGTAAAATTCAAGAATAATATTGTATCAAAAATTATTTGGACCGAAAAGGAATAAATTTTTGTCATGAATAGTACCCCAGGTGAATAGTAACCAATTAAATAGTACCCCGTGAATAGTAACTTTGGGAATAGTAATCCCATGAATAGTAATCCAACATGAAAAGGTTAAAACTTATCAAGAAGACTCAGAATAATATTTTCATGAAAAGATACTAGATGAAGCGCAAATATCAAGGATATTCTACTAATTTCATGGGGTATAAAAGCAATACTTATCAACATAAGTGTAGAATTAGGAATATGAAACAAAATAATATTACTTACATACTACAGAGTATGGAAGAAAATATTATTTCTTACGAATATTGAACCAGAATAATATCACTTACGAATACGAAAGAAATAATACCCCTTACCTTAATAAGAGATTGGATACTGTAATAGTGTAGTAACAGAATACTCTTCTTCTTTCTATCTGATTCTCTCTCTATAGAATTCTCTTGTGAGTCATAGTGAATTAGTGAGAATAAAAGAAAAAATAAGCTTCTATTTATAGAAGATTTCTAGCTTAGCCCTTGCAATGGGAAGAGGCAAGTGGCTTGACGACTGGTGATGTGAAAAGAAAAGTGGTTTGACGCCTGTAATGTAAAACAACAAGTGGTTCGACGCCTGTAATGTGAAATGACAAGTGGTTCGACGCCTGTAATGTGAAACGACAAGTGGTTTGACGCCTGTAATGTGAAACGATAAGTGGTTCGACACCTGTAATGTGAAACGACAAGTGGTTCGACGCCTATAATGTGAAATGGCAAGTGGTTTGATGTGTGGTAAAGGCAAGTACTATTGGCGAAAGTGACTCTTAGATGATGACATATGGGCCCCATAGAATAAACAAAATTTATAACAAATGTCTCATAATAGACTTCTTATTTACATCAAAGATTGAATACATATTTACTACAAATCATTTTATCTTCAATCAACACATTTTTTTTAATCTTTCAACAATTATTCATCATTAATTTATAACTCACAATATTGAGAACCAAATTATTCCCAAGAAAGAGGGGGCTTTCCAATAAGGATTTCTCCCTATTGGCGCGCAATTAGGTGGCCAAACCTCTCCTCGACAAAATTTTCTAGACATCGTCAATATTACAATTAATAATATGAATAATTGTATCATCTCAATTATTGATTTAATAATATATAAAATATCGACAATAGTTGAATCAAATAACGTGAGATACTATGCAGCAATTACTGTAGCAATAATTGAACAAAACTGAGTGACTTCTCACATAAGCATTAATAATTAATATCGTGTGTTACTATGCAACCACGTGTATTACTGTACTTTTATCACCGGGTATTTCAATAGTTAACGGTAAAACTTCCGCCGTTATTTCATAAAAAGATATTTATGTCGTTTTCTCATTCCGACAATAATTATGTCGTGGGGTCCACCAATGATTGTGTCGTCGCACGAATATTCCCTGTTAAAACGAATATTCCCCGACCAATCGAATATTATATAACAACTTGTTTACTTTTTAAAATTTATAAATATTACCCACAACTATAACATTATTACAAATTCACACCTTAATATTCAAAAATAATATTTATAGAAAAATTCATCTTTATTCATAAAAGTTGGGGTCTTACATCTATGATTTGTTGAATAGCTTTCTATGCAAATAATGCATGTGTTCATCAGGTATGAAAGGTTGATCACCTTCATTACCATCCAGTCCAGTTATAAATTGTTCATGTTCTTTCTTGACCATTCAATTCCTATTGACTTGGTCGTTCAGTTATAAAAATGTGTTCATGCTAGTTCACAACTATATTGTTGAATGTTAGCCAGCTATTATTCAAATTCTTTCAATCATGATATATCCTCGAATAAATTTATACTTGCTGGGAAACCATTTTGTTCACCCTTGCAGATCATGATAAACATTGCAGATTAAGACGAATACGTCGGATACAAGGAAAAGATAAAGACAAGTCCAGCTTTGGATTATATGAGCAAATAAAATTTGAAACAGTATTGTATATTAATGTTATTATAAGTCAAATAAGTTATGAATTGTGTATTAAGTGAAGGTTCTCAACCTTGGGGAAATAATGTGTAAGTTTAATGTATAAAAAATTTATGTTTATATCTTCCACAATTAGTTATAGAATTAGTATACCAGATCCGTGGTGATTTGGGACCCAGATTTGGGGCTATTACATGGAGGCTCACTAGGGTGGGGCTAGAACAGATGCGGTAACGTGGAAATAGTTCAAGAAGGTATTCTTCGAGAACTATTTCCCTACAAGCATGCAAGAGAGGATGGAGATTAAGTTCTTAGAACTTAAGCAAGGGGACATGACGGTTCCCCAGTACGCGGCCAAATTTAATGAATTGGTAAGGTTTGCTCCACACCAAGTGGACACTGAGGAGAGGAAGGCTCGTAGGTTTGAGCATGGCCTGAAACCCTAGCTCTATAGTAGGATTTCTATGATCCAGAGTGCTTCCTATGGGACCATTCTGGAGAAAGCAATTATAGCAGAAGGTGGTAGTGAGGCGTTGACCCAATACCACAAAGAGAGAAAGAATAAGAGCAAGGGAGAGGGAGGAACCAAGGTAGAGAGTGCCAGTGGTAGTGGCAGTATGCCAAAATGGAAGAATTTTAACTCCGAGAATACTGGAGTGGGACAAGGGGATCCTAAGTGTAGGATCGAAGCATGTAAGACATTTGGAAAGACTCATCTAGGAGTCTGTCTGAAGGGAAAGTCAGTTTATTATAACTGTGGACAGGAGGATCATATATCACCCAATTGTGCTAATCCTAAGAAAAACCATGGCTGTTTTGTATGTGGGTCGATGGACCATATGGCAAGAAATTTCCCAAAGAAGGGGTCGGAGGAGAGTAAGGGTGTTAGTAGTGGTAAGTTAGCCAGTACTAGACCAATATCGTCGGGTAGACCTATAGCCCGTACTTTTAATACGACGGTCCAAGATGCGGTTGCATCAACGAATATAGTAACAGGTATCATTCCAATCAATACAATAAATGCTTATGTGTTGTTTGATTGGAGTGCTACTTGTTCTTTTATAGCATGTGAATGTGCTAAGTGATTAAGTTCATTCCTGAAAGGATTACAAATACCTTTAAACGTTAAGGTAGAGAATGAGGAAATAACTCTCGTTGAATATATTCATGGGAATTATTTCATGGATAATAGAAGTAATAAAGTATCGGTAGATAAGTACTGATGAGCTAGAGAGAATTTGAAGTAATTCTCGGTATGAATGGGTTAATTAACCATTGAATTTTAATAAATTGTCAAAATAAAAGTATAAATCTTTGGTTTTCTAAGAAAACCCAAGGAAGTATTTTACTATAATAAATCACCAGAACGTTCTTGTTGTCTAATCATGACGCAAGCTAGGAGGATGTTGAGGAAGAGGATGAGTCATTACATTTGCATATCGACTATCGTAAGAAGAGTAAGTTAGTAGTTGAGAGTAAATACCCATTGTCCAAGATCGATGATCTATTTGATCAGTTAAAAGGGGCAAAGTATTTTTTTAGATAAAGTTGTGTGCGGGGTATCGTCGGTTGAAAGTAAGGAAGAAGAAGGATGTACCTAAGATGACGTTCAGAACTCGTTATGGTTATTATGAGTATCTGGTTATGTCATTTGGATTGACTAATGTAATAAAGTTAGACTTTCCATAAGGGGCGCTGAGCAAGTCGGTGGCAAATTGATAGGTACTCTTGTGAGGTGCTATGGCTGAAAGTACCATTAGCGTCACAGGGTGTTCAAATAATATTTGGACAAGTGTGTCGTAATGATCATTAGTGATATTCTAGTCTATTCTAAGACGCCAAAAGATCACGCTGAACATTTGAAGATAGTGTGGGAAACACTACGGAGGGAGAAGTTGAATACGGAATTCACTAAGTGTGAATTTTAGCTTAAAAGATATACAGATTTGTTATCGATAAGTATGTTGGAAATGAGAAGTGATAAAAGGGGTTTTCAGGAACTAAAAAGGAAGGCTAAATGAGGTGCCTGTATTATCTTTACAAGATGATACGAAGAACTTTGTAATTTATAGCGATGCTTCACATAGAGGACGAGGTTGTGTGCTCATATAGCATGGCAAGGTCATTGCGTATGCATCACGCCAGTTAAAGGGTTATGAGAAGGTTTATCCTACTTATTATCTAGAATTGGCAGCTGTAGTTTTTAAATTTAAAATCTAAAGATAGTATTTATACGAGAAGAAGTGTGAGATAACATGGACTATAAGAGTTTGGAATATATCTTCACATCTGAGGAGTTGACTATGAGGTAGAAAAGGTGATTAGAATGGATAAAGGATTACGACAAGGATATCTTATATCATACAAGGAAGGTAAACGTAGTAGCCGACGCGTTAAGTAAGAAAGTTAGGGGAAAATTATTGATGTTAACGACTCAGAATGAGTTAATAACGGAGATGGAGAGAACAGAGTTAGAAGTTAAATTATGGAATGGAGGGGTAGAAATGTTATTCACAAGGTAGACTCAATCCACGAAAATGGAACGAGTTAAGGAAGTACAACTAGGAAACGAGGGATGCAAGCAAATGAAAAAGAGGATGAAGAGAAGACCAAGTATAATCTTGTTTTGAAGGAGGAATTTGAGTTCTAAATAATTTTAAAAGTTAAAAGATAAATAGTGAGTAAAACCGTAGTTTGATGTGCTCGATACATCCAGGTAGTACTGAGATGTATTAAGACCTTCGATGAAACTTTGGTTAGCCAAATATGAAAGAGAGATATCGTAATGTGTTAGTAAATGCTTGACTTCCAACTCAGATTATTGATATGAAGGAACAAGTATTGAGAAATAAGATAATACCTTTGGTGAAGGTGAAATGGAGGAACCACAATGCCGAAGAAGCAACGTGGGAAGTCGAGATTAAAATGAAGAAAAAATTTTCCTCATTTGTTTATGTATTGTAGCGAGATTCTGGGGACAGAATCCTTATAACGGGGGAAGAATGTAACATTCGAGAAAATCAGATTTTTATGAGAATTAAATTTTTATTTGATTATGTGGATTAAATAAATTTAATTGATTATTTATGTGAGTAAGCTATGTGAAGGTCATTCTATGACCTAGAATGTGCGAATGTGGTTAGGATTTTGGCTACGTGATAGAATTAAAGTATTTGAATTTCCAAGACGAAAATAAAAGTTTTCCAAGAAATTTTCGTAAAAACACTATTCACTGATTTCTGCTCGGGAATTATTTTTGAACTTTCGAGAAATGCGTAATGATAGAATTCTAAGACGAGATGGAATATCCAATAATATTTTAGTTATGGCAAAAGAAGTTTTCGCTTACGGACTTAAAACCTAATGGTTAGGGAAAGTGATTTCCGAGAAGGAATTGAAATGCGTATAATGAATTAAAACGATGATCGTATAAAACGTAGGTATTGTACGAGGTAATGAATATGAGTATTATACGAGTATGTATGAATGATGGTATATAGTATATGAATAAGTATACGAGATTGAATACGAGATTAATACGTAGATTATACGTTATAAGGCTTTAAGCCAAATGTATTGGACTTGTAGGATTTGTTAGGAATTATACAAGCCCAAGTATAAGAATGGTTAAGTCCAATTGGAATTAAAGGCTAAGGTCCAAAGTGAATTAATGAACAAGTGCAAGTGTTTGTTTAAATGCAAGCCCAAAGTATAAGTTAAGTTAATTAAGCTAAAAGCCCAAAGTAAGAACCGGATCCGTGAATCGATCCAATGGGTAAAGATAAACCATGGGTGACCCAAAGTGGTGGCCAAGTAAAGTACTTGGTGGCTAAGAAAAGGATAAGTTAAGTAATGGCCAAGTAAAGTGTGACACCCCAAAAAATGGGTACTCTATTCCCACAGAATTTGGTGTTCACTATCCAAAACCATTACATCTAACTACCCATCATAAAGGATAAAGACATAATTTAAATAACTTAAATAATAATCTTTCCGATTAAAGGGATACATCATCATCTCAAAATAATCCCAGGTAATCTAACCTTGAAATTATTACATAAGTTTGCGAAATACATCATAAAATAAAACAAGTCTTATAACATAATTCATTTTAATAAATTTCTCATAAGTCTTCAACAATTGGACATTTTGCCCTTTCCTTTGCTAGTAGATGACTCATCAACTTTCTCTACTTTAGCTGCAGTGTTAATTGCAAGAGTGAGCAAACAATTACTCACTGATATAGAGAGTAGTAATGATAAAACATGAGAATGAACAACGAATGCTGAACAATAATGAACTTGTTCTACTAATCAAAAATAGAAAACAAGTTCGAACTTTAATATTTGAGGGTCTTATGACCACGAACTATGTCTCTGGTATTTAGGTATTATTGAAAGTAGTATGCACACAAGCCAATCATGTTTGATGATAAAGCATATACTTTGTAACAATCTTATTCATTTATTAATAAAAAGTATTAATTTATTAAAGACTTTTAATTATCTACATGATGCTGTTTTATAATATGTGATAAACCCATAGTTTTAAGCAATGCTTTTAGAATAATGATGATGATCATTCTAATGAGATCTAAATTTTTAGAAAGCTTAAAACTAAAATAGTTCCCAATCATTGGATTACTAAATTGGGGATTAGTGAATCCGGATAGATTGGTACATACATTGCTTGCTCATTGGATGAGGATGATTGATCTCATGATCATTTGTGTGGAGACACTAAAGCAAGTATGTAGGTGCTTATTAGAGAATAAGTTCACTAAACATGGCTCGCTAAAGAATACCTAATGGAGTTTTACTTGCCTGTCAATAGGAATTCCTGTAGTGATAGTAGTACAAGTGATCCTTGGACTTGAGATCATCATTGTATCTTGTGTATGATGAGTTATACTTTGACTTATTCCTTAAGACCCTTAGGGTATATCAAAGGGTATGCTTGGGTATAACAAGTTGTACATGGAGATAATGAATGATCAATAAAGAATCTACCACTTCTAATAAAAGAAGAGAAATGTCCTATGTGATTCGATAAATGACAACCTAGTAGTCCTTGGTAAGCGTAATGAAATTAGAAAGGAGTTTCTAATTTGCATTATTTGGTGTTGTGCATTTAAGAGTCGAAATACATATAATTAAATAAAATAAGACTTGACAGTAATTCCATGTCTTATATTTAATTGGGACATTGTATGGTGGAAGGATTGAATTGTATGCAGTAACTATTTACTCAAAGGTTCTTTTATGATTAATGTTGAAATCTATATTATCTTGAAAGTCGTTAATCGCTAGGGAGGCTTATCCTATTGTAGAATAAATATTATTTATTTAAATAAATTAATTGTTTAATTTATTTATTTAAATAAGATTAGAATTGTTCTAATTGATTTCCTCACTGGTAGGTTTAATATGGAGAACCTAAAGGGTCACACCATAAAAGGAAGAATAATTATTTAAGAAGTTAATGGCATAATCGTAATAATATGTTAAGTATATTTAATTTAATCTATGGTGATAGAATAAATTAAATAGCTTAATATTTATTATTTAATATTTTAGAAATATTAAATATAAATTAATAAGAGGAGTCTTATTAATATTATTACAATTATTATTATTTTAATTTCTAAAAGAGTTTAGGAATTAATTTAATATAAGTACTCTCATTTATTCCTAATAGGATTAGGTGGGAAAATTAATTAAAGGAGTTTAATTAATTATCCCTAATAAGATTAGGGAGCCCATTTAATTAAAAGAGTTTAATTAAATAATACCTTATTTTATTAAATAAGGTTACCTGATATCTTTATAAGGGGAGTCTTATAACAGATATCAAGAGTACGTAATAATTCCAATAGTTGGGAGAGTACGCCTTTTCTATATAGATAGAAAACTAGGGTTTAGCCAACCACCCATCTTCTTGAATCCTTCTTCTTCCTTGGTGGATCACCTCTAGAGGCCAAACACTTGGGTGGCTAACGTTGATCAAAGGAAGGAACCAAACCCGGTGAATTCAAGTTGAACGCGAAAAGGATTGGAGGTGAACTTGTACCTGAGGAAGCTCGGATCTTCAAGGGTATGTTTCTTATTCATCTTTTTCGTTTAATTAATAATTGTGCATAAAGGGTGATCCGGGTATATGGTTTGTAAAATTTTTAAACTCTAATTTTCCACGTTTCCGCTTATTTTGCAATTTGATTGCGTTCATGTATATTACAAACCTAACAATCACTGCACAGTATTTCCCATTATCAAATCAATAATTATTATTATTTGAATAATATTAGTAGATAGCATTATTGGTGATGTCTAGAAAGTTCTGTCAAGGAGAGGTTTGGTCATCTAATTGTGCGCCTGTAAGGAGAAATCCTTATTTGAAAGCCTCCACTTTCCTGGGAACGGCCTGGTTGTCATTATTGTGATTCTGTAATATTATTTGTGAATAATTAATTATTAATTTATATGATAAGGAAATATTTATTTTATGTAGACATAAATGATGGATAAGAAAATATTTATTTTATGTGGTTATAAATGAAGGAATTAATGTTGAGGTGTCTTATCAGTATTTTATCGGATTGGAGGTATTCAAAAATCAAATCGGTGTTCTTAAAGCTCTATTGTGTGAATTATAATTTTAATTCGATCGTTGTGATTTCTGGATATGTTATACATATATAAGTTGAGTATATGTCCACAAATTTTGAACCGTTAAAAATTAACGCATGATTTGTTATGAATTTTAAAAGGTGCTAAAAATCATTCATTTGTGGATTTCGGATATTTTTGTCTGGAATTTAGAAAAACTTAAAGCTACAAAGTTGTAGAGAGTTCAATTTCGTGTGGAATGGACATAAAATTCGTGTTTTTCTTATAAAAGGGCTATTTATTATGAATTACTAAAGTTTCAGAAAATAAAATGTTTTTTATTAATATTGGGTGGGATCCACTTTTGTTTTTCAAACTTGTGGGCTGAAATTTTTGTTCAAGTTGGCTGCTCATTTGGTGGGTGGACGTAAATATTGAAAAAAAAATAATATAATAATATTATTTTATTATTTTAGTCTCCTATGGCGTTCCAGTATTTTTCTATAAATAGGCGCTTAAGTTAGAATTGAAAATCACACCAGAATTAGAGAATTCTTCTTCTATAATCTTGAGCGTATTTCTTTCGAGTTTTAGAAAGCCTTGAGCGTAGAAAATAGTAAAAGTTTTCTTCAAGAATATCCCCGCTATACCAGTTGGAATACAAGACTTTTCAAGGTAAGGGATGTTATTTATGTTCAATATTCGCTTGAAATAATATTTTCTTCCATACTCTGTAGTATGTAAGTAATATTATTTTGTTTCAGATTTCAAATTTTATACTCGTTTTGTTAAAATTTTGGCTTCTATACTCCATTAAATTAGTAGAATATCCTTGATATTTGCGCTTCATCCAGTATCTTTTCGTGGAAATATTTATTATGAGCATTCTTGATAACTTTTAACTTTTTCATGCCGGAGTACTATTCACGGGGTTACTATTCCTGAAGTACTATTCATGGGGTACTATTCACTCGAGTACTATTCACCCGGGGTATTATTCATGATAAAAATTGATTCGTTTTCGGTCCAAATTATTTTTGGTACAATATTATTCTTAAATTTACTCCACAAAGCAGTATCATGCTGACAATTTGGACATTATTGATTCTGGATAAATTAAATTATAAATCTTTAAAAATTTATCCTTAAACATGTTTTATTGAATTCTTATATCATTGTCATCATCCTCATGTTTATATTATGTTGAAAGTCATCTGTGGCCTGTAGTGCATAATTGGACTTGGTATGATTATGACCAGGGATTAATCGGTATAATCATGACCGTAATGTTACAAATGATGTGGTAAAAGTCCTCATTGGCCAGTAGTGCATTGATGGACAGTTGTTGGCATGATCATGACCATTGATGAATACACGAATATCCTTGGCCCGTAGTGCATGGATAATTTGTGGTCGTGATACTAAAGAATATCCTTGGCCGTAGTGAAGGGGTGATTCGTAGTCCAGATGATAGCATTAGTAGTTCTCACTATTCTATGAAATAGTGTGATAATAAATGTATTGAGGACTCCTTTTGAGTTAAATACTGTCTAGAAGACAATATTCATATTAAAAACTCTCAGTTTATGTTTTGTCGTATTTTACACGACAATTGTATTATTAAGTTGTATTTGAATTTTGTACCATGTATTTGGCGACTCAAGACGGGTGATGTATACCTGTTTTGGGGGAGTTACAGTTGGTATCAAAACTTAGGGATATGATGTGACGCCCCCAAAATAGGTATACATCACCCATTCTGAGTTGTCAATACATGGTACAGAAATAACTACAACTTTATTATTACAACATATAAACTGTGAGTTTAAATACAGATATTGCCATCTAGACAATATCCACACGCAAATAAATCCCCATCATAATTATTGATACATTATTTTACAAAAATGGTGAGGACTACTAAACAACTCTCTCTAGAACCTTCATTCCATACCCCGACTAGTACTCGCTACATTCTCGCCTCCTGAGAAGAAAAATGGAACAACAAGGAAAAGGGTGAGCTCAACTAGCCCCAAAAGAATATTATGACTAAGATAATATAAAACAAATTATCGTTAGTCTTCAACAGGGAAAAATCTAATAGAAATACAATAGACAACAAGTTTTAAATCAATATTCGCAATGAAATAATAATTCATTAGAAGAGTTAAGTAGAGAATGCAAACTACTATCTTCTATGTATGAATTTAAAAGTTCATTGTCTTCATCTTTATCCTCGTAACATCAATCAATATATATCTAGAATCAAATATTCATCTTTGCACTACTGCCAAAAAGATATTAATCGATCGGTCGTGTTCATCTAAACACATGTTCATCTTTGCACTACAGGCCAAAGATATTTATCAGAAATCATTCATTTTTGCACTATGTGCCAAAGATATTCAATAATATCATCATTTAAGACCGAGGATGATGAAAATTATTTTAAAGAAAGCGAATCCAAAGTGAAACAAAATGACAAGGATTAAGGATTAAAGATTCGTACTTTATTTTATCCATGTCCAAAAATACCTCAAAAATAATCATAATGGTGTAAAATTAATGAATGATCAAAACATGGATACAATCAAAGCTAGTATCCAGAATAGATATTTTGGACGAAAAGGAAAATTTTCATTTTTCGATGAATAGTGTCGTATTCGTGAATAAGATCAGATATCGTGAATAAAGGTCAGAGTATCGTGAATAGTAACTCAAACACCAAAAGTTCCAAATTTGATAAAACTTGATTCAATATTTCAAAGATAATGATATTGAAGAAATAATATCATTACGAGAAAAAAATAATATCTTTGTGAAATAATATCCCTTACCTCACAAAGACAGTACTTCTAGTTGAAACACCGGATATAGGCTATGACTTGAACTTGCACCGTATAGCAATACTCAAAATATACTCAAAATACTCATAAGAATACGCCGATAATATAGAGAGAAAACTTGAGTTCGTGTGATTTTCAATTCTAACCTAAGCACCCTATTTATAGGAAAATGCTTAGAACACCAAAAGTAGAAAATTTAATATAATATTAATATGTATAAAATTTTCCCACGCACACTTTTTATAAACTAAAATCAACTCATTTCAACAACCAACCAAGCCCACCAAACATATCAAAAACGTTTTTCTAATTTAAATTATTTTAAACTTCCAAAATTAATTATTTTGAGCTTGTAACTTCAATAATTCATAATAAATAGCCCTTTTAGAAAAATTGAATCGCACAAGTTTTTATAGGAAATCCAATTTCTACAACTTTACGTAAGAAAAGTTTTTCCAAATTCCAAATGTAAATTGACCAAATCCACAAATGCAGGCGATTTTACTGTGCTATAATCAAATTTCGGTCAATAAATGGGGTCCACATGAACATGTTTAACATGTTTTAAAAACATTTATTGCAACAAAAATATTCTTCCTCCTCGTATACTCATATATCCCACATTCGTTGTAAAAATATCACCATTATTATATTATTAAAATAATATATTTAAATGAATTATTTTATCAGAAAAAGATAAAATATTAATTTTCAACAATTGTCACATTAAAAATTTTCTCCATCTATATCCACATAAAATCAATATTTTTCTCATTATATAAATCAATAATTAATTATTCATAAATAATATTACAGAATCACAGTACTGGCAACCAGGCCGTTCCCAGGAAAGAGTGGGCTTTCCAATAAGAATTTTTCCTTCATTGGTGCCAGCAATTAGGTGACCAAACCTCTCCTTAGACAGAACTTTTTAGACATTGCCAATAATGTTATCTAATAATATTATTCAGATAATATGAATTATTGCTTCGATAATGAAAAATATTGTGTTATGACAATTATTGAAACAACAACAATATAAAATATCAACGCAGACAATTATTAAATCAATAAAATCTTGATCGAACAAGAATTCACGTAACCATTATTGAGTAGTGGCTTCTCTTACGTAAGAATCAATAATTGGTGTAATACTGCAGTCAATCTTCTTGTGTTTTAACCACCGAGTATTTTAACAATATTAATTGAGAATAACTACTATTTGTTATTTTTAAACAACTTATATTTGTCGTTTTCTTCATCCAATCGCTTTTCGGTTATGGGGCCCACAAAAGATCAAGGCCAGTAAATTTAATATTCCCCGACAAAGCTAAAGAATATTCCACGACCAAACGAATATTCCCCGACAACAATGAATATTTTATAACCACTTGCTTATTTTGAAATATTTGCGTATTTTACCCATAACTATCCACATTAATCAAATCAACCCTTACTATTTCAAAATAATAAATAGAGAAAATTAAATTTCATTAATAATAAGTTGGGGTCTTAAATATGATCCCTGGCTGAGATGTGAGACAAGAACTAGGAGGGGAGAGACGGGGAATTCCTTCGCTAGTGTGACCTACCTAAGTTTATTTGGTATTTAATTGATCGTTCAGAGTATAGAGATAATATGTGACATGTCAATTAACCCTTGTTTTGTGGCAGTATTTGAAAATGACATCTGAGAATGTTGAGAATAGCCATGGAGCACAGGAGACCGTTGAGTCTCCACAGATCAACAATCAGGATAATGTGCATCAGAAAGCCAACAATCCTCATGCAAACAACAACACTGACCAAATGATGAACGATGGAATGTTCAGAGGCTTTCTGCAATTCATATAACATCAGACAAGAGAGACTCTTGTCCGAAATGCAGGTGGAAACACTGGCAACTCTCGGATGGTCAATGCTAAACAGTTCAAGGAGCTGGGACCACCGGAGTTTTTTGGAGAGCCAAAACCACTTAAGGCAGAGATGTGGATAAAATAGATCAACAAGATATTTGATATTTTGGGATGCTCTGAGGAGCAAAAGGTTCCCTTTGCCACCTTCATGTCATGCGTAACGATTATCTTGGTGGGAATCAGAAAGCGTTCTCAACTCCGCCAGATTGAAGATGTCTTGGGACAAGTTCCAAGAACTGTTCAATGACAAGTACTTTCCCGAAAGTATTCGTCACATGAAAAAGGTAAAGTTCATTAAACTGGAGCAAAACAACATGACCGTGTCACAGTATGAAGCCAAGTTTGCTGAGTTGTCTTGGTTTGCGTCCCACTTAGTTGATAATGAAGAGAGAATGACGCGGATGTTTCTAAGAGGTTTGAACCCCGAGATACGTCAGTACCTTATCTCTCATAAACTTTGCTTGTATTAAGATGTTGTAAATAGGGCTCAGTTATTGGAGTATGATAATGAGTCAACCCAACAAAGAGAGAGTAGCTGACAAGTCGATAATAACAGTGGTAGCAGTCATCGAAGTGGTGACAACAAACGTGAAGGGAATCAACATGCCAGAAATGGTAACCACTTTGGTGGTAATCATGGCCAAAACAATAAGAGTGGACATTTCAAGAAGAGGGGATTCAACAATAATGGAAAGACGTCAGCACCAGCACCCGTTGTTAAGGAAGGAGAACGACCACCTATCATATGCTTCAAATGCGGACAAGAGGGACACATCCGTCCAAACTGTATGCAGCAGTCCAAAGCATGTTATAATTGTGGAAGAGAAGGTCACCTAGCCCGATTTTGTCGTGCACTGAAATCAAGTCCAGCTGGGACGGTGGCACCAAAGGCGGATACGGACAAAACAAAGTCGTTGGTTTTAGAAAGAGCATTTTTTGTGACTTCTCAAAAAGTGAGTCACCTGAATGAAGTTAGCAGGGGTTAGTTAATTATAAATTCTTGCAAAGTCTATACCTTATTAGATATCAGTTCTACCCATTCTTTTATCTCTCTCGCTTGTGCTCAACATTTGAACTTGACCCCTAAGAAATTAGACTTTGACTTATCTATTGAAACTCCATTATGAGAAACCTTCGTTACCTCCACTGTTTATAAATCTTGTTTGATTCAAATCGACACTTTCACGTTACATGTCGATCTTATCTCTTTAAAGATACTTGCATTTGATGTGATTTTAGGGACTAATTGGTTAACCACTCATCATGCTAAAATTGATTATTTTTTGTAAGGTTGTTAGTTTTTATATTCCTAACCAACCTATTATGCGAATTCAAGCAACCAAACCACTAAATTCAAACAATTTCATATTAAGCCATAAAGTCATTCGTTTATTGAAAAACGAATGTCAAACTTTCTTAACCCATGTCATGGACTTGAACAAAAATACGTCAGATTTGAATAATATTTCTATTATTAGAGAATTTCCTGACATATTTCCTGAATAAACTTCTTGGCCTACCCCCAGAGTGTGATATTGAATTTTGTATTGACCCCAGTACAAAACCCATTTCTAAAACCCATAAATATTTCTTCAACCAAAACGAACGTATAATGCGCCAAAGACGTTCGCTAGAGCTGTTGAAGATTACTACCATACCATTCAATATCATCGTGGAAGAGCGAACGTGGTAGCTGACAAGTTGAGTAGAAGATCGTATGCGGTTACGAGTGTGACAATTTTAACACAAAGACCCATTTCGTACGACTTACAAAAGATGGAGATAGAGTTAAAGACTCCAAAAACCTAAGTGAAGATAGTGAATATATGAGTAGAACCGACTTTAATCGATAAAGTTAAAGCCGCTCAAGCTACAGACTGAGATTCGATGAATGTGAAGAAGAAGGTTCAAGAGGGCGTTATTCTAGGAGCAAGAATCGACGAAGAGAGGAAATCTCAACCCTCAATTTTATTAGTCTATTTGAAATCCTCAATCAAGTAGGAACTATGGCCTATAAACTCGCTTTACCGCCAAGTATGTCTCAGGGTTAATAACGTTTTTCACATATCTATGTTGTGTAAATATGTGAAAGACCCGAACCACATTATTGAGTTAGAACCGGACGAGATAGCAGAAGATTTAACGTATGAAGAGGTTCCTATTAAAATCTTGGATAAGAAGGAGCATGTTTTACGCTCCAAGGTTATACCTCAAGTCAAAGTTTTGTGGAGAAACCACGATGTTGAGGAAATGACCAGGGAGTTAGAATCTAAAATGAAATTAAGGTATCCTCAGCTCTTCGACATACCAGGTACGTACCCTAATTTTGAGGGAAAAATTTCAAAAGGAGGGGAGATTGTAAGACATCGAATTTGATGAAATGAAAGTATTCAATTTTCGTATAATTATTATTTCATTTAGTAAATGGTTAAATTGATAAAAGGATTAAAGTTAAGGGTGATATGTGAAAATTTTGCAAAGTAAAGCAAGTTGTTATAAAATATTCGTTTGGTCGAGGAATATTCTTTTTGTCAGGGAATATTCGTACGATGAAACAATCATTGGTGGACCCCACAACAGAATTATTGTCAGAGTTAGAAAATGACAAAATTATATTTTTATGAAATAACGGCGGAAGTTTTACCGTTAACTGTTAGAATACCCAGTGTTAAAATATAGTAATACGCGTTGTTACACAAAGAATACACCTGCGGTATTACATAAAGATATTTTGAATTATTGATTCTTACGTAAGAAGGCACTACTCAATAATTGTTACAGTAATTACTGTTCAATATTTTATTTTATTGATTCAATAATTGATATGTTGATATTTTATATTATTGTTGTTTCAATAATTATCACTGCACAATATTTCCCATTATCAAATCAATAATTCTTATTATTTGAATAATATTAGTAGATAGCATTATTGGCGATGTCTAGAAAGTTCTGTCAAGGAGAGGTTTGGTCATCTAATTGCGCATCTGTAAGGAGAAATCCTTATTGGAAAGCCTCCTCTTTCCTGGGAACGGCCTGGTTGTCATTATTGTGATTTTGTAATATTATTTGTGAATAATTAATTATTGATTTATATGATAAGAAAATATTTATTTTATGTGGACATAAATGATGGATAAGAAAATATTTATTTTATGTGGTTATAAATGAAGGAATTAATGTTGAGGCGTTTTATCAGTATTTTGTCGGATTGGAGGTATTCAAAAATCAAATCGGTGTTCTTAAAGCTCTATTGTGTGAGTTATAATTTTGATCCGACCGTTGGACCGTTGTGATTTTTGGATATGTTATACATATATAAGTTGAGTATATGTCCACAAATTTTGAACCGTTAAAAATTAACGCATGATTTGTTATGAATTTTAAAAGGTGTTAAAAATCATCCATTTGTGGATTTCGGATATTTTCTGTCTAGAATTTGGAAAAACTTAGAGCTACAAGGTTGTAGAGAATTTGATTTCGTGTGAAATGGACATAAAATTCCTATTTTTCTGATAAAAGGGCTATTTATTATGAATTACTGAAGTTTCGGAAAAGAAAATATTTTTTATTAAAATTGGGTGGGAACCACTTTTGTTTTTCAAACTTGTGGGCTGAAATTTTTGTTCAAAGTTGGCTGCTCATTTGGTGGGTGAATGTAAAGATTGAAAAAATAATAATATTATTATTATTTTATTATTTTAGTCTCATATGACGTTCTAACATTTTCCTATAAATAGGCACTTAAGTTAGAATTGAAAATCACACCAGAATCAGAGAATTCTTCTTCTATAATCTTGATCGTATTTCTTTTGAGTTTTATAAAGCTTTGAGCGTAGAAAATAGTGAAAGTTTTCTTCAAGAATATCCCCGCTATACCAGTTGGAATACTCTTCTTTTCAAGGTAAGGGATGTTATTTTTGTTCAATATTCGCTTGAAATAATATTTTCTTCCATACTCTATAAAATGTAAGTAATATTATTTCATTTCAGATTTCGAATTCTATACTCGTTTTGTTAAAATTTTGGCTTCTATACTCCATGAAATTAGTAGAATATCCTTGATATTTGCGCTTCATCCAGTATCTTTTCATGAAAATATTTATTATGAGCATTCTTGATAACTTTTAACTTTTTCATGTCGGAGTACTATTCACGGGGTTACTATTCCTGAAGTACTATTCATGGGGTACTATTCACTCGAGTACTATTGAACTTGGGTACTATTCATGATAAAAATTGATTCGTTTTTGGTCCAAATTATTTTTGGTACAATATTATTCTTGAATTTTACTCCACAAAGTAGTATCATGTTGACAATTTGGTCATTATTGATTTCTGGATAAATTAAATTATAAATCTTTAAAAATGTATCCTTGAACTTGTTTTATTGAATTCTTATATCATTTTCATCATCCTCATGTTTATATTATGTTGAAAGTCATCTGTGGCCTGTAGTGCATAGATGGACTTGGTATGATTATGACCAGGGATTATTCGGTATAGTCATAACCGTAATGTTACAAATGATGTGCTAAAAGTCCTCATTGGCCCGTAGTGCATTGATGGACAGTTGTTGGCATGATCATGATCATTTGATGAATATACGAATATCATTGGCACGTAGTGCATGGATAATTTGTGGTCGTGATACTAAAGAATATCCTTTGCCATAGTGTAGGGGTGATTCGATGATGTGCATTATTTATTAAGTTGAGTCTCAGTGATAAAAGTGATGAAAAACCTTTTAAATCATAGAAGATAGTAGATTTTATGCTCTACTTGACTCTTCTAATGGATTGCTTGTTCATTGCAGATAGCTTACTTGAAGTTTGTTATACTTTATCAGTTTAACACTGTTGAAGGCTAAAGATAAATTATTCTGCATTATCTTAGTCATAATATTTCTTACTGGGCTAGTTGAGCTCACCCTTTTGCTTTCATTGTTCTCTTCAGGAACTGAGAACGTAGCCGGGACTAGTCGGGGAACGGAGTGATGGTCCAGATGATAGCATTAGTAATCCTCACTATTCTATGAAATAGTGTGATAATAAATGTATTGAGGACTCCTTTTGAGTTGAATACTGTCTAGAAGACAATATTCTTATTCAAACTCTCGGTTTATGTTTTGTCGTATTTTACACGACAATTGTATTATTAAGTTGTATTTGAATTTTGTACCATGTATTTGGAGACTCAAGATGGGTGATGTATACCTGTTTTGGGGGAGTCACAGTTGGTATCAAAGCTTAGGGATATGATCCCTGGATGAGATGTGAGACAAGAACTAGGAGCGGAGAGACGAGGAATTCCTTCGCTAGTATGACCTACCTAAGTTTATTTGGTATTTAATTGGTCGGTCAGAGTATAGGGATAATATGTGACATGTAAATTAACCCTTGTTTTGTGGCAGTATTTGAAAATGACATCTTAGAATGTTGAGAATAGCAATGGAGCATAGGAGACAGTTGAGTCTCCACGGATCAACAATCAGGATAATGTGCATCAGAAAGGCAACAATCCTCATGCAAATAACAACACTGACCAAATGATGAACAATGGAATGTTTAGAGGCTTTTTGCAATTCATGCAACATCAGGCAAGAGAGACTCCTGTCCGAAATGCAGGTGGAAACACTGGTAACTCTCAGACGGTCACTGCTAAATAGTTCAAGGAGCTAGAACCCCTGGAGTTTTTTGGAGGGCCAAAATCACTTAAGGCGGAGATGTGGATAAAGCAGATCAACAAGATATTTGATATTTTGGGATGCTCCGCGGAGCAAAAGGTTCCCTTTTCCACCTTCATTTTACGGGCAGAAGCAGATTACTGGTGGGAATCTGTAAAGTGTACTCAACCTGCCGCACTGAAGATGTCTTGGGACAAGTTCTAAGAACTATTCAACGACAAGTACTTTCCCAAAAGTATTCGTCACATGAAAGAGGTAGAGTTCATTAAACTGGAGCAAAACAACATGAGCGTGTCACAGTACGAAGCCAAGTTTGCTGAGTTGTCTCGGTCTGCGTTCCACTTAGTTGATAATGAGGAGAGAATGACGCGGATGTTTCTATGTGGTTTGAAACCTGAGATACGTCAATACCTTATCTCTCACAAACTTTGCTTGTATTCAAATGTTGTCAATAGGGCTCAGTTATTGGAGCACGATAATGAGTCAACCTAACCAAGAGAGAGCAGCCGACAAGTTGATAATACTAGTGGTAGCAGTCATCGAAGCGGTGACAACAAACGTGAAGGGAATCAACATGCCAAAAATGGTAACCACTTTGGTGGTAATCATGGCCAAGACAATA
Organism: Panax quinquefolius; assembly: GCA_020205615.1. Classification (NCBI taxonomy): domain Eukaryota; kingdom Viridiplantae; phylum Streptophyta; class Magnoliopsida; order Apiales; family Araliaceae; genus Panax; species Panax quinquefolius. Next base: position 126,004,412 of record CM035163.1, on the reverse strand, counting down.
AGAATGGACATTTCAAGAAGAGGGGATTAAACAATGATGGAAAGACGTCAGCACCAGCACCCGTTGTTAAGGAAGGAGAACGACCACCTATCATATGCATCAAATGCGGACAAGAGGGACACATCCGTCCAAACTGTACGCAGTAGTCCAAAGCATGTTATAATTGTGGAAGAGAATGTCACCTATGTGAGACCCCAGATTTTATGAATAAAGATTTAAATTTCTCAAAATATTTTTTTAATATTATGGAATGAATTTGATATAATTTTATAGTTGTGGGTAATATTTATAAATTTTGTAATGTATGCAAGTTGTTATATAATATTCGATTAGTCGGGGAATATTCTTTTTGTTGGGAAATAACCGTACGACGGTACAATCATTGGTAGACCCCACAACGGAATTATTGTCGGATTAAGAAAACGAAAAAAATATTTTTATAAAAATAACGGCGAAAGTTTTACCGTTAAAACTGTTGAACTACTCAGTAGTAAAAGTACGATGAATGGCGTGGTTGCATAGTAGCACTGCAGTATTGATTATTGATGCTTACGTGAGAAGTCACTCAGTTTTGTTCAATTATTACTTCAGTAATTGTTGCATAGTATCACACGTTATTTGATTCAATTATTGTCGATATTTTATATATTATTAAATCAATAATTGAGATGACAGAGTTATTAATATTACTATTTGCAATATTAACAATGTCTAGAAGTTCTGTCAAGGAGAGGTTTGGTCACCTAATTGCGCGCCAATAGGGAGAAATCCGTATTGAAAAGCCCCCTATTTCCTGGGAACGACTTGGTCGATTAATATTGTGAATTATAATAATGATGATAAATGTTGTTAAATATATTGAGGTGTCTTTTTATGAAGTCACGAAGTTTTATATATATATATATATATATATATATATATATATATATATATTGTTTTATTAGTATTATTAATGTAATAAAATAGAAAAGCTTTTTTATATAAAATGCAGAATACTTTTATAAAGTTATTTGTTTTATTAGACAATAATTAGAATATAATATATTTTATTATGCATAGTAGTATTTTGCATAGTAAAATCTTTTATATAAAACATAATACTTTTATAAAGTTATTTGTTTTATTAGATAATAATTAAAATATATTATATTTTATTATGCATAGTGTTTTGCATAGTGCTGCATAGTGTTTTGCATAGTAAAAATTTTTATATAAAATGAATACTTTTATAAAGTTATTTGTTTTATTAAACAATAATTAGAATATATTATATTTTATTATGCATAGTGTTTGCATTGCATAGTGCATGTATAGTGTTTTTATAGTAAAATCTTTTATATAAAATAGAATACTTTTATAAAGTTATTTGTTTTATTAGACTATAAATAAAATATATTATATTTTATTTAAAAGATTTTGTTTTATTAGAATAATTTATTAATCTTTGCATAGTAAATCAATATGGACCGTGGTTTAAAAAGTAAATCAATACGGACCGTTCATGAATTAGTAACTATTCAAATCCATTCTCCAATAAATAGAAGCTCATTCTTTCATTTTTTTTAATTCACTTTGAAACTCTAGAGAGAGAAACTATAGAGAGAAAGAAGAAAAGTATTCTACTACTTCACTACTCCTATATCCGGTTCCTTCTAAAGTAAGGGTATTATTTCTTTTGTATTCATGAAGATAACTTCTATTATTCCATTCTTTATTATTACGTTGGAATAACTCAGATATCTGCAAGCTACCCTATACTTGGTGAAATTCTTACATTATTCCATTCCTTATTATTATGTTGGAATAACTTTTGTATATCATGCGAATACCGCATACATGGTGAAATTCTTCTATTATTCCATTCCTTATTATTATGTTGGAATAACACTTGTGTCATCAAAGTACCGCATATATGGTGAAATTCTTACATTACTCTATTCCTTATTATTATGTTGGAATAACTTTTGTTTATGCGAAATCTTTGCATATATGGTGAAATTCTTCTATTATTCCATTCTTTATTTTTACATTGGATCATCACATGCGTGCATTTACGCATGACTGGTTCCGTTATTTATTATTACATTGGAATATCATATCGGTGCGTATTACGCTTTGACTTTGGTTCCATTAATTATTATTACATTGGAATAACTCATGCATGCTTGGTCTATCGCATGCATGGTGATTTACATTGTTATTCCATTCTTTATTATTTTGTTGGAATATCACATGGATTGTAATTTTGCTCGACACGGTTTCATTATTTATTATTACATTGGAATAACCTATGTCATGGATTCTATCGCATGCCCGGTGATTTTTTTGTTATTACATTCTTTATTATACTCGGTTGGTTAAAGTTTTGACTTCTATACTCCATGAAATTAGTAGAATATCCTTGATATATGCGCTTCATCCGAGTATCTTTTCATGGAAATATTCTTACGAGCATTCTTGAATTTTACTCTACAAAGAAGTATCATGTTGACAATTTGGGACGTTATTAGTTCCTGGATAAATTAATTCTTCAACTTGTTTTATTTAATTCTTATATCATTGTCATCATCCTCATGTTTATATTATGTTGAAAGTCATCTACGTGGCTGTAGTGCATAGATGGATTTGGTATGATTATGACTGAGGATTAATCGGTATAATCATAACCGTAATGTTACAAATGATGGTAAAAGTCCTCATTGGCCGCGTAGTGCATTGATGGGACGAGTTGTTGGCATGATCATGACCATTGATGAATACACGAATATCCTTGGCCCGTAGTCCATGGATAATTTGTGGTTGTGATACTAATGAATATCCTTGGTCGTAGTGCAGGGATGATGTGGATTATTTATTAAGCTGAGTCTCAGCGATAAAAGTGATGAAAAACCTTTTCAAATCATAAAAGATAGTAGATTTTATTCTCTACTTGACTCTTTTAATGGATTGCTTGTTCAGCATGATTAAACTTGATGTTTGTTATATTTTATCAGTTTAACATTGTTGAAGACTAATGATAATTTATTCTACATTATCTTAGTCATAATATTTCTTACTGGGCTAGTTGAGCTCACCCCTTTCTTTCACTGTTCTCTTCAGGAAATGAGAACGTAGCCGGGACTAGTCGGGGAATGGAGTGGTGGTCCAGATGATAGTATTAGTAGTCCTCATTATTCTGGTAAATAGTGTGACAATAAATGTAATGAGAACTCCTTTGAGTGTGGATATTGTCTAGATGACAGTATTCTTATTAAAACTCTTAATTTATGTTTTGTCGTATTTTACATGACAGCTGTATTATTAAGTTGTATTTGTATTCTGTACCATGTATATGGCGACTCAGAATAGGTGATGTATACCTGTTTTGGGGGCTTCACAGTTGGTATCAAAGCTTAGGGATATGATTCCTGGCTGAGATGTGAGACAAGAACTAGGAGGGGAGAGACGGGGAATTCCTTCGCTAGTATGACCTACCTAAGTTTATTTGGTATTTAATTGGTCGGTCAGAGTATAGGGATAATATGTGATATGTTAATTAACCCTTGTTTTGTGACAGTGTTTGAGAATGACATCTTAAAATGTTGAGATAAGCAATGGAGCAAAACAATATGATCGTGTCGTAGTACGAGGCTAAATTTGCGGAGTTATCTCGGTTTGCATCCCATTTGGTCGATAATGAGGAGCGAATGACGCGGATGTTTATAAGAGGTTTGAAACCCGAGATACGTCAATACCTTATCTCTCATAAACTTTGTTTATATTCATATGTTGTTAATAGGGCTCCGTTATTGGAGCACGATAATGAGTCAGCACAACCAAAAGGCAACGACCAACAACACAATAATAATCGTACCGGTGGTAACGGCCATCGGAACAATGATAACCATCGTGGGGAAAATTATCATGCCAAGAATGGTAACCACTTCGGTGGTAATCATGGCCAAGATAATAGAAGTGGAAACTTCAAGAAGAGAAGGTCATTTAGCTCAATTTTTTCGTGTAGTGAAGTCAAGTCCAGCTGGAATAGTGATGCCAAAGGATGTCTCAGACAAGTTAAAGCCGGTAGTTTAAGTGAGAGCGTTTGTCGAGGAACCCGAATGAAGTTATCACGGGTAAGTTAATCATAAACTCTTACGAAGTCTATACCTTGTTAGATATCGGTTCTACCCACTCTTTTATTTCACCTAGTTGTGTTCAATGTTTGAACTTGGCTCTTGAGAAATTAGACTTTGATTTATCTGTTGAAACTCCGTTGGAAGAAACCTTCGTTACCTCCACTATTTATAAATCTTGTTTAATTCAAATTGACACTTTCACATTACCTGTCGATCTTATCTCTTTGAAAATACTTGCCTTTGATGTGATTTTAGGAATCGATTGGTTAACTACTCATCATGCCAAAATTGATTATTTTCGTAAGGTTGTTAGCTTTCATATTCCTAACCAACCTGTTATGCAAATTCAAGTAACCAAACCACTAAAGTCAATTATTGTCATATCAAGCCATAAGTAAAAAGCCCCGAGCCTTTCGCTGGTGACTTCCATGTTTTGGAATACACTGAAGCCAAACTTTTTGTAGGCGACGCCGTGAATGACGATGGCAAGTTGATAGGTATCAATGTGACGTACTATCCAAGTCTTGGATGAGAGTCACAGTTTTGAATGATATTTCTATCGTTAATATATTTCCTGACGTATTCTTGAAGACTTCTTAGCCTACCCCTAGAGCGTGAAATCGAATTTTGTATTGACCCCAGTACAAAACCCATTTCTTAAACCCTTAAATATTTTCTTCACCTAAAACGAACGTATAATGCGCCAAAGACGTTGGCCCGAGCTATTGAAGATTACGATCGTACCATTCAATACCATCATGGGAAAGCGAACGTGGTAGCTGACGTGTTGAGTAGAAGATCGTATGCGTTTACGACTGCGATGTTGTTAATACAAAAACCCATTCGTATAACTTACAAATGATGAAGATAGAGTTAAAGACTCTAGAGACCCATGTGAAGATAGCAAATATACGAGTAGAATCGACTTTAATCAATAAAGTTAAAGCCGCTCAAGCTACACACCTGAAACTGATGAATGTGAAGAAAAAGGTTCAAGAAGGCGTTATCTCAACCCTCGATTTTATTGGTCTATTTGAAATCCTCGATGGAGTAGGAACTGTGGCCTATAAACACGTTTTACCGCCAAGTATGTCCTGTGTTCATAACGTTTTTCATGTATCAATGTTACGTAAATATGTGGATGACCCGAACCACATTATTGAATTAAAACTAGACGAGATAGCAGAAGATTTAACGTATGAGGAGATACGTGTTAAAATCTTGGATAAGAAGGATCGTATTCAACACTCAAAGGTTATACCTCAAGGGTTAGAATCTGAAATGAAGTCAAGGTATCCTCACCTCTTCGGCATACCAGGTACGTTCGTAGATTTCGAGGGAGAAATTTCATAAGGAGGGGAGATTGTGAGACCCCAAATTTTATGAATAACGATTTAAATTTCTAGAAATATTTTATTAATATTATGGAATGAATTTGATATAATATTATAGTTGTGGGTAATATTTATAAATTTTGAAATGTATGCAAGTTGTTATATAATATTCGATTGGTCGGGAAATATTCTTTTTGTCGGGGAATATAAAATGCAACAGCACAATCATTAGTGGACCCCTAGCGGAATTATTGTCGGATTAAGAAAATGACAAAAATATTTTGATGAAAATAACGGCGGAAGTTTTTGAATTAAAAGCTGTTGAACTACTCAGTAGTAAAAAAATAAAGAATCTGGCGTGGTTGCATAGTAGCACACGGTATTGATTATTGATGCTTACGTGAGAAGTCACTCGGTTTTGTTCAATTATTGCTTCGATAATTGTTGCATAGTATCTCGCGTTATTTGATTAAATTATTGTCGATATTTTATATATTATTAAATCAATAATTGAGATGACGAGTTATTAATATTATTATTTGCAATATTAACGATGTCTAGAAGTTACGCCAAGGAGAGGTTTGGTCACCAAATTAATTGCGCTGATAGGAGATATCCTTATTGGAAAGCCCCATCTTTCCAGGAACGACACAGTCGATTAATATTGTGAATTATAATAATGATGATAAAAGTTGTTAAATATATTGAGGTGTCTTTTTATGAAGTCACGAAGTTTATAAGTATATATATATATATATATATATATATATATATATATATATATATATATATTATATATAAATTTTGTTTTGTTAGTATTATTAATGTAATAAAAGCAGGAAAAGTTTTTTATATAAAGCAGAATACTTTTATAAAGTTATTTGTTTTATTAGACAATAATTAAAATATTTTATATTTTATTATGCATAGTGTTTGCATAGTGCATGCATAGTATTTTGCATAATAAATCTTTTTATATAAAACATAATACTTTTATAAAGTTATTTGTTTTATTAGACAATAATTAGAATATATTATATTTTATTATGCATAGTGTTTGCATAGTGCCTGTATAGTGTTTGCATAGTAAAATCTTTTTATATAAAACAAAATACTTTTATAAAGTTATTTATTTTATTAAACTATAAATAGAATATATTATAGTTTATTTAAAAGATTTTGTTTTATTAGAATAATTTATTAATACTGCATAGTAAATCAATATGGACCGTCCGTTTAAAAGTAAATCAATCTGGACCGTTCATGAATTAATTACTATTTAGTCCATTCTCCTATAAATAGAAGCTCATTCCTTCATTATTTCTTACGAATTCATTAAAACTCTAGAGAGAGAAACTATAAAGAGAAAGAAGAAAAGTATTCTACTACTTCACTACTCCTATATCCAGTTCCTTCTAAGGTAAGGGGTATTATTTCTTTTGTATTCATGAAGAGAACTTTTGTTATTCCATTCTTTATTATTCTGTTGGAATAACCTGTATACGCGGGCTACCCTATACTTGGTGAAATTCTTCTGTTATTCCATTCCTTATTATTATGTTGGAATAATGCATACATGCTGAAGTATCGCATACATGTTGAAATTCTTACATTATTCCATTCCTTATTATTATGTTGGAATAAACTTTTGTCTCATGCAATCTACCGCATACATGGTGAAATTCTACATTATTTCATTCCTTATTATTATGTTGGAATAACCTATCTATGCAAAATCGCATACATGGTGAAATTCTTCTATTATTCCATTCTTTATTATTCTATTGGAACATCACATGCGTGCGTTTACGCGTGATTTGGTTTCATTATTTATTATTCTATTGGAATATCACACAATGCGGCAAGTATATTATGCGACTGGTTCCATTAATTATTATTCTATTGGAATAACATATACGTGTGGTCTATCGCATGTATGGTGATTTACATTGTTATTTCATTCTTTATTGTTACATTGGAATATCCTTTGATGCGAATTTTGCTTCGACCTAGTTCCGTTATTTATTATTCTATTGGAATAAACCTGTATGCGATCTATCGCATGCTGGTGATTTTTTTTTGTTATTACATTCTTTATTATACTCGGTTGGTTAAAGTTTTGACTTCTATACTCCATGAAATTAGTGGAATATCCTTGATATTTGCGCTTCATCCGATATCTTTTCATGGAAATATTCTTACGATCATTCTTGAATTTTACTCTACAAAGAAGTATCATGTTGACAATTTGGACGTTATTAGTTCTGGATAAATTAATTCTTGAACTTGTTTTATTTAATTCTTATATCATTGCCATCATCCTCATGTTTATATTATGTTGAAAGTCATCTCGTGGCTTTTGTAGTGCATAGATGGACTTGGTATGATTATGACCGAGGATTAATCGGTATAATCATGGTAGTAATGTTACAAATGATGTGGTAAAAGTCCTCATTGGCCCGTAGTGCATTGATGGACAGTTGTTGGCATGATCATGACCATTGATGAATACATGAATATCCTTGGCCCGTAGTGCATGGATAATTTGTGGTTGTGATACTAATGAATATCATTGGCCGTAGTGCAGGGATGATGTGAATTATTTATTAAGCTGAGCTCTGCGATAAAAGTGATGAAAAATCTTTTTAAATCATAAAAGATAGTAGATTTTATACTCTACTTGACTCTTTTAATGGATTGTTTGTTCCGTTGCTGTTAAACTTGATGTTTGTTATATTTTATCAATTTAACATTGTTGAAGACTAATGATAATTTATTTTACATTATCTTAGTCATAATATTTCTTACTAGGCGAGTTGAGCTCACCCCTTTCTTTCAGTGTTCTCTTCAGGAAATGAGAACGTAGTCGGTACTAGTCGGGGAACAGAGTGACGGTCCAGATGATAGTATTAGTAGTCCTCACAATTATGTTAAATAGTGTGACAATAAATGTAATGAGGACTCCTTTGAGTGTGGATATTGTCTAGATGAAAATATTCTTATTAAAACTCTCAATTTATGTTTTGTCGTATTTTACACGACAGCTGTATTATTAAGTTGTACTTATATTCTGTACCATATATATGGCGACTCAGAATAGGTGATGTATACCTGTTTTGGGGGTGTCACAACCTAGCCCGATTTTGTCGTGCACCGAAATCAAGTCCAGCTGGGACGGTGCCACCAAAGGCAGATACGGACAAAACAAAGTCGGTGGTTTAAGAACGAGCGTTTTTCGTGACTTCTCAAAAAGCTAGTCACCTGAACGAAGTTAGCACGGGTTAGTTAATTATAAATTCTTGTGAAGTCTATACCTTATTAGATACCGGTTCTACCCATTCTTTTATCTCCCTTGCTTGCGCTAAACATTTGAACTTGACCCCTAAGAAATTATACTTTGACTTATCAATTGAAACTCCATTATGAGAAACCTTCGTTACCTCCACTGTTTATAAATCTTGTTTGATTCAAATCGACACTTTCACGTTACCTGTCGATCTTATCTCTTTAAAGATACTTGCATTTGATGTGATTTTAGGGACTAATTGGTTAACCACTCATCATGCTAAAATTGATTATTTTCGTAAGGTTGTTAGTTTTTATATTTCTAACCAACCTATTATGAGAATTCAAGCAACCAAACCACTAAAGTCAATCACTTTCATATTAAGCCATAAAGTCATTCGTTTATTAAAAAACGGATGTCAAGCTTTCTTAGCCAATGTCATGTACTTGAATAAAAATACGTCAGATTTGAATAATATTTCTGTTATTAGTGAATTTCATGACGTATTTCCTGAATAAACTTCCTGGCCTACCCCCAAAGTGTGATATTGAATTTTGTATTGACCCCGGTACAAAACCCATTTCTAAAACCCTTAAATATTTCTTCAACCAAAATGAATGTATAATGTGCCAAAGACGTTGGCTCGAGCTGTTGAAGATTACGACCATACCATTCAATATCATCGTGGAAGAGCGAACATGGTAGCTGACAAGTTGAGTAGAAGATCGTATGCGGTTACGAGTGTGACGTTGTTAACACAAAGACCCATTTCGTACGACTTACAAAAGATGGAGATAAAGTTAAAGACTCAAAAAACCTAAGTGAAGATAGTGAATATACGAGTAGAACTGACTTTAATCGATAAAGTTAAAGCCGCTCTAGCTACAGACTCGGAGTCGATGAATGTGAAGAAGAAGGTTCAAGAGGGCGTTATTCTAGAACCAAGAATCGACGAAGAGAGGAAATCTCAACCCTCAATTTTATTGGTCTATTTTGAAATCCTCAATCAAGTAGGAACTGTGGCCTATAGACTCGCTTTACTGCCAAGTATGTCTCATGTTAATAACGTTTTTCACATATCTATGTTATGTAAATATATGAAAGACCCGAACCACATTATTGAGTTAGAACCGGACGAGATAGTGGAAGATTTAACGTATGAAGAGGTTCCTGTTAAAATCTTTGATAAGAAGGAGCATATTTTATGCTCCAAGGTTATACCTCAAGTCAAAGTTTTGTGGAGAAACCACGATGTTGTGGAAATGACCTGGGAGTTAGAATCTGAAATGAAATCAAGGTATCCTCTGCTCTTCGACATACCAAGTACGTACCCTAATTTCGAGGGCGAAATTTCATAAGGAGGGGAGATTGTAAGACCTCGAATTTTATGAAATGAAAGTATTCAATTTTCTTATAATTATTATTTCATTTAGTAAATGGTTAAATTGATAAAAGGATTAAAGTTAAGGGTGATATGTGAAAATTTTGCAAAGTAAAGCAAGTTGTTATAAAGTATTCGTTTGGTCGAGGAATATTCTTTTTGTCAGGGAATATTCGTACGATGAAACAATCATTGGTGGACCCTACAAAATTATTATTCGGAGTTAGAAAATGACAAAATTATCTTTTATGAAAGAACATCGGAAGTTTTATCGTTAAGCTGTTAGAATACCCTTTGGTTAAAATATATGTCTGGCGTTGTTACACAATGGCATTACGACATTCGCATGATGATTTTGAATTATTTATTCTTACGTAAGAAGGCACTACTCAATAATTGTTATAGTAATTACTGTTCAATATTTTATTTTATTGATTCAATATTTGCTACGTTGTTATTTTATATTATTGTTGTTTCAATAATTATCACTGCACAATATTTTCCATTATCAAATCAATAATTCATATTATTTGAATAATATTATTAGATAGCATTATTGGCGATGTCTAGAAAGTTCTATCAAGGAGAGGTTTGGTCACCTAATTGTGCGCCAGTAAGGAGAAATCCTTATTGGAAAGCCCCCTTTTTCCTGGGAACGGTCTGGTTGTATTTTATGTGGTTATAAATGAAGGAATTAATGTTGAGGTGTTTTATCAGTATTTTGTCGGATTGGAGGTATTCAAAAATCAAATCGGTGTTCTTAAAGCTCTATTGCGTGAGTTATAATTTCGATCTGACCGTTGGATCGTTGTGATTTTTGGATATTTTATACATATATAAGTTGAGTATATGTCCACAAATTTTGAACCGTTAAAAATTAACGCATGATTTGTTATGAATTTTAAAAGGTGTTAAAAATCTTCCGTTTGTGGATTTCGAATATTTTCTGTCTGGAATTTGGAAAAACTTAAAGCTACAAAGTTGTAAAGAATTCGATTTTGTGTGGAATGGACATAAAATTCGTATTTTTCTGATAAAAGGCTATTTATTATGAATTACTGAAGTTTCAGAAAATAAAATATTTTTTATTAAAATTGGGTGGAACCCACTTTTGTTTTTCAAACTTGTGGGCTGAAATTTTTGTTCAAAGTTGGCTGCTCTTTTGGTGGGTGGACGTAAAGATTGAAATAATAATAATAATAATAATAATAATAATAATAATAATATTTTATTATTTTAGTCTCATATAGAGTTCTAGCATTTTCCTATAAATAGGCGCTTAAGTTAGAATTGAAAATCACACCAGAATCAGAGAATTCTTCTTCTATAATCTTGAGCGTATTTCTTTCGAGTTTTAGAAAGCTTTGAGCGTAGAAAATAGTGAAAGTTTTTTTCAACAATATCCCCACTATACCAGTTGGAATACTCTTCTTTTCAAGGTAAGGGATGTTATTTTTGTTCAATATTCGCTTAAAATAATATTTTCTTCCATACTCTGTAGTATGTAAGTAATATTATTTCGTTTCAGATTTCGAATTCTATACTCGTGTTGTTAAAATTTTGGCTTCTATACTCCATGAAATTAGTAGAATATCCTTGATATTTGCGCTTCATCCAGTATCTTTTCATGGAAATATTATTCTGAGCATTCTTGATAAGTTTTAACTTTTTCATGTCGAAGTACTATTCACGGGGTTATTATTCCTGAAGTACTATTCATGAGGTACTATTCACTCGAGTACTATTCACCCGGGGTACTATTCATGATAAAAATTAATTCGTTTTCGGTCCAAATTATTTTTGGTACAATATTATTCTTGAATTTTACTCCACAAAGTAGTATCATGTTGACAATTTGGACATTATTTATTTCTGGATAAATTAAATTAAAAATCTTTAAAAATGTATTCTTCAACTTGTTTTATTGAATTCTTATATCATTATCATCATCCTCATGTTTATATTATGTTGAAAGTCATCAATGGCCTATAGTGCATAGATGGACTTAGTATGATTATGACTAAGGATTATTCAGAATAATCATGATCATAATGTTACAAATGATGTGGTAAAAGTCCTCATTGGCCCGTAGTGCATTGATGGACAGTTGTTGGCATGATCATGACCATTGATGAATACACGAATATCCTTGGCCCGTAGTCCATGGATAATTTGTGGTTGTGATACTAATGAATATTCTTGGTCGTAGTGCAGGGGTGATTCGATGATGTGGATTATTTATTAAGCTAAGTCTCAGTGATAAAAGTAATGAAAAACCTTTTAAATCATAGAAGATAGTAGATTTTATGCTCTACTTGTCTCTTTTAATGGATTACTTGTTCCGCTGCAGTTAAACTTGATGTTTGTTATATTTTATCAGTTTAACACTGTTGAAGGCTAAAGATAAATTATTCTGCATTATCTTAGTCATAATATTTCTTACTGGGCTAGTTGAGCTCACCCTTTTGCTTTTATTATTCTCTTCAGGAAATGAGAAGGTAGCTGGGACTAGTCGGGGAAAGGAGTGACGGTCCAGATGATAGCATTAGTAGTCCTCACTATTCTATGAAATAGTGTGATAATAAATGTATTGAGGACTCCTTTTCAGTTGAATACTGTCTAGAAAACAATATTCGTATTAAAACTCCCAGTTTATGTTTTGTCGTATTTTACACGACAATTGTATTATTAAGTTGTATTTGAATTTTGTACCATGTATTTGGTGACTCAAGATGGGTGATGTATACCTGTTTTGGGGGCGTCACAAATGGATACTTATTTTTAATCTTGACCTTATTTAATTCTCAGTAATCAATGCAGAGCTGCATCGATCCGTCTTTCTTCTTAACAAACAACACCGGTGCTCCCTATGGTGACACACTCGGCTGAATATACTTCTTGTTGAGCAATTCTTGCAATTGCACCATTAACTCTTTCATTTCTACCGGGGCCATTCTGTACGGTGCTTTAGATATCGGGGTCGTTCCTGGTAGTAAGTCAATCACGAACTCGATTTGTCGATCCGACGGAAGACCCAGCAAATCGTCTAGAAATACGTCTGCACAATCTCTTATGATCGGTATCTCTTATAGCTTTGCACTCTTCTTCTATGTATCGATTATGTTTGCTAAGTATGCTACACATCCTTGTCTCAACAACTTCTTAGCTTGCATCACCGTCAGAAAACTTGCTTGTCGAGGTGACTTGCTGCCATAAAACACAACCTTTGATGGAGTCATAAGGTTAACACATTTCCTTTGGCAATCAATTACTGCTCCATAATTGAATAACCAATCCATTCCCAATATAACATCAAATTCACCAAGTCTAACTTGTATCAAATCTACCATCATCTCGTGTCCTTTTATCACCACTATACAATTCCTATATATAAATCTAACAGGAATCACTTCCCTATTCGCGATCTCTATACTTAAGGGAAATTCTAATTCTTCCTGAGGCAAATCTAAGTTTTGAGCAAATTCATCAGATATAAATGAATAAGTAGCACACGAATCAAATAGCACATAAGCATTAATACCATTAATCGGAATGATACCTGACACCACATCCTTAGATCAGACAAAGATCCTCTTGCGGTCGTATTAAAAGTCCTCATGATGAGTTTGGCTTGACCGTGTCTTTGGTCCGATGATAGTCAATGCACCAAGACCGTTGTTGTTTCCTGTTCCACAACTTGCACTTCCCGTTGGCTTCTTAGGGTAATCACGAGCCATGTGATCCTTTGAACCGCAGGTAAAACATGCTCCTTTCTTCGAACTAAAACAGTTCGGTGCAATGTGTCCCTCTTAACCACAGTTGAAACACACTCGCTTTCCCTTCAAATATACCCCGGTATGGTTTTTCCCGCACATAGCACAAGCTTCAAATTTCTTCTTTGGTTGACTTCCTTGTTGTCCTCCCGCAGTTGAATTATTGCTCCACTTCCTCTTCTGACTGTTACGTCCAATGTTACTTCCACCAGTCTTATTCTCATTCTCATTCTTCCTCTTTTTCTGTTCTTGGTTGTACTTGGTCAAGGCATCGCTTCCACCTTCCGCGATAATTGCCTTTTTCCAGTACAGCCGCAAATGTATTCAGTTGGAACATTGAAACCTTGCTATAAAGCCAAGGCTTCAATCCTTGTTCGAACCTTCTCATTTTACGCTCGTCGGTATTGACTTGATAAGTGGCAAATCTTGCCAACTCGTTAAACTTTGCAGCATATTCTGGCACCGTCATAGTTCCTTGTTTCAGCTCCAGAAATTTCACCTCCAACTGATTATGAGAACTCGCTGGAAATTACATTTTGAAAAACATCTCCTTAAATCTATCCCACTTTATCACTCCTTGTCCCCCACGAATCTTATTTGCTTGCCACCAGTAGCTAGCTTCAGACATCAGCATGAATGTTGCGAACACAGTCTTCTGATCCTCGTTAACTCTAGCAACGTCAAACACCTTCTTCATTTCCATGATCCAGTTTTGGGCTTCCACTGGATTCATAGACCCTTGAAACTCTAGCGGTCCAACCACTTTGAATTCCTTAAAGGTCGTGACTTGAGCTTGCGGTTGATTCGCAAGTGCACCCGTTAATAGAGCTACCAACTGTTGAACCGGATTAGCGTTGGCCTTGTTATTATTATTAGTAGACCCCTCAGGAGGTGGTTATTGGCGTGGTTGTCTTCTTCTAGGAGGCATTTTCTGTTAAGATATACGCTTTATTAGTTCGTTACTCAACTTCTTGAGTATTTGAAGTTTAACTTAAACATTCTAAGATTAGAGCTATAACACATAACATCTCAAATAAACTTTGATATTTTATTCATTCATAATGTTTTAAAACATATTAAAGATAGCATAACCGCTATTAACATTCACTTTCCTGAACTAGACAAGTTTCAGGATTACATACTCATACTATCCCTTTATTCCTCTCAAAATAAGGGATTCACAATTTATTTACTCATTTACTTAACCACACATTATTATTATTATTATTCTCTCTATCTAGACATATTAAGACATCGTAAGGCTTGTCGACGCTCTTCCTCCATGATACGATACGCCGTTCTACGATCTATCACGAACCACGGTGAATTCTCAAACTAAGGTGGATAATAAAAGACTCGATCCTGGGCCCTATCAATCGCAGAATTAAAAGTGTAGTCCGTCTCATTCATCTTGGCTTTCTTCGCTTGGACCTTAGCCTCAGCACGATCTACACGTTGAGTTTCCTTTATCCAAGCATCCTCTACTCTTGCACGCTTAGTTGATTCCTCTTTAAAGTCATCTTTTAATTTCTCTATGTGAATCTTCATCTTCTCATTTACTACCAACAGGTCTTCATGCTGACCCTTTATATGAACCAGGTCCCACTCCGTGTTTCCAAGGCGTGAGTCAAGTTCTTGAATCTCAGCATCCTTCTACTCCGTTGTAGCGTAATGCATCTTAACCAACTCCTTCAGCTCTTCAACCTTATCCTGTAATTCTATGTTACGGTCGTACAGAGCGTCATACATCTCAGCTGATATGGAGTTTGGTGGAAACTCCTCAGGATCCTCTTCTTCATCACCCTCCTTTATCTCCTCAGAACTATCCTCCTCGGGATCGGTTACAGGCTCAACCTCCTGGATCAACTGCTCTCGCACTACATGAATATCCCAGGGTTCGTCATCTCTAGGTACCTGAGGTATCACTTCCCTAGCTGGACTGGATCCTCCTTCGTTAGATATCCTGACAACAAAATATTTTAAGTTTTTCTTAACATTTTTCGATACTCGCGAGCATATAAGTTATTAACACATAACACATAATGTCTTTTATTATTTAACTTCAATGGATACCTAATAATATTTCAATAAGTTATTAACGCATAATGATAGAATTCTAAGACGAGATGGAATATCCAATAATATTTCAGTTATGACAAACAAAGTTTTCGCTTATGGACTTAAAAGCGATGATCGTATAATACGTAGGAATTGAAATGTGTATAATGAATTAAAGCGATGATTTCCGAGAAGGAGTTGAAATGAGTATAATGAATTAAAGCGATGATCGTATAATACGTAGGTATTATACGAGTATGTATGAATGATGGTATGTCGTATATGAATAAGTATACGAGATCGAATACGAGATTAATACATAGATTATATGTTATAAGGCTTTAAGCCAAATGTATTGGACTTGTAGGATTTGTTAGGAATTATACAAGCCCAAGTATAAGAATGGTTAAGTCCAATTGGAATTAAAGGTTAAGGTCCAAAGTGAATTAATGAACAAGCCCAAGTGTTTGTTTAAATGCAAGCCCAAAGTATAAGTTAAGTTAATTAAGCTAAAAGCCCAAAGTAAGAACCAGATCCGTGAATCGATCCAATGGGTAAAGATAAACCATGGGTGACCCAAAGTGGTGGCCAAGTAAAGTACTTGGTGGCTAAGCAAAGGATAAGTTAAGTAATGGCCAAGAAAAGTGTGACACCCCCAAATCCGGGTACTCCATTCCACAGAATTTGGTGTTCACTATCCAAAACCAATACATCTAACTACCCATCATAAAGGATAAAGACATAATTTAAATAACTTAAATAATAATCTTTACCATTAAAGGGTTACATCATCATCTCAAAATAATCCCAGGTAATCTAACCTTGAAATTATTACATAAGTTTGCGAAATACATCATAAAATAAAACAAGTCCTATAACATAATTCATTTAAATAAATTTCTCATAAGTCTTCAACAATTGGACCTTTTGCCCTTTCCTTTGCTAGTAGATGGCTCATCAACTTTCTCCACTTTAGCTGCAGTGTTAATTGCAAGAGTGAGCAAACAATTGATCACTGATATAGAGAGTAGTAATGATAAAACATGAGAATGAACCACGAATGCTGAACAATAATGAACTTGTTCTACGAATCAAAAATAGAAAACAAGTTCGAACTTTAATATGTGAGGGTCTTATGACCACGAACTATGTCTCTGGTATTTAGGTATTTTTACCTCAACCTTAACAGTCATTTAGACTATATAGACCCTTCTTAACATACTTAGGGGGATCAGCCCTTTGTACCATGTATTGTGCACAAACATCTAAACGTTACATGTACAAAATCACCTAAGTTAGGGTTGTTCGTCTCAGTTTGAATTAAGAATTTCTGCACTAAACAAAGTTTAGTTTGGAACTAGCTTATCAGTGTTTCAAGTATTTTAGAATACTATTCAATTATAGATTAATTCCATCAATAAAGGTTTACTTGCTACTTAAAGGTTTAATACAACAATAAAGATTTGAACAAGATTATCAAAGTCAAGGACCGAATAACAACAATGTATAATTAAATAAACATGATATACATGCAAAGTACTATATTCAAAGAATTAGAACAATCTCACTTAAATCAATGTATTAGAACAATATATGCCTCGAATCATAATAAGAAAAGTGAAACTCGCTCGATGTAACGAACTAGGTTACAAGAGCTTATTCAATTGTACTTAAGGATAAAATCAATAGTATTGCTCAATAAAAGTTTAGGAACTTGCATTCATTAATAAAAGAATGAAGTTAGAAAGCTTGCTCAATAAAAGTTTAGGATATGAAACTTGCTCAATTGTAAAGAGGTAAGGTTTAGAAACTTTCCTTGTATGTAAGCTACATAAGTATAATATTCGCCAATTACCCTACATATATCATTGAAATCGCAACAACAATTAGTTGTATGAATATTAGCTTTAGGGGTTTAAACCATCATTTAGGTCATAACCCTAACCTAACATCTAACCATGTTGATTAACACCTTAACGAATCTGAAATCACACAATTATCAACATAAACCTTATCATTTATCTCTAACTTTTGAAAACATCACATTCGTTTTCATTTCATAACTTATTTAAATAATTATTTAAAAATCCTCACACTTCGCATTACAACACATTACAATCTGTTATTATAGTTTATATTATGTCTTAACATCATTAGCATGCATGCTTAACCAACATAAGTCAATTACTCATGACCTACAAATAAACAGACTTCACTGCCTAGGCTTAGGGTGCAGCCTTGTAATTAAGGCTATCCCCTTAACTGCCAGCTTAAAGAATTGCTTAGTGCTCATCTCTCAGAAACCAGTGACTTCGGTTGTGCCGTTTCTACTGTGGTAATAGCAACAAATGCAATTGCGCTACATCTATGTACGTAAAATGCGATAGCAGCTACATTACACAAACATTCACCACAAACTTAATCAAATTTCACAGAAATCACAAGACTCATTTTGCATTCTAGAGTTGCGGACTCAAAAATGACCGAATTCTGACTTAGAACGAAGAAACGAGCGTTGAACATTCACGAACATTTATCGTTTTTGTTAAAATGAACTAATAGGTGAATTTGGAGTTAACGGATTTGAAAATAGAAAATTCTTGCATGAACAGGTAGAGTATTTAATTTTTGAGCTAAGGGCTTTTGAACGAGCCAATTTGGACTTATAACGAAGAAGTTATGAACCCAAGAATCTCACCTAAGAAATTAACTGTCAAAATTATCTGGTACTGATGGCTGGCACTGCAGCGCCAGACAGAGCTTTATAATCCTCACCGCAGCGTCGGGACGAAGGGAATGGTTACTGGAGTTTCGTGCCACAACGCCAACTCCAGTTATAATGCTCACTCCGCAGTGCCATGTACAGTAGGGCCGGGTACTGAAGAATGGCACTGCAGTGCCACTATAGTAAAGGGATGTCACGCCGCAACGCCAGCAAGAAAATTTTGTTGACCAAGTTGATTGTGAACCCAATGGTTTGCAAGACAAGTACGGGACCTGTAATTACTTAATGAACATGATAAAACCCTTCCTAAATAACTTTTATAGTGATGACTTTAGGAAATTAATGTTGTTTAATAAATAGTTAAACAAAGAACATAAAGTATAAGAAAGTGAACGGTATGCAATAAGTGTACTTAACCAAAGACGATCGAGTTTCGATTAATAACATAAGAATGGTAGTAAGCCATGAGGAAGGATGATTAACTCAAAATGAGTTGTATTAATGAAGTAAATCCACTTAAAGCATAGAAGAGAAAGAAGTTGGTAAGAACAATGTAATACGGCAAGCCAGAACCAATAATAACAAATCTAATATATGATTAGATTGAGAAGAAGGGTAAGATTCATTAGGAACCATGTATTTTCATTCATGACCTAATGTGGTATGTTATGTAGTTATGTGTTGTAGAGACCGTAAAGACTCAAAGGAAAAGTAATTTTACTGTAGCAGACGCTAAAGGCAAGTTTTCTTATCGCTTGTCTAACCTTCGTGTTAGCCAGGTTTTCAGTGATTCATGTTATGAGATGCATGAATTGTTTTAAAGAAAGGGTCGATGCCAGTTTTAACTTGGCTAGACTAATCTTGAAAGATTGATTGATTTATTTACAAGTCTTTTAATATAGAATTGATAACGCTATCCTACGCCAATTGTTTGGTATGGATTCAAGGTAAGCTTGAGTATGAATAAACAAATGTATTTTACATCGATTATTCGATGGACACGCGAGGTTGCCAAATCTTAAACGTAAATACATTTAACGAATAAGTGCTGATCAACATAGAGTACTATAGGTTGATCACCTAGAAGTGCTCGTAAGAAATATCGAACTGACGGTGTTAGTGTCGGGTTGTCCTTTTCATGAATAAAAGCTAAAGAGAATGTTCATGGTCTATGGACTTACTCAGAATTTCCAAGCTACTATATGTACTTCATAATTGTTTTATGAGATGAGAGGTGATATTCAATGTTTTATAGTACTTCATAACTATTGTTTAGTTATTGAAGAATAATCATATGATTCTCGAAGTGGTATTTATATAATATATTGTTACACTTGTTGTGCTAGTTATGCTCACTTCTTGCTTGAATCATATGATTGCAGCTAAGGTCGAGCGAACTGAGGGTTCCAGTAGAGACAAAGGCAAGGCGAAGATGAATGATTAGTTTATCCTGTAATAGACTAATATGTTTGTATGAATTATATTATGATGAACAAAGAATGTAATGGTTTCAGAACCTGGGAAAGGGATGTATTATTATTAATGTAATAAGAATGTCATTAATACACACATTTTAATGTTGTTTCAATAGAATGAATGTACAGTTATGAGTACAGTGTAGCACCATCTGTCGGGTTGGAAGATACCTGAATTTTGGGGTATCACAGCTACCATAAAACACTACCTTAGACTTATTCGGAGTCTGAAGGCTCACACTTTTTTTTCTGGCAGTCAATTATTGCAGCATGGTTATATAACCAATCCATTCCCAATATTACGTTAAACTCTCCCAATCTTATCGGGATCAGGTCTATGCTTAGTTCATGATTTCTAATATTTACCCAACAATTTCGGTAAATATACTCTACATGGATTACTTCCTTATTCACAACTTCTACGTTCAAAGGATTTCCTAATCGTTCTTAGGGTATTTTAAGTCGACTAGCAAATTCCTTATATACAAAAGAACAGGTGGCACCCGAATCAAATAATACATAGGCATTTATATCATTGATTGGGATGATACCTAACACAACGTCCTTTGCAGCTACGGTATCCTAGACGGTCATATTAAATGTTCTGGCAGTTGGATGGTTGGATGGCATCGATTCGCCAATCATCAGTTTGCCACTCCCTCCTTGTTGGCCGCTTCCCCCGCTACTTCCTTTCTTCGGGCAATCTTTGATCAGATGGGCCGTTGAACCACAAGCGAAACAGCATTTGATCTTCTTCAGCTTTGGGCAGTTTGGAGCATAATGTCCCTCTTAGCCACAGTTGTAACATACCTTGCGTCCTTTCCAACATTCACCCTGGTGATACCTTCCACACTTTAGGCAATCTTCCACCTTCTTCTTAAAATCTCCTTAAAATTTTCCCACTTGATTGCTGGGATTCTTGTTGTTGTTGTTCTCCCACTTCCTCTTCCCTAAGTAGCTACCTCCGCTGCTGCTTCCTCCTCGATTCTCTCCACCGATGCTCTTTCCCTTCTTCTCTTTATTATACTGAGTTAAAGCTTCACTTCCTCCTTCTGCAATAATAGCCTTCTCTAGCAATGTCGTAAAAGAATCAATCTGAAGAACTGATACCTTGTTAAACAACCAAGGCTTCAGTCCTTGTTCAAAACGCCTAGTTTTCCTCTCTTCGTCTACCACCTTGTGTTCAGCAAACCGAGCTAGTTCATTGAACTTAGCCACGTATTGCGCCACCGACATTTCTCCTTACTTAAGTTCTAAGAACTTTACCTCCATCTTATTCTTCATGCTCTTCGAGAAATAATTCTCGAAGAACAGAGTTTTGAATCTCTCCTAAGTCACTATCCCTTCTCCGGCTCTCTGCTGATTCGCTTCCCACTAGTAGTTCACTTCGCCTCTCATCATGTAGGTTGCAAATGTCGTCTTCTAGTCCTCACCCACACGAGCAATGGTGAAAGCCTTCTCCATTTCCTTGATCCATGTCTGGGCCACGATAGGGTTGGTCGTTCCTACAAATTCTTATGGTCCTACACTCTTAAAATCCTTAAAGTTTATGACTGGAACTGTTTGGGGAATGGGTGGTACTGGTTCATTTCTTCCCCTAAGAGCTTCTCCTAACAAATCTACAAGTCTCTGTATCGGATCTACTGGTCCTCTCTCATCATTAACTGACTCTTCCGGTGCAGTTATTCTACGTCTGGGCGGCATTTTTCTGCAGCATAAAATTTTCATTTTATTATCTAATTATATTACTTTAAACATTTCCTTAATAAGAATGCTATTTATAACACATTTCTAAAACAAGATCATTTATATTCATATGCCAAATGGTTACAATTACATGGTTTTTTTTCCTAGCATACTTTTATAAATTACAACATCATTTCCCCTCTGGGGACAACACTCACATACTACCCCTCTAACATTTTTCAAAAGTTTGGGGTTAACAACTATCTCACATCTTACACAAAGACTGAGATTTAACAACAACAATTTAAACAACACATAATAAAATACTACAACTACTAAGCTTTTCCCTCTAGACTCAATCTAACATCCCACACTCTACAGTGCTCTGATATTCCTTCTGAGTGATGTTCACCACCATGTCTTGACTTATAGTATACCGGGTCTATCCTTGCTCAGTCGTGTAGTGATTTACCCCATCAATCAACCTCTCCATGGCTGTGCGTAGAGCATAGCCCATTTTGTTCATCTTCCTTCTCTTGCATCGCAGCTCGTCCTCTAGATCATTCGCCTTATCATTGGCTTCCTTCCACTTCTCCTCGAAGTGAATCCTATCCATCACCTCCATCTCTAACTGAGAATGGAGAGCCTCCTTCCCTGTCTTCTCTCTCAACACCCTTTGCTGCATTTCCTCCAATTTTCCTATTAACTCTGCGTTTATAGCCACTGATTGATGAAACAAAGTCCCCATCTGGATCCCTGCCTCCTTACGGTGAGAAATCTCAAACTCCATCTCCTGCATCGCTAATTTTCTCTGATGGTCCTCGTCCCTCAATTTCGGGAACTCAGACTCCCTCTCCCTAACCTCAGCCTCTTGCTCCTCCACTCTATTTCCTATTTCCAAAATCTGCTCCTCATACTCCCCCAACATCTGATCCTCAAAAGTAGCCTCGTCAGAGTCCCTCATAGGCTCAGGCTCCTCCTCCATAGGCTCATCCTCTGGATCAAACTCCTCGGGTAATGGCTCCATCTCCTCCTCCTCGTCTTCATCATTGATAAGGGCCACTACTGATATAGGCTCCGCTATCAATGGTGCCTCAAATACCACGTGAATGTCACGCGGCTCCTCCTCTACCACTCGGCAAGGTCCTCCCATATCAGTCATCCTACAATCACTAACATAAGACAACAAAAACAACAACACCATCAAAATGTTAAATAAACACAAGTTCATTGTATATAAAGAACAAGTAGCACCCGAATCTGTGACGCCCCCAAATTCAGACCACACTTGTCCCAAATTTGGTTGTCACGTACTAACTCTAATAATAATTCAACATCTCAAACAGCGGAATAATAGAATAAATTACATTGATATAAAATAATTATTCTTGTCCCAAGGGTTCGTAACTTAAACATCTCTTACATAACTTATACATAATTAAACACCATTTAGACATAGCTAATACATAATACAACACAACTTAAATTAAACATAGTTAAATAAGTTCTTCCACAACCAAATCATATCACATTCCTAGCAACATAGAAATAACTACTCCAAAGCCTTTTCTTTACCCTTGTCCTTGCCAGAGGGTTCACCACGTTCTGCCTTCACTGAAAGTTTTAGGGAAAGCAAGGATGAGCAACAATTTTGCCCAGCAAGTAATATAGCAAAAAGGGTAATCAACATATTTTAAATTTCTCAAGCGTATAGGATAGTTCAAGATAACAAGAAGTATCAATGATTAATCGACAATGATCACTATGGACAATAATATTCGAAGATTTATCAATTCAAGATTTCAAAGTAATAGTCACTGAGCAGTCACTAAGGACTATGTACTTCTCCTAGAATTAACAGTAATAGACTGATAATTCTACAAAACGAGTACAACAAGTGATCAGCCTAAAGTACCCTATGTCATGCATAACATTTAGTCTTTCTCATGTGCGCACGTTGGTTCCCCAATAATTAATATATAATTCCCCTACTAAGAGGGGTTTTTCTTCTCAGTTATAAGAGTCCGCACCAAGTTAAGTTAGTTTGGATAGCTTTTGATCAATTATCAATAGTCTAGCCGAATCAATGGCTTAGACAGCTCTTTCAATATATATATATGAACAGTTATCGTTTGAATCAAAGTTTGAAATTTCATTACAAAATATGTTTTCTTCAAAATTATACTTGTACGATCAATAGTTGCACAAGTTCAATAATGCTCAATAATGAGTAAGGTTCGAGTACTTACCTCGAGAGTAGTTTACCAAAGTAAAGCTTAATACCCTCTTTCGAATCCTATCATAATATATTTACACGTAAAAGATAGTCATTAGTTATATAAACTCATATATGTAAGTTCAAACATACATATAAAAGTCTAACTTAGATGTAACTTCATACATACTATATCACATATCCTACTTCTTCATAGCACCAATCAGATTACATGATACCACAAGGTCAAACAACGTACTTTTCAAATTATTGCTTTATAGCTTGTAAACCTTATTTTGGACTTAACATTTGAAAGTCATAACTTCTCATTCACATTCATCTCTATCACCTAGCATGCTTCCTAACACATTATATAGCATATTGGTCATATAATACAAGTTAAATTAACCATATAAGCATGCTTCAAACTTCATATCAAAAATAGAAACTATTCATGACTGTAAGATGGCGTGAATTACGCATACTGTGTTTGCTTAGGGACAAGTAAGAATCATTTGTCCCCCGCATTTCTGTGGTTGAGCTTTGCACTTCCTATTTCTGTCCAACTCTAACACACCTATGCACTTATACTTTGTACAGATGTTCTGTTAAACGATGGATGATTTATAGCTAATGCTATAAATGAATGGTACTATGAAGTAGTACGAGAAGAAGAACTCAGATTGAGTTGTAAAGGATAACATACAAATTAAAGAAAATTCGTATTAAGCAAAGAGAAAGTTAGAAGTTATAAGATTTCAATTGAGGACTCATGTCAGCAGCTCAGTTGTATGATTCCTTGTATGGGTGAGGGATTTGTACTTGGTTTTAGAACCACTTAGCTTCCTAGTCGATATAGTGTTTAGGTTGAACAATTCTTTGTATGGGCGGGGAATTATTTGCTTAGCTTCTTATATTGATTAGAAGCCGAGTTTGGTTTGACGACCACTTAGCTTATGGTATTGATAATCGTTGAAATGTTTGGTCGTGCTATCCATATGTATATGACGAGAAGGTGAATCTTTTCTCATGTATATGTGTGATAGGTAGAGAATGATAAGATAGGTGTGAGTTCTTGAAACTCATACTTATGAAAAGTTTTGACTCATAGTTATATGCTATATTTCTGAGCCATAAGAATATGGATAGTCCTTGATTTGTTCTTGGACTACATATTGTGAAGATAAGTTCTTAAACACATATGGTTGTGCAAAGTTCCTAAACACATAAAGTGTTGTGAGTTGATGGACTATACTAAGGTATAGGGATGTTTAGACTGAAAGAAAGTATTTTCAGTATACTTAGCATTGAAGGTGATAGAGAAGATTAAGTGTTGTCGCAAGTAAGACAATGAAGGAAGATGGAGAAATAGGATATTCCAAGTCATCTAGCTATGCTGAATTTTGAAGTTTATTGAAATCGTGCTTATGTGTGCACATTTTGAAAATGAAAGAATTGGTTCAACTTTTGGAACCAATAGATTTTAAAAAGAACTATTCTTTATATGTCTATGCTAATTGTTTCGGCTAGACAGAAATTGATTTGAAATATCAAAATGAATTTTATATTATCAGTGCATTTGATGCAAGGATGGTATAAGGATGGAGTTATTAATGCAATTGAACCTGGTGTTGGATATGATCTTATGATCAACAACCCGCTATGGTATGATGTATAATGATAAAGTCATAAACTGATGAAGTCCTCAACGTACTGTGAAAAGTATGGTATCATAACGTCATAAAACATTTTGATGTATTGCAAAAGAATTTAAAGAAGTAGTCGATGTCAATTGATTTGACTAGACAAATGTTTCAAGTTGATGTCCAATTTATTGGTATGGTCTAAGCTATTTGATTTGGCTAAGACAAATGGTATGTCATGTCATAAGAAAATCGAGCTTTCTTTGAAGAGTTATGCCTAACCAAAATATTTTGGTTTGGATTCTAATGATTAAGTCTGAGGTGAACATACCCCAAAATGCGGTTATATGATGGGTTGATTGCCTACGTATGGAAGAGGTAACTTTCTTGGTGATTGTAAACTGACCGTGATAGAACGGTTTACGGTGAAATGTTGTTAAACCTAGTAAGAGTTCATGGTCGATTTGACCCCTCAGCAAAAGTATGAAATGTTTTAAAGGAATTTTCATATTCCTATTTATTCCTTTTAGTTCATAATTCTTGATAAGTTATAATGGTTAGGGAATGTGTGAAAGATAAGAACTTCTTTGAAGAAAAGTTTAGAAGAAGAGTAAGCTAAAATTTCGAGGACGAAATTCTGTGAAGAAGGGGTGAATGTGATGACCCGGGTATGGGTGTGGTTTTAAGAAATTCCAATGACCAAATTTTTATAAGAGGGGAGGTGTGACAACCCGGAGAACCGGATTGTCCAGAATTTAAGTTTAAAGAATTAGTTATTAATAAAATGAATTTTTATTAATAATATTTTGTGCTATGTGTTTATTAAATGTTCAGTAACATAGAATGATTATAAAACGGGAGGATTCTGGCTACGAGCTAGACTGAATGAGTAGGAATTTTTAAGACAAAAATAAAAAAAATTTGGGAACAAAAATATTTCTGAGGAAAAAGACGAAATAGACACTATTCACCTAACAAAACCCTAAGGGTTAGGGTTTGAATAACCTAAGCCTTTCTGAGAGCTCGGTATGTCAAAATGGCATTCCATCGAAAGATTTGACGATAATATATCGTGAAAAGTTAAGTAAGCCGATAAAAGTTTTTCTCAAAAAACGTGCAAAAATCGGACGAAATAAAAATGACGAAAAGTATTGTTATGTACTTTTCATTTGTTTAACTACGTTAGGGGAAAACGTGAAGGAAAAAGCTTAACATCAAAAAGTTTTTTTTAGTTTTTCAAATATCTGAAGAATGCGTAAAAGTTAAACTATAAAGGAAAGACGAAATATCCAAATATATTTGGATTCCGAGAATCGCAGTTTTTAAAACTGTCGGACGAATTCCACAAGATGGAAGTATGAAGCTTCCAAGAGAAGCTTTGTGAATAGTAAGGAGGTGTGAATAGTAACTTTGGGGTGAAATAACTATTTTGCCCCTAGCCTTGGTTTTCTATAAAAGGAGAGCTTAAACTCATTTGTTGGTTAATGAAAAATTCACCAACACTTGAGAGAGAGAGTTCGGATGAGTAGGGAAAAGAAGAGGAAAAGCTAGCCTAAGTGCAAACTTTATCCAATGGAAGAAGATTAAAAAAGAAAGGTAATCTAAAACTTAGTTTACGATAAATTTTCTTTAAGTTTTATATGTTCAAAACATAGCTTAATGAGAATAGAAGTAAAAGATGTTAAGAATGATTTTCATATGGTTAAATTCATGAGAAAATAAAGAAATTAGAATTAGAAGTTTAGTTTATAAATTTCTTAAGAAAGTATAAGTTTTGTAATGAATTTAAATGATCCGAATGAATCATATGAACAATTCGGTGAAATTAGTAAGGAATAGTATTTCATAACACCAAATTCCAAGAAAAAGTGAAATCGTAATCAAAATATCGATTAAAAATGAAGAACGAACGAAAAACACGCGAAGAACACGAAGAATGTTGTTGATGGACAAATTTAAAACCATCGTAGTATAATTTGTTGTTGATGGACAAGTTTAAAACCATCGCATATAAGTTAGTTTCTTATTACTTGGTTAGGAACGATAGAAACGTTCATGAAGAACGGATTAAAATTTAGCTCTAACGAATGTGACGCCCCAAAATCCGGGTCACCTGACCCCCCGAGTTTGGTGCTCATGATCCACAATGTAATTAACATCTAACTACCCATTCATTGATGAATACAAACATACATATCATATATTAATATGTTAACAACATCGTCCTAGGTTATCTAACCTTAACATTATAAATATACCCTTTAGATATACAAAAAGGGTTTACAAAAACAACATAATAAATATGTTCATTATAACTACTCCAGCACTATGCCTTTGCCTTTGTTCTTCTCTTCCCCTCCGGCTACTTCATTCCTAGCTGAAATATTTAATTTAGCAAGGGTGAGCAACAAATTTTCCCCGCAAGTTAAGACATACAATGAATGTATAAGAATCAAGAATAATAGACTATCTATTTTGATAGAATGACGCCAAAGTTCGGGGAACTTTGAAATAGCTGAACAATTTATTAATCATAACAAGTCTTCCCGCATCCTATGCAACACAAAAATTTGATAGTGAAAGATTACAACTCTTTCAAAGTTTCTACGATATTCAATTGAATAACAAAACGAAAAATATTCTTCAGAGTTTATGCTTAGTGATCCCTAAGGATCTTGAACTTATCTTCTCAAGTAACTATCAAAGATTTACTTTGATATACCCAGGTGTATCAAATAACCATAAAGATTAAATCATACCCCCCAGCAAGTACTTAAAGCGGCCAAATCCTTGTACCCTATATTATGCATATTACTTACACGCGTGCAATGGCCGAATATACGACCAAAATGTTCCCTTTATATAAAAGGTTGTTCTTCTCAGTCAGAATTCGAATCACAACAACGAAATACTATGATTTCAATATCTAATCGCTTTCTCGATCTAGCCAAAGTATTTGGCATTGACCTGTCAATAATAATTTAGTTCTCTTCTCGAACCTATCAAGTTTCAATAAATGTTTGTTTAGCCAAAACAAGTAGCTAAGACATATTTCAATGCTATTCAACAATAGACAGAAATTAACTGTACTATTTGAAATCAATAATAACTTCTACGGATGTGAATAACCAACAATAGTTATTTTCCAATAAGATACTCATAATCAATAATTCAATTTAAATTAATAGACATGCGCTAACTGCGAATAATAAACAATAATTCTCAGATGTGGTATAATCAACAATAATTAACCACGGCTATATTTGAAAAAATATAACTTGAGATTAAGTTAAAGAAACATGCCTTACGCGTTAATTACTGCTACACAATATACTTATCTGCATTTGAAAGACATATAATCACAATATCGGTCTCACAATTAGCACGATAATTCATAACACACAATACTTTAATTTGCAATCAATATTTCTCCTAGACACATTACCACATAATCACATCAGTGTTTATAACCTATATAAACACTTCTCAAGTCTAACTAGTTCAGTCTGGTTGGACTTCAGTATGTTCTCGGTGTCCTAGTCACCCTATCCGGCAATTAACACACTTATTATCAATTAAACTCGGTCTCAAAGCTTCAATATTATTTTAGATAAGTCAGATATCGTTCATAATATTTTTCGGAAGCTTTTAATAATTTTCAACAATTATTATAATTTATAATAATTTTTAAACATCAAATCCTTTTTAAATGATTTAAATACCAAATAAATCCATCATCATTAATATTTAATAATATTAAAATATTAATGACATACTTGTCAAAATATTAAAGTTATTAATAATAACTTAAAATATTTTTAAATCACCAATAGTCTACTTAAATGATTTTTAAAGTAATTAAAATTATTTTTAAACCATCACCATTAATATTTAAATATTAATGAAATTCTCATCAAAATATTAAAAGTCGGTCATTATAACTTAAAATATTTTAAATTACTTTTCTCATTTTTAAATGATTTTTAAATCAATAAAACCATTTTTCTACTATTTATTTAATATAATAATTAAATAAATTTAATATTATTAATATTAAATTATTAATGAAAATTCTCCAAAAATATTAAAAGCTACCTTTTATAACTCAAAAATTTTCTAACACATTATTCTCATTTAAAATGATTTTTATAATATTAAAATTTTTCTCTAATTTATTTAATACACTAATTAAATATCATTAATATCCAAATAATTATAAATATTAATGAAAAATATCCCAAATCCTCAAAATAAATTACATTTGTCGCTATAGCCTATTGCGATGCTTTTTTTCGCTGTAGGTGTTCTTGGGCTCAAGAACACTGACAGTCAGCTTAGCAAGGGGTCATGTTTGACCACTTGTAATTCCATGTTCTTACATGTTCTGGGTTTTCTAATACCTTGATCTTGTAGTGTTTATGTAACACTACAAGGATCAACCACAATCTAGGTCATATTACACAATATCATGAAGATTCAAACCCGTTGTTGTCAGACAGTTCCTGGGTTTTCTGGGTAACCCAGAAACCCAGGCAGTGTCATGGTGCCACTTTCAAGCACATTTACTCAGGTGTTCTGGTCATTAAATGTGTATGTTCTTCGTCCAAACAAGTAGTCCTTATGACAAGGAACAACTACATATCATTATCTTAGTCCAAATATAACACAATCGTCAGATTTGATCTGGTCAAACCTTGTCAAAGGGCTCATTCTAGCAATTTCTAGAATTTCCAGAAAACAGATTCGTGACCGGATGGCCTAGTTTGACCATTTACTACACTCGATCTGTTTGATGTTTATGGGATCTAAAGTCATAGATCTAGAGTCCATATAACACACTACAATCTGGTTACAACAACATCAACATACCACATAACACCTGACAGATCAAGGCATTTGAAAATCTTGTCAAACTCGGATAATGAGTTTCTGCGTTACCCAGAAACTCCTTGGTCATGATCGGTCAACTGAGTTTGACCATTAATAACTTGAAATCTGAATATGGAATGGCTATGATTCCACTTCCAGATCATAGTCCTCATGTCAAATTTCAAGAACTTGAAATATGAACATGGAATGGCTATGATTCCACTTTCAGATCATAGTCCTCATGTCAAATTTCAAGTCTAAAACATAAAACAACACAAAGCTTTAACAAATAAATAACTAAGGCGACTGACATCAGCTTGTTAGACCACTTTAGGGTTCTTGGGCAGTTTTTGAAAACTTTGATTTTTGCCCACTTTGATGCTATAGATCTATGATATCATCATAGATCATCATAAAACATCTTCTAACTCACAAATAAACACAAAAACACATACTTGGTCTTAGCATACAAAATCAAAAGTGAGTATAGGGTTGTATACCTTCTTGCTCAATCTTTGATTCTATCCTTTCTCCACTGATCTTGGTGTAATAGAGGGTTATTTAGTGACTGAAACACTTAAGATTTTTGAAGGTTTGGAGAGAGAAAGAGTAGGTTGAGTGTAAGATAGCAAATGAGCAAATTTTGTGGACTTTCTCTTTCTTTATTCTATTTATTTCTTGATGCAATGTATTTTGCTGGCATATCTGTCAAGAATTGTCTGAGTTGCTGAGATATAAGTCACGTGGCAAGTCAAAAGTTGCTGAACAACTCTCACTTTGGCAAGATTTACAAGTTACATATTAAAGAATGTGAAAAAGGGCAATTTGGTCTTTTGCGTTGTAATTTTAATGGCATTCTAGACATTTGATCCAACCCTTAGGGTTTAACCCTAAGGTTTTAACCCTTAGGTTTTACATATTTAATTTCTAGGATTTTCTAATTAAGGTTTTGAAATAGAAAATTAGGCTTTCTAAATTATAATTAGGGTTTCCTAATTATATTAAGGTTTCCTAATCACATTAGGGCTTGCCAATTAGGATTAAGGTTTCCTAACTAGGGTTTAGGTTTCCCAGCATTCGATTAGGGTTTTTAACTGTGCATTGGGGTTTCTCTATATGAGATTAGGGTTTTTAATCCCTTATAAGGGTTTACTAAGTTTATACCATATCCGATCAATCACTGATCACAAATTCTATACAGTACAAACACGTATTCATCAATACAATTATTATAATTATATTTTTTTTACCAAATCCCTATCCATAACTAGGGTTAGGGTTTCTATTCTCTATTAAGCACAACTCTACTCATTTTTCTCAATCAATACATAAATTGACCACTTCTCCAGACTCGTATCACAGATACGTGGCACAATATTGATGGTCAATATCAATATTAAATAATAAAAAAATTCTTCATAAAATTCGAATTATTTGAAATCCTGGGTTATCACAACTAAGTTATGGAAAAAAATTCATAAAAGATGAATGAGAAGTAGAAAGTATGTAAATGAACCCGAACGTGTAGGGTTTCATAAGAATGTAAGAGAACTTAGAAAACGTGAGTTGTGGAATCAAGAACGAACAAGTTCCGAGTTCGGATGACCAAATTACGAACAAACGAACGAAGAGCGTTAAGAACATAAAATGAATAAGTAATGCAATTTAAGCCAATTGAATGGTATGTTAACGGATTCAAAATAAATTTATGTCCAAGGGAAGTTGAAGTACGTAAGATAAGAAAGAGAATGGCTTTAGAATGACCTCGTTCCTAGTTATAACGAAGAAGTTATGAGATTGTGAAGTAAGCGTCTCAAAACAATACAAGACTTAGAAAAAAAATTCCAAGTTCTAGGCTGGCGCAATGGCGCTGATTAAGCCTTTGGGAGGCGGCGCCACAAAGACCAACCCTAGCTATCATTCCATCACGAGTGGTGCCGCAAACATGGGGAGAAGGGAGGGGACCCGACCTTTGCGGCCACGGGCAGAAGTCAAAGCCCAGAGAAGAGCTTTTAACTACTCAACTCTTGGGGTAAGTGTAAGGGAAGATAAAGAACATATAGTTTGCCTAATATAACACTTGATTAAGTGATTTAAACCTTTAGTAAAGGTTGAACGGAAAGATTAAATGGGATTAAAAGACAAAGAATGTAATCTTAAATTACAGAACCGATATCCGGGGACCGTAGTCGCGATAAAACGAACGTGGGGGATTGCTATAGTTGTGATTCCTTACATTGAGTGACGAGGGTAATGAATAACATTTTGATGTTATGTTGTAGTAATGAGAGTTACGAGTAAGCGTATAGACGCTGTAAACGCAACACAGTTGATATGAATAATTGGTCTTAGCATACAATGAATCGTATGGCTTCGACATTAAGAAAGAGTAATGAACGTGGGGTTCATGTAATGGATAACGAAAGTAGTAAGTAAGATATGATTTATCAAGAAAGCCATAATGAACGGTATCAAGATTAATGAAAGTCGAATATGAGTCGAATAGAGAATGTTAGAATGAAATGTAAGCGTTAAACACTTTAACCGACGTGAGGGTTGAGTGCACGCGAATATTAAACGGGCAGAACCTACACCCCGTGTATAGTTTGACTGTAAGGTAATGAAGACCAATGATTAAACATGTGAATGGTGAAGAACTGAATTAAAGACAATGACGCATAAGTAAAGAAGTCGAGTTAATGTTTATAACTTGGATGACGTTCCGAGTAGAATGGACCGGATGTTATAAGATATGAATAAGGTAACGTAAAATGCTTAAAGCTATAAATGCGTACAATTATTATTGAATAATTGTTTTGAGTATACAAAAGACTGTATGACTTAGACGATAAGAATGAATCCTGAGGTATGGCATTTAGTTGCTAGAAAGCCATAAGGAATGAGAAATCAACTTAACAAACGTTATAGTTTTAATGGTTCAGATAAGTTAAGATGAGTTTAGGTTGTAGTATAATTGTAATCTTTAATGGTTGACATATGGGAGCTGGGCTAAACAATTCCTTTAGAAAGCGGAGGTATATAAAAAAACTGGCAACCGATCTAACTCACTGTGAAAGACAGTGTAGATGAGACAGGAACTTGTTTGTTGGTTATTTGTGGGAAACCACTCAGAGTACCATATGGACTATTAGCAAAGACACGATGTGTGATGGGTCCTAGGAGAGTTATAAGAAGAAGATAAGAATGTAAATCATTAAAGATGATGATCGTATGAGTAAGACATCTCCGTATGTCATGAAGCCGTAAAGCGGTAAAGAAAGTTGGTTGCGAAAACTTAGATTACAAGAACGCGAACCCTAAGAAGTAAAGTTAAGTAAACCAATGTGTAAAGTTAAGTATATGACTAATTTGTGTATGTGATATTTCCTTATGTGTTATATAGGGATTGCGGTAAACAGTTCAGCGTAAACTATAAGCTATAGTTGTGCGTAAGGCAAGTTTCTTAACTTCATTCATATTCTAAATGAATTCTAGTTTCTTAAACTTTCTCAAATGTTGAATTTGAGAAGTTTTGTTTATGTGCAAATGTGTGATATTTGTACAAGGTGGTAGAATGTATGAGGCCTTGTGCCACAATTTTAACACTTCGGTGTTTCTATGAGATGAACTGTTCTGTGATTGAACTGTTCAATATAAGAATGTTCTGTTTATACATGAACCGTTATTGTTATGTTTGTGCTAATGATTCTAGCCAGACAGGATGTGTATGGAAAAAGGTAAAAGAATGAAAGTATTTCAAAGTGAATGTGACTAATGTTTTAAAATGATAGGAATCAGAATTATTCATATTATTCAAGTTGCTTCATAACCTTTGTTCGGTTATGGAAGTCTTAAAAGAATGTTTAAATTCTTGAAGTTGTTTGTTTAATTGCTATGACTTGCTGAGCAATTGAATGCTCACACTTGCTTTAAATAAAAATATTTTTTGCGAACGATGTTAGAAAGAACTTAAGGATCCCGTAAAGATCAAGCTGATCGGTATCCAAACGAAGTGTCATTTAGTATATGAAAGAGCGTGAAGATCAAGCCAAGACTTGTAATGTAGAATAATGTAATTAAACTAAAGAATAGTTTAATGAACTGTTATGTATCCTTGGTGGCGGATAAAAGTCACTCTTGTAAGATGTAAAGAATAATGTAATTATCATTATTTGTAATGAACAAGATTATAATGTGACGCCCCTAAAACAGGTATACATCACCCATTCTGAGTCGCCAAATACATGGTACAGAATACAACTACAAACTTAATTATACAATTGTCGTGTAGAATACGACAAAACATAAGCTGAGAGTTTAACATGAATATTATCTTCTAGACAGTATCCAAACTCAAATGGAGTCCTCATTACAATTATTATCACACTATTTTACAAAATAGTGAGGACTACTAAGAACCATCTTGGACCATCACTCCATTCCCTGACTAGTCCCGACTACGTTCTCATTTCCTGAAGAGAACAGTGAAAGCAATGGGTGAGCTCAACTAGCCCAATAAAGAATATTATGACTAAGATAATTCATTTATCAATGGCCTTTATCAGAATAAATAAGAGATTTAGAACATATGTTAGATAATAAAAGTTTTCAGCCATAATTGCAGCGGAATCAACAATCCATTAGAAGAGTCAAGTAGAACATAATGTCTACTATCTCCTCCAAATTAAAAGTCCATCATTAATATTTGATTCCTGTAACACTCATCAACAGTTCTTTGTTGTACCCAAGACAAAGAGAACTTGCATCACTTGTCTTCACCTGAACCACTAAAGATTATAGTTAAATTCACAATTCATATTTATAATCATGTAAATCAACAGTTTCTCCTTCCACAAAGGCTTAATAGAAGGTTTACTCAATATACTTACCCCAAAGGCTAAAGATATTCAAATGCAATAACAATGATCATACCAATCAGTTGTCTATCTTTGCACTACGGGCCAAAGATATTCAACAATAAAACCAATGGTCATGATCATACCAATCAATTGTCTGTCAGTACACTACGGCCAAAGACATACAACTGTTAACTAATGGTCATGATCTTGCAAATCACATCATCAAATTATCCATGCACTATAGACCAAGGATATTCGTTAGTATCATCAGTGGTCATGATCATGTCATACACCTGTCCATCTTTGCACTACGGGCCAAAGCTATCAATCAACAGTTCGTCTTTGCATGTAAGCCAAAGATATACAACTGTAAAACCAATAATCAACAGTACATCTTTGCATGTAAGCCAAAGATATACAACTGTAAAACCAATAATCAACAGTCCATCTTTGCACGTAAGCCAAAGATATACAACTGTAAAACCAATATTCAACAGTTCATCTATGCCCTACAGGCCAAAGATGACTTTCGTTACAATAGAAGCATGAGGATGATGACAATGATATAAGCATCAATCTAACAGAATCAAGGATAAATATTAAAGACTTTAAATTTATCCAGAATTTAAAAATATACAAATTGTCAACATGATACTGCTTTATGGAGTAAAATTCAAGAATAATATTCATGTATCAAAAATAATTTGAATGGAAAAGAAATAAATTTTTCGGGTGAATAGTATCTCATGAATAGTACCCTGTGAATAATACTTCAAAAATAGTACCTCGTGAATAGTACTCCAGCATGAAAAGTGCCCCAAATACCCGAGTGAATAATATTCAAATGAATAGTAACCGGGTGAATAGTAACCTGTGAATAGTATCCCGACATGAAAAGTGCCCCAAATCCCCAAGTGAATAAAATTCGAGTGAATAGTAACCCGTGAATAGTGCCTCGGGTAAAAATATTGATATTTAATAAGAAAGTTTAGATCAATATTCTAATGAAACGATACTGGATGAAGCGCAAAACTCAAAGATATTCCACTAATTTCAAGAATTATAGAAGCAATACTTACCATAGTAAGTTTATATTTAAGAATATGAAAAGAAATAACATACGAAACTGCAAATGAATTTTCACCTATCATGCGGTACGTAATCCGCGTAAATAGATTATTCCCATAGATTAAAGGATGAATACAAAATATAGTATTCCTTACAAATACAACAAATAATATCCCTTACCTTAGTAGAAGACTGGATACTGCAATATTGATGTAGCAGAATACTCTTCTTCTTGCTCTCTATAGTTTCTCTCTCTATAGCTTTTCTTGTGAATCTCATTGAATTGGTGAGAATGAAAGAAGAATTAAGCTTCTATTTATAGGAGAAATGACTAAATAGTAACTAATTCATGAACGGTCCAGATTGATTTACTATTAGAACGGACGGTCCATATTGATTACTATTAAAACCACAACCGACAGTCTAGATTGATTTACTTTTAAAACCACCACCGACGGTCCAGATTGATTTACGTTTAAAATCACCACTGACAGTCCAGATTGATTTACTATTAAAACCACCACCGACGGTCCATATTGATTTAGTATTAAAACCACCACCGACGTTCCAGATTTATTTACTATTAAAACCACCATTGACGGTCCAGATTGATTTACTATTAAAACCACCACCAATGGTCCAGATTGATTTAACTTATTACACTTTAGTACACCTAAAGTTTTCCAAGTTTGTATTATTCCCCTCTAACTTTTGTAATTCATTTATCTTCAATAAACACATTTTTAACACTTCAACAATTATTCATCATTAATATTATAACTTACAATATTGATAACCAGATCATTCCCAGGTAAGAGGGGGCTTTCTAATAAAGATTTCTCCTTATTGGCGTGCAATTAGGTGAGCAAACCCCTTTCCTCGACAGAAGTTTCTAGACATTGTCAATAATGTAAATAATCATATGAATAAATGTGTTGTCTCAATTATTGATTTAATAATTTAAAATATTATGCAGATGATACTATGACAATAATTGAATCAAATAATGTGAGATACTATGCAGCAATTACTGTAGCAATAATTAAGTAAACTGAGTGGCTTCTTACGTAAGCATCAATAATCAATATCGTGTGCTACTATGCAACCATGCATATTATTGTATTTTTACCACTGGGTATTTTAACAGTTTAACGGTAAAAGTTTTGCAGTTATTTTTATAAAAAGTTATTTCTTTTATTTTCTAACTCCGATAGTTATTCCGTTGTGGGGTCCACCAATGATGGTATCGTTGTACAGATATTCCCTGACACAACGAATATTTTATATCAGCTTGCTTACTTTGTAAAATTTTCCAAATATCACCCTTAACTTTAACCTTTTATCAATTTAACCATTTACAAAATAGAATAACAATTATAAGAAAATTGAATACTTTCATTTCATAAAATTCGGGATCTCACAATCTCCCCTCCTTATAAAATTTCACCCTCGAAATTTACGTACCTGGTAGTTCGAAGAGATGAGAATATCGTGCTTTCTTTTCGGATTGTACCTTCCCGGTTATTTCCTCTGTATCATGATTTTTCCATTGCTCATCTCCTGTATTTCAGATATAATTCTAAAATACATTTAGGTTAATTGACATATCACAATTTGTCAACTTAAGTAAGAAAATTAAGCTTAGGTAGGACACACACTAGCGAAGGATAATACTCGTCTCTCCCCTCCTAGTTCTAATCCCGGATCTCCGCCAGAGACCATATCCCTAAGCTCTGATACCAACTGTGATGCCCCCAAAATAAGTATACATCGCCCATTCTGAGTCACAAAATACATGGAACATAATACAACTACAAACTTAATTATACAATTGACGTGTAGGATACGACAAAACATAAGCTGAGAGTTTAACACGAATAGTATCTTCTAGACAGTATCCAAACTCAAATAGAGTCCTCATTAAAATTATTATCACACTATTTTATAAAATAGCGAGGACTACTAAGAATCATCTTGGACCATCACTCCATTCCCCGACTAATCCCGACTACGTTCTCATTTCCTAAAGAGAATAGTGAAAGCAAAGGGTGAGATCAACTAGCCAATTAAAGAATATTATGACTCAGATAATTCATTTATCAATACCCTTCATCAGAAGAAATCAGAGATTTAGAACATATGGTAAATAATAAAAGTTCTCAACCATAATTGCAGCAGAATCAACAATCCATTAGAAGAGTCAAGTAGAACATAATGTCTACTATCTCCTCCAAATTAAAAGTTCATCGTTAATATTTCATTCCTGTAATACTCATCAACAGTTCTTTATTGTACCCAAGACAAAGAGAACTTGCATCACCTGTCTTCACCTGAACCACTAAAGATTATAGTTAAATTCATAATTCATATTTATAATCATGTAAATCAACAGTCTCTCCTTAACACAAAGGCTTAATAGAACGTTTACTCAATATCCTTACCCCAAAGGCTAAAGATATTTAAATGTATTAACAATGATCATACCAATCAGTTGTCTATCTTTGCACTACGGGCTAAAGATATTCAACTATAAAACCAATGGTCATGATCATACAAATCAATTGTTTGTCAGTGCACTACGGCCAAAGACATACAACTGTTCACTAATGGTCATGATCTTGCCAATCACATCATCAAATTATCCATGCACTACGGGCCAAGGATATTCGTTAGTATCACCAGTGGTCATGATCATGTCATACACCTGTCCATCTTTGCACTACAGGCCAAAGCTATCAATCAACAGTTCGTCTTTCCACGTAAGCCAAAGATATACAACTGTAAAACCAATAATCAACAGTCCATCTTTGCAAGTAAGCCAAAGATATACAACTGTAAAACCAATAATCAATAGTCCATCTTTGCACGTAAGCCAAAGATATAAAACTGTAAAACCAATAATCAACAGTCCATCTATGCACTACGGGCCAAAGATGACTTTCGTTACAATATAAGCATGAGGATAATGACAAGGATATAAGCATCAATCAAACGGAATCAAGGATAAATATTAAAGACTTTAAATTTATCCAGAGTTTAAAAATATCCAAATTGTCAACATGATACTGCATTATGGAGTAAAATTCAAGAATTATATTCTTGTATCAAAAATAATTTGAACGAAAAAGAAATAAATTTTTCGAGTGAATAGTACCCCGTAAATAGTACTTCAGAAATAGTACCTCGTGAATAGTGCTCCGGCATGAAAAGTGCCCCAAATACCCGAGTGAATAATATTCGAGTAAATAGTAACTGGGCGAATAGTACCATGGCATGAAAAGTGAATGCCCCAAATCCCCGAGTGAATAATATTCGAGTGAATAGTAACTAAGTGAATAGTAACCCGTGAATAGTGCCCCAGGTAAAAATATTAATATTTAATAAGAAAGTTCAAATCAATATTCCAATGAAACGATACTGGATGAAGAGCAAAACTCAAAGATATTTCTCTAATTTCTGGAATTATAGAAGCAATACTTACCATAGTAAGTTTAGATTTAAGAATATGAAAAGAAAGAACATATAAAACTGCAAATGGATTTTCACCTATCATGCAGTACGTAATCCGCGTTGACAGATTATTCCCACAAATTAAAGGATGAATACAAAAAACACTATTCCTTACGAATACAAAAAATAATATCCCTTACCTTAGTAGAAGACTGGATACCACAATAGTGAAGTAGCAGAATACTCTTCTTCTTGCTCTCTATAGTTTTTCTCTCTATAGCTTCTCTTGTGAATCTCAATGAATTGGTGAGAATGAAAGAAGAATTAAGCTTCTATTTATAGGAGAAATGACTAAATAGTAACTAATTCATGAACGGTCCAGATTGATTTACTATTACAACGGACGGTCCATATAGATTACTATTAAAACCACAACTGACGGTCCATATTGATTTACTTTTAAAACCACCACCGACAGTCCAGATTGATTTACTTTTAAAATCACCACTGACAGTCCAGATTGATTTACTATTAAAACCACCACCGACATTCCAGATTTATTTACTATTAAAACCACCATCGACGGTCCAGATTGATTTACTATTAAAACCACCATCGACGGTCCATATTGATTTACTATTAAAACCACCTTCGATGGTCCAGATTGATTTACTATTAAAACCACCACCAATAGTCCAAATTGATTTAACTTATTACACTTTAGTACCCCTAAAGTTTTTTAAGTTTGCATTATTCCCCTCTAACTTTTGTAATTCACTTCTCTTCAATAAACACATTATTAATACTTCAACAATTATTCATCATTAATATTATAACTTACAATATTAACAACCAGATCATTCCCAGGTAAGAGGGGGCTTTCTGATAAATATTTCTCCTTTTTGGCGCGCAATTAGGTGACCAAACCCCTCTCCTTGACAGAAGTTTCTAGACATTGTCAATAATGTAAATAATCATATGAATAAATGTGTTATCTCAATTATTGATTTAATAATATAAAATATTATACAGATGATACTGTGACAATAATTGAATCAAATAATGTGAGATACTATGCAGCAATTACTGTAGCAATAATTGAGTAAACTAAGTGGCTTCTTACGTAAGCATCAATAATCAATACCATGTGCTACTATGTAACCACGCGTATTATTGTATTTTTACCATCGGTTATTTCAAGAGTTTAACGGTAAAAGTTTTGCCATTATGTTTATGAAAAGTTATTTCTTTCGTTTTCTAACTCCGATAGTTATTCCGTTGTGGGGTCCACCAATGATGGTGTCGTAAGGATATCCCTCGACACAACGAATATTTTATATCAACTTGCTTACTTTGTAAAATTTTCAAATATCACCCTTAACTTTAACCTGTTATCAATTTAACCATTTACTAAATAGAATAACAATTATAAGAAAATTGAATACTTTCATTTCATAAATTTCGGGATCTCACATATAAGGTATTAAAACCTGGGATTTGAGAATTTATGTTGTTATATTTAGCTATATAATGATGTATGTTTGGAAAGAAGAGGGATCGCGACGTACGGAATCTGGGTGTGAAAATAGACTGGATTTCGGGGCATTACATTATGGTATCAAAGCTGATAGGTTATAAACCTTAGGTATGAGTACCTAAGGCTATAATCGTAGAGAGAAGGATAAGAAGATCGTTGAGATAAACGATTAAGGAAGAAGATCACTATGTGATCATATTAAATCGTAATAACGGATGTTCTGTTAAAAGATGGATGATTTATAGCTAATGCTATAAATGAATGGTACTACGAAGTAGTACGAGAAGAAGAACTCAGATTGAGTTGTAAATGATAGCATACGAATTAAAGAATATTCGTATTAAGTAAAGAGAAAGTTATAAGTTATAAGATTTCAATTGAGGACTTGTGTAAGCAGCTGAGTTGTATGATTCCTTGAATGGGCGAGGGATTTGTACTTGGTTTTAGAACCACTTAGCTTCCTAGTCGATATAGTGGTTAGGTTGAATAATTCTTTGTATAGGCGGGGAATTATTTGCTTAGCTTCTTATATTGATTAGTGGCCAAGTTTGGTTTGACGACCACTTAGCTTCTGGTATTGATAATTGTTGAAATGTTTGGTTGTGCTATCCATATGTATATGACGAGAAGGTGAATCTTTTCTCATGTATATGTGTGATATGTAGAGAATAATAAGATAGGTGCGAGTTCTTGAAACTCATACTTATGAAAAGTTGTGACTCATAGTTATATGCTATGTTTCTGAGCCCTAAGCATATGTATAGTCCTTGATTTGTTCTTGGATTACATATTGCGAAGATAAGTTCTTAAACACATATGGTTGTGGAAAGTTCCTAAACACATAAAGTGTGGTGAGTTGATGGACTATACTAAGGTATAGGGATGTTTAGACTGAAAGCAAGTATTTTCAGTATACTTAGCATTGAAGGTGATAAAGAAGATTAAGTATTGTCGCAAGTATGACAATAAAGGAAAATGGAGAAATAGGATATTCCAAGTCATCTAGTTATGTTAGATTTCGAAGTTTATTGAAATCGTGCTTATGTGTGCGCATTTTGAAAATAAAAGAATTGTGACGAATGATTTGTTTGAGTTGTGATTCTGGGGACAGAATCCTTATAAGGAGGGAATGATGTAACAATCCAAAAATTTTAATTTGTAATTTTAAATATTTATTGAATTAAATAAATATTTAATTAATGTGTTTATTGTTGAATAAATATTTGTTTAAATTTGATTTTATTTGATTATTTATTTGTTAAATAAATAATTAATGAGTGAAGGAAATTAATTATTATGAGATTATAGTCTAATTTAATTTAATAATTAAATTAGAGAGTTGATATGAATTAAATGGATTATTATAAGGTTTTTAATTTAATTTGGTAATAAAAGGGTGACAATTAACTATGTTATGAATGGGTTATTAAAATAAATTAAAGGAGTTTAAATTCGTTTTGCCAAACAAGGCTTAAGGATATTAAGTCTTTAAATTTTACAGAGGTTTTGCCAAACAAAGCCTTATGGCTTTTGAATTTTAAATTTTTAATTTTATTATAATAAATAAAATAAAACAAATAAAATATAAAATATATTTATAACCTATACGTTATATTTTTGTAACTGGTATTATTGAGTAGGCGTATTATTACCTATCATTTTTATTTTACGTTGTCTAGCCTATCATTTTAGTTTATGCTTAATGTTGTTAGTAGCCTAGTCTAATACTGAGAGAAGAAAGAAAAGTTACAGAGAGTTTTGAGAGAGACTTGTTAGAGTTTGAGAGAGACTGGTGAGAGATTGTTGTGGTTAACAAGGATTAAATAAGGAATTCTTAAGCAAAAGAAGGTATTATCTATAACCTTAATATTATATATATATATATATATATACGTATATATGTTTTACGACATAATTTCTAAGTCTCTATATTATTGACTGTAGTATAAAGTTTTTACAAAATTGTATGTAATTCAAGTTTCTTTATGATTGGTAATAAATTACTGGCGTATATTGTGATTGTGATATTATAACTAGCATATATATATATATATATATATATATATATATATATATATATATGACTGTAGTTGATTTGTATGCTAAATCACGTTTAATAGGAAGAAATTGGTTTTTACAGTGAAAATATATGTATGAACATGGCTTGTAGGAGTACTAAAATCAATGTTTGATTGCGAGCTAGTTGTGAAATTGAACCTTGAATAGGTTAATATGTTAAGAAATAAAAAGAACGTAGTGTGAATGAGGTAATTTGGTGTA
The DNA here is from genome assembly GCA_020205615.1 of Panax quinquefolius. NCBI lineage: Eukaryota > Viridiplantae > Streptophyta > Magnoliopsida > Apiales > Araliaceae > Panax > Panax quinquefolius. The sequence goes on along the minus strand of CM035163.1, from coordinate 125,960,658 downwards.
TAATCATGGTTACAGTGTTTAATTTTATCAAACAATGTCGACAATGGAGTTTTACGATGAAACCATGGTATTCAAGAATTTCTGGAGTTGTTGTTTAATTGTTTTAAAATAGTATATGTATCATGGGTAAAGGTTAGGTGTAAATTGCATAAGTCATACGTGTTAATTTAGTTGTTAAACAGTCGAAATAGCTTTGTTCTATTCTTCGTGTGGTTGGTTCTGTAATTTGGCTCCTCAGCGCCAAAATCGAGCCATGATTTCACTCTTGTATGTATGCCATTACAAAATTTACGGGTCGCGATTCGCGCCCACAAAGACGATCCTCGTTTGTTCAAGCAATTGGTAGCAGTACTTGCTAGTTTGATAAGGCCCATAAAATTATTTTCTTGTACACAGAGTCTGTAATAGTTAATATGATGCAATATTATGACTGTTAAAAAATGTGATTTTGTTAAATGTGGTATTATATTGCTATGAATGAGTATATTGTTAGTAGTTAACGAATTTTCTTGTGTAATTTGATTATGTGGTTAAAAGTCAAGCCATATATGAAATAGACACACTTATGTGTATACAGAGTATCGATAGTAACTAATTATGTCATGATGACATGTGTATAGGATACTGTGAATCGAATTGTTATGGTTTAGGTCATACGCAAGGCAAGTTTTCCTAACTCTAAACTTTCTTTGAGCAAGTTTTCTAAACCTAAACTTCTTTGTGCAAGTTTCGTAACTCTATTTACATTGTGCAAGTTCCTAAATCTTACCTTTTGATGTTGAGCCAGTCTTTCTAATATTTAACTTGTTGTTTAGCATGCAAGTCTCTAAATTCTGATACACTGATATTGAACAAGTTTTGTCGTTCAATTTACTATTTGTTATGCATGCTCAATACTCAATTCTAAATAACCTTAGCTTAATATTGTTCAAGCAAGGTATGTTACGTTATTCAATGTTTATGCTCTTAGATTATTCCTAAAGCATGACCTTAGTATACAATGTTGATTCACTTATGATTTATTCTATAGCATAATGTTATTACATTTTTATTCAACTAATCCTTAGTTGATGTTCGTAAACTCTAAATTACCTTAAAACCTATCCAAACCAAACTTACTTTGGTGCGGACTCGTATTCTAAATGCTGAGATGAACAACCTATTACAGGGGATAATTTATGCATAGTGTTGATATGTTTGCACACAACACATTTCACGAAGGGCTGATCCCCCTAAGTACGAGGAGTCCTTATAGTCTTATGACTGTTAAAGTTTAAGTTGAAAGAACACTTATAACTATGGACATAGTTCGTGGTCTTTTGACCCTCAGTTATATATTATAGATTGTGTTCCTGATTATTATTATTATTAATGAAGTATCTTATTGATTTTCTATTAAGCCTATTCATTTGGTAATTGACGTGATATTTATTCATTGTCATTTTAAGTGAGCTTTGTTTGCTCACTCTTGCTTATATAAACATTATAGCTAAAGTTGAGAAGGTTGATGAACCTACAACCAGTAGATGACTTGTAAAACTGTTGACTATTATATTGTTGAACTTTATTTTAATCTGATGATGTATTTATTTAATTTTCCGCATATGATGTTTGTAATTAAAGGTTAGATAACTTGGGAGATTTTGTTGGATTTATTGATGTAACCCTTTAATGGGAAGGTTTATTATTAAACTTCATTATGTTTGGGTAGTTAGATATGCATGTTTTTATCAAGTGAACACCAAATCTGGTGGAAATGAAGTACCCAGATTTGGGGGTGTCACAAATTGGTATCAAAGCCTTAGGTTATGAACCTTAGGTGGGGAAAAGCCTTAGGAAGTAACCTTTGAAAAGATAGTGGTGATAGACTCTTATTGAGTTTTAAGGAAGAAGTAATAAAACACTTATATGCTTATGTGATTACAACTTATGTGCTCGGGATTGTCGAGTAGTAATGATTAGTAATTAAAACTTAAAAATTTTGTTGTCAGGATGGCTAATGTAGGAGAATCCAGTCAGGCTAGGAAGGAAGGATCCCAGATGCCTAGAGAGGAGGAGCCTCGAGATATTCAGGTGGTTTGGGAACGACTACTACCACGGGAATCATCTCTGTTGGTCATAATAGTTGAACAAGAGGGGTTACCTGATGAGGATGATGAGATAGAGACAGAAGAGGAAGACCCTGTTGAGCTGCCACAGTCGAATGAGGATGAGGAGGACGAGGAGGAAGAGATTACACTTAACTCGATTGCTACCCATATGTACGATGAAGTGGAACTTAAGGATAGCATTGAGGAGTTGAGAGAGATAGTAGCTGAACAATAGACCTCAATGGCGCAGAAGGACAACGAGATCCAGGATCTAGAGGAACGTCTGAGTAATATCGAAGAGAAGTTGGTCCACACTGAAGGAGGAAATGAGCAACTGACAGAGGAGATCGCAGACCTGAAGAACAAGCTGAAGGAAGAATCTACTAAGAGGGCAAGAGCCGAAGATGCGTACAAAGAAGCAACTAAACGAGCCAGGGTAGCAGAGAGAGATGTACAAGTGAAGAAGATCAAGATGGAAGAGATGGATAGTGTTTTCAACACTGTGATTAATCAAGCTCAAGATCGGATCATGGGGTATCCGATTCAGTTCGAGACGCTGCCATTATACATATTAGATCGCCGAACAATGTTTCGTATTATGGAAGAAGAGCATCGTAAGGCTATGCAGTATTTTAGTAGGTCGTCATAAATGTACTTGATATGTGATTTATGATATGATAAATAAAATGTAAATCCCAAGTGTTATGTAACCTATGGGATATGATGATGATGTTATCCTGGAACTTTAGTAGTTCAGGAAAGTAATGTAAATAGCAGTGATGCTATTGTTCTTATGTTTTCTAAAAGATTATGAATGAATAAAAGTTAATATTTTATTCAAAGTGTTATGTGTTATGTGATGATGCAAGTTAAGTAGAAAATACTTAAAGGAATTAAGTAATAATCTAATGAGTGTATTTTAACAGAAAATGCCTCCAAGAAGACGTTAGCCAAGACAAAGAACCCCTGAGGGATCTACCAACAACAACGTTGAAGCTAACCCCGTTCAGCAGTTAGTGACGTTACTGAAGGGTGCATTACAGAATCAACCACAGAATCAAGCGGTGACATTTAAGGACTTTAATGCAGTTGGACCACCAAAATTTCGTGGGTCCATGAATCCGATTAAATCTTAGACCCGGATCATGGAGATAGAGAAAGTGTTTGATGTAGCAAGAGTAGAGGAGAATCATAAGACTGCTTTTGCAACATTCATGTTGAAAGCAGAGGCGAGTTATTGGTGGCAAGCCAATAAAACTCGAGGAGGACAAGGGGTGATGACTTGGGATAGGTTTAAGGAGATACTCTTCGAGACCTATTTTCAAGAGAGTTCAAAGAATCAGATGGAGGTGTAGTTTCTAGAGCTGAAGCAGGGAACAATGACGGTGTCGGAGTATGCCACAAAATTTAACGAATTGGAGAGGTTTGCGCCATATCAAGTCAACATGGATGAGCGCAAGGCTAGGAGGTTTGAGCAGGGACTGAAGCCTTGGTTGTACAGTAAGGTCTCCCTGTTCCAGCTGAAGACATTCGCAGCGATGCTTGAGAAGGCAATTCTCGCTGAGGGTGGAGGCAAGGCTGTGAAAAATTATAATCAAGAACAAAGAAAAAAGAATAACGAGGGTGAAGGTAAGAATGGTGGTGGTAGTGGTGAAAATGGTAGCAATAACCTGAAGAGGAAATGGAATGGAAATGTGGGTTCTGGAAACCAGCAGGGTAACCAGTAGAAGAAAAAGTTCGAAGCATATGCTACATGCAGGAAGTTTCACGTGGGTGTGTGCTTAAGGGGGAAGCGTGTATGCTTTAACTGTGTCCAGGAGGGTCACATTGCCCCAAATTGCAGTCAACCCAAGAAGAATGTTTGCTACACGTGCGGGTCAAAGGATCATTTTGCTCATGAGTGCCCTAAGAAGAAAGCTGAAGAGACAACGTGGAACAAAGGGGGTAGCAGTGGAGGCACATTGACCATTGCGGGACCAACGTCATCCAATGCACTCCACGGCTAGAACCTTGACATGGTATGTAGGATACTGAAAGGCAATCAAAAGATGTTGTGTCAGGTATTATCCCAATCAATGGTATTGATGCTTATGTATTATTTGATTCGGGTGCTACTTGCTCATTTATATCTGATGAATTTGCTAAGAGGTTAGGATTACCTAGTGAAGAATTGAATTTCCCTTTAAACATAGAAATTGCGAATAGGGAAGTGATTCTTGTTAGGTTCGTATACAAGAATTGTAGGGTGAACATTAAGGGAAATGTCATGATGGTAGATCTAATTCCAATAAAACTTGGAGAGTTTGATGTTATTTTGGGAATGGATTGGTTGTTCAACTGTGGAGCGATAATTAATTGCCAAAAGAAATGTGTAAACCTTATGACTCCGTCAAAGGTAATTTTTTATGGTAGTAGATCGCCTAGACATGCGAGATGTTTGATGATTATGTAGGCCAAGAAGTTGTGGAGTCAAGGTTATGTGGGTTATTTAGCTTACATAGTCGATACTCAGAGGAAGGGGGTAAAACTGGAAGAGATACTGGTGGTTAGGGAATTTGTAGATGTGTTTTTGGAGGATTTGCCAGGACTTCCGCCTAAACAAGAAATTAAATTCGTGATCGACTTAGCGCCAGGAACCGCTCCGATATCGAATGCTCCGTACATGATGGCTTCGGTAGAAATGAAGGAACTGATTGTACAATTGCAGGAGTTATTAGACAAGAAGTACATTCAGTCGAGTGTGTCACCGTGGGGAGCACCAGTGTTATTCGTGAAGAAGAAGGATGGGTCAATCCGCCTTTGCATTGATTATAAGGAATTAAACAACGTCACTATTAAGAATAAATATCCATTGCCAAGAATAGATGTGACGCCCCCAAATCTGGGTTACCTGACCCCCGAGTTTGGTGCTCACGATCCACAATATAATTAACATCTAACTACTCATTCATTGATGAATAGAATATTACACCACATTAACTGATATAGTTAATACATTCGTCCCAGGTTATCTAACCTTAACATTACAAACATACCCTTTAGATATACAAAAAGAGTTTACAAAAACAACATAATAATAATGTTAACCCTAGCTATCACATCATAGCATCTTTGCCTTTATTCTTCACAGCACCTCCAGCCACTTCGTTCCTAGATGAAATATTTTATTTAGCAAGGGTGAGCAACAAATTTGCCCCGCAAGTTAAGACATACAATGAATGTATAAGAATCAAGAATAACAAACTATCTATTTCGATAGAATGACACCAAAGTTCGGAGAACTTTGAAATAGCTAAACAATTCATTAATCACTAACAAGTCTTCTCGTAACTTACTATCCCTTTTTAAATAATATCAGGATTAACATACATAACTTTACACAAAAAGTTACAATCCTCCAATCACACATAACTATTCCCAGTTCGTCAAACTTACCACACTTATGAGTTCAAGAACTTACCACAATTATATGAGTTTATGAACTTATACTAGTCAGACCATTGGCATCCATTCGCTGAGGGGTTCAGAAATATTTTATATAATTATGAGTCATGAACTTACCATAAGTATGAGTTTTAAGAATTCACAAATTAATCTTAATCTTATATTCATATAGAAAATAAAGATTTCATTCATACTAATATATTTATATTTACATATGTTCACACATCATTCTCGATATTATAACTTTTAATATCTTAACCTATTACCAAAAAATACTACCGCTTAAACTTAAGCTATCTACCGTCCACTCCCTTCACCAGTCTTCTTCTTGTGGGGACACTTGTTGAATCTGTGACCCGTTCTCCCACATGAAAAACACTTCCTCATATCCGGCTTAGGATAATGCAGGGAAATATGTCATTCCTGCTTACAATTGAAGCACACGTTCTTCCACATCATGCATTCTCCCACGTGAGTCTTTCCACACTTGCTACAGACTTGCTTCTTCTTCGGGTTTGAATTTTCAGAATTATCGCTATCGTTGTCCATCTTTCTCTTATTCTTACCCTTCTTTTGCTTGATTGTTCCTTCAAACGATCCAACACCTTCAGTCTTCATCCTTTCCACCTGTGCCTTCAGCTCATTCCTTTCTTCAGTCATTTCGCGTAATGCTCGCTCCGTTTTTCACAACTCCTCCAAGAGAAATACTTTACTCTGGAGTTCTTGAACTTCTGTAGATACTTGATCTTATTCTCCAACTTTGGTCTTATTCTTTAACTCCACCTTAGCTTCTTCGGACTCTGCCTCCTCATCACCACTCAGATACCTCTCGGGATAATCATCATGATCACTCCCAAGATTAACCATAGGTTTATCTTTTCCCACCTCCTCAACTGACTCGCTTTGCGCTGTCACCTCGGCTACTGGCACCGGTGCAACAACCGCGGGCACTTCTGTACTCATCTTATCTTCTCCTGACATCCTACAGTCATTTTAAACAACTTGATTAGTACTTCAATAGTATAAACTTTTCACACTATGTGTCCACATATCTCACTATTGATGTACTTCAGCAATCCCTCACTTAGTACTCTAAATGAGTATCCGCTATCTCGCTTATGGTTATAATCCTAGGGTTCCCCCCCCCCCACTTAAGGTTTATAACATACAGCTTTGATACCAACCTATGACGCCCCCAAATCTGGGTTACCTGACCCCCGAGTTTGGTAATCCCGATCCACAATATAATTAACATCTAACCATTCATTGATGAATAAAATACTACACCACATTAACTGATATAGTTAATACATTCGTCCCAGATTATCTAACCTTAACATTACAAACATATCCTTTAGATATACAAAAAGGGTTTACAAAAACAACATAATAATAATGTTAACCCTAGTTATCACAGCATAGCAACTTTGCCTTTGTTCTTCACAACACCTCCAGCCACTTCGTTCCTAGCTGAAATGTTTTATTTAGCAAGGGTGAGCAATAAATTTTCCCCACAAATTAAGACATACAATGAATGTATATGAATCAAGAATAACAGACTATCTATTTCGATAGAATGACACCAAAGTTCGGGGAACTTTGAAATAGCTGAACAATTCATTAATCACTAACAAGTCTTCTCGTAACCTATGCAACACAATAATTCGATAATGAAAGAGTACAACGCTTTCAAGGTCTCTACAATATTCAATTGAATAACAAGATGGAAATATTTTCCAGAGTTTATGCTGAGTGATCACAAAGGATCTAGAACTTCTCTTCTCAAGTAGTTATCAAAGATTTACTTTGATATATACCCTGGTGTATCAGATAACCATAAAGATTAAATCATACCCCTCTACAAGTATAACAAGTGATCAGCTTTATTATACCCTATATTATATATAATACTTAAAATGCGCGCAAAGGCCGAATATACGACCAAAAATGTTCCCTTTATATAAAAGGTTGTTCTTCTCAATCTTTGAATCAGAATTTGATTTAACAATGAAATACAATGATTTCAATATCTAATCACTTCTCTTCTCTTCTCAAGCTTAACAAGTTTTCTTTTTCGATCTAGCTGAAACAATTGGCATCGATCTATCAATAATAATTGAATTCTCTTCTCTTCTCTTCTCGAACCTATCCAGTTCTAACAAATGTTCGTCTAGCCAGAATAATTAGTTAAGACATATCTCAACACGATTCAATAATAGACAGGAATTATCTGTACTATTTGCAATCACTAATAGCTTCTACGGATGTGAATATCCAACAACAGTTATTCTCCAAGTATATTCTCAGAATCACTAATTAAATTTAAATTAATAAACATGCACCAACTGTGAATAATCAATAATAATTCTTAGATGTGGTCTAATCAACAATAATTAACCACCATAATATTTAAAAAGTATAACTCAAAGTTGAGTTAGGAAACTTGCCTTTCTCGTTGATTACTGCTACACAATATACTTATCTACTTTTGAAAGACCTATAACCAATAATATCGGTCTCACAATTAGCATAATCATTTATAACACGTAACACTGTAATTCACAGTCAATCTTTCTCCTAGGCACATTACCACATAGTCACATCAGTGTTTATAACCTATATAAACACTCATCAAGTCTAACTAGTTCGGTCTGGTTGGACTTCAGTCTATTCTCGGTGTACTTATCACCATATCAGACAATTTAACACTTGTATTTTCAAATAAACTTGGTCTTAAAGCTTCAATATTAATTTAGATAAGTCAGATATCATTAATAATATTTTTCGAAAGCTTTTAATAATTATCAAACAATTATAATAATTTATAATAATTTTTCAAACACTGGAATTATTTTTAAATGATTTAATTATCAAATAATCTTATCATCATTAATATTTAATAATATAAAATATTAATGACATACTTATCAAAATATTAAAGTTATTATTAATAACTTAAAATATTTTTAAATCATCAATATTCTACTTAAATGATTTTTAAAATAATTAAAATCATTTTAAACCCTCACCATTGATATTTAAATATTCTTTGAATTTATCATAAAAGTATAAAAAGTCATTAATTCTAACTTAAAATATTTTCAAATCATTTTTCTCATTTTAAATGATTTATAATTAGTAAAATCATTTTTCTATCATTTATTTAATTTAATAATTAAATAAATCTAATATCATTAATATTAATTTATTAATTAGAATTCTCCAAAAATATTGAAAATCATATTTTATAATTCAAAATATTTTTAAACACTTTATTCTTATTTAAAATGATTTTTATAATATTAAAATTATTTTCTCTAATTTATTTAATATACTAATTAAATAAATTAAATATCATTAATATTCAAATAATTATAATTTTTAATGAAAAATATCCCAAATTATCAAAATTTATTTTTCATAATTTAAAATAATTTTTAAAACCATTTTGGTAATTTTTAGAATTTATTTTCTATTTTTAATCATTTTCCAGAAAATCAGAAAAATAGAAATTAAATAAACCATTGCTATAGCCTATAGCGATGCTTTCTGTCGCTGTAGGTGTTCTTGGGGCTTAAGAACACCGATAGCCGGTTCTCAAGGGGTCACGTTTGACCAGCCATGATTCTCAGCTCAGGCATGCTCTGGGCTAGCTAAAACACTAATTGTGTAGTGTTTATGTAACACTACAAATAGCCATAACAACATAGGTCATACAATCAAACATCATAAAGATCTGAGCTTACAAAGTCGTTGTCAGACCTTCCCTAGGTTTTCTGGGCAACCCAGAAACCCAGGCAGTTCATGGTGCCATATTGTGGCTCGATTATTTCTATGTTCTGGTCATGATTCATGTAGTCTCAAGGTTAAAATATGTAGTCCTTATGTCAAGGAACATATACAAAACATGATTTCAGTCCAACAATAACAGAATCACAATATACAGTTCGGTCAAACATGGTTAGAAAGTTGTTCATACCCTTTTCTGGAAATTCCATAAAACAGACATCCAGTTCGAGTAGGCTAGTTTGACCAGCCACTCCATTCAACGCGTTGATGGTTTGAAGGATCTAAAACAATGGATCTAGAGTCCACATTACATGCTACAAACTGGATACAAACACATAATCAAAACACATAAAACTTGACAGATCAAGTCATTTGAAAAGCTTGTCAGACACTATTTTATGATTTCTGGGTTACCCAGATATCAGCCGGTCAAGCTCGGTCAACGGTGTTTGACCATGAATAATATGAAATCTGGACATGTAATGGCTGTGATTTCACTTCCAGACTACAGTCCTCATGTCAGACTACGGATCTAAAACATAAAACAAGAAAAATCATAAACATACAGAGATCTACGGCCATTGACATTAGCTTGTCAGACCATTTTCTAGGGTTCATGGACAGTTTTTGAAATTCATTTTAAAGCCTTTTGATGTTATAGATCCAAGATAGATTATCATAGATCATCTAAAAATATTTTCTAACACATGATTAAACACTTAAACACAAAATTTTTCTTACTATATAAGATCAAATAGGGTTAGAGCTTTTATACCTTCTTATTTAATCTTTGATCGTAGATCTCCTTAGTTGATTGGTTGTTTGGTTGTTTGAGAGAAAAATGACTAAGTTAGTGAACTTTCTCTCTCTAATTCTCTTATATAATATGATATAATGTTTAGATCTGATGCTGCTGTAAATTAGAGGTTGAATAGCTGAGATTTAAGTCACAAAGTCAATAATAGTTGGTCAACAACTATAAATTTGGCAAGATTTACAAGTTACCTAATAAAGAAATCCAAAAAGGGCACTTTGGTCTTTTTCCTTCCAATTTTAAGGGCATTCTAGACATTGTCCAAACCCTTAGGGTTTAACCCTAAGGTTCTAACCCTTAGGTTTTAAAACTTTAGTTGCTAGGATTTTCTAATTAGGGTTTTAATTAGAAAAATTAAGATTTAAAAAATATAATTAGGGTTTCCTAATTAAATTAGGGTTTTCTAATCATATATAAGTTTAATAATCACATTAGGCTTGCTAATTAGGATTAGGGTTTCTTAATTAGGGTTTATGATTCCCGAATTTAAAATTAGGATTTCCCGGCATACAATTAGGGTTCCTAACTGTACTTTAGGGTTTCTAAACTTGAGATTAGGGTTTCTAATCCCTTATTATGGTTTATTAATATTTTATCCTACCCGAGCAATCATTGATGATTAACTCTATACAGTACAAACACATACTCATCAATACAATAATTTTAATTGTATTTTATATCGAATCCCCATCCAGAATTAGGGTTAGGATTTCTAAAGATGTTAAGCACAACTCTACTCTTATTTTTCAGTCAATATACAGATTGACAACTTCTTAAAACTCGTATCACAGATACACAACACAATATTAACAGTCAATATCAATATTAAATAATAAAAAATTTATTCAAAAAATCCGGATTATTCGAAATCCCGGGTTATTACAATAGATGACTTGTTTGATCAATTGAAGGGTGCTAGATATTTCTCAAAAATAGATTTGAGAAGTGGGTATCACCAACTAAAACTAAGGAATGAGGATGTACCAAAGATGTAACATTCTAGAATTTTAATTTTTATATTAAATATTTATTGAATTATTTAAATATTTAATGGATGTGTTTGTTGTTGAATAAATAATTGTTCAAATTTGAATTGATGTGCTTAATTATTTGTTAAATAAATAATTAAGGAAAATTAATTATTTTGCTAATTTAATTTAATTATTAAGTTAGAGAATTTTGATTAATTCAATTACTATTCTTTTTATTGGAATTTGTAATTAAAAAGGATGTGTTGGTTGATTAAATAAAGTTATAATTATATAGAAATTATAATTTTGGTGGTATTGATTTATGTGATGTAGTGATTTAATAAATTGTTATTATGATTAATTTAATTAAATTAATGTGTGACAAATAACCTTTTATAAAGTAGTTATTAAAATAACTTAAAGGAGTTTTAATTCCGTTTTGCCAAACAAGGCCTAATGCCTATTAAGTCTTTAATCTATTTAAGTTTTACCAAACAGTGTGTTAGGATTAATGGGTTATTTTTTTAGTTAGTAACCAAACAAGCCTTATGGCTTTTGATTTTTAAAACTCATATAACTGATATCAATTATATGTTTTGTATTTATATTATATAATCAACATATATTATATTCTAAATACATAATTTGTTAAGTACGTTAGATAGAGAGAGAGAAGAAAAGAAAACTCAGAGGAAGAAGAAGAAGGGGAAGAAGAAAGAGAAGAGAGGAAGAAAGGCTAGAAATTGAGAAAAAGAAGCTTGAGAATCAAAAAGGGTTGGCCATCATCTTCTATCAAGGTATTCTTCTACCCTTTTAGTTTTAAAAGTTTTAGTTTTAGCTTTCTCCTATTTCTCTGTAAAATTCTTGTGTTAATATAGTTGTTGATTTTATGTGTGTTCATGTGATAAACTAGTGTTGTAAGGTTATTTTCATAGGATATATATGATTATAATCAATATATTGTGGTTATGTATATGTTTGTGAAGAAAATGTTTTTACAGAGAGTTTTTATGAAAATATATTATTTAGCTTAAAATAGAAATTGAGGGTGAATTAGTGGTTTAGTTGATAAATTGATCGTTTAACTTGTTAGAGTATGTATAATCATTGATAAAGACACTTTGAATTAGTGGTTTTGGTTGAAAAACAAAAGTTACAGTGTTGATTTTCATTGAAATATAAAAAAATAAGTTTTAGCCAAAAAATAGTGAATTTGGGTGTGTTAATTTTGTTGTTTATTTTGTTGTATGGGTAGAATCATGTTTAGAGTTTTTGAAATATGTTTACATGAAGTCTCTATATGATTTATGTGCTAATTAGTCTGTTAGAAACGAGCTTGTAGGCCAAAATTGGCTTTACGTGTTATTCTTTATTATCTGAGAAGTCAGTCAATGTGCATGACTGATTCTGATACCTTTAATGGCGCGCCACATGCCGTGGCCTCATAGTATGATCTTGATCTTGTATATGATCTCCATGCGCATCGCCATGCCTTACGACGCGTAGCGACCCTGATGTAAATTGTAGAATGGCCATGAGTTAGCGAGAATGGTCTACGACGATGTACTTTTTGTACACAAAATTTTAAGAAAAGTTATGTGATGATAGTAAGACTGCTAAATATTGATTTTAGTATTTCTATACTATGAATAAGTATGTTATTAACAATTAACTTGTGTTATAACTCGATTATGTGATTAAAAATCCAATTTTAAACGATGAACGTACTTTGTTATGTTTGTAAGATGGTAATGACTAATTATATCATGATGAGATATGTTTATAGGATATTGTGATTCTTATTGATTTGGTTTAGCCTACGAGCAATGCAAGTTCTTTAACTCTACTTTTAGAATTGTGCAATTTCTTAAATTTTCTTTGAGCAAGTTTTTCTAATCCTTTATCTTGTTGAACTAATTATGGTTTTCAATTCGATTATGATATAATGATGTAAGTTATTCTTGAGCAAGTTATTCTTGTATTTAACTTGTTGTTTAGCATGCAAATTTATATATTCTAATGTTGAACATTTTTATCGATCAAATTGGTATGCATGCTTAGTATTCAATTCTAATTAACCTTAGCTTAGTATTGTTCAAGCAAGGTGTTATAGTTATTCAAATTGTATGCTCTTAGATTATTCCTAAAGCATGACTTTAGTTTACTATGAGTGATTCAATCACGATTCTTCTATAGTGAAATGTTCTTGGTTTTATTCAACTAATCCTTAGTTAATGTTCATTGAAATCCAAATACCTTAAAGCTTATCAAACCAAACTTCCTTTAGTGCGGACTTGTACTCTAAATCTTGAGATGAACAACCCTAATGTTATGATTAGGGGTTAACTTACGCAGCGTAGCGTTAAATGTTTGTGCATAATACATGGTATACGAATGGTGATCCCCTAAGTACGAGGAGTCCTTATAGTCTTATATTTGTTAAAGTTGGAGTTGAAAGATTGCTCCATATTTGTGGACATAGTTCATGGTCTTATGACCCTCGATTATATTTATTCCACATTTTGGATTTCGGTTTACGATTATAGATGATAGAGTACTATTCATTGTTGATGAGCCTATTATTGGCGGTTATTATTACTATACTCTGTTGATTTCATATTGTATCCGGTGAGTAATTGTTTTGCTCACTCTTGCATATTTTAAAACTCATTGCGACTAAAGAAGAAGAAGGTAGATGAACCTTCGTCTAGCAAAGAAAGGAAAAATGTGCAAGTGATGAAGACTTGTAATTTTACTTTGATTGAGATGTTAGATTTTTATTATGATGATCTTAGACTTGGTTTTAATGAAGTTTATTTAATTTCTACATTTGAATGATTGTAATTAAAGGTTAGATAACCTAGGAGATTTTATTATGTAACCCTTTAATGGGAAAGGTTTTATTTATCGGTTTTATTGTGATTGGGTAGTTAGATATGAATGTTTGATTAAGTGAACACGGATCCTATGGGAATGAAGTACACGGATTTGGGGGTGTCGCGAGTTAGTATCGAGCCTTAGGTTATGAACCTTAGGTGGGGGAAAAGCCTTAGGAAGTAACCTTGAGAAGATAGTGATGATAAACTATTATCGAGTTTGAGGAGAAAGTAATAAAACACTTATGTGCTTATGTGTTTACAACTTATGTGCTCGTGAGAGTCGAGTAATGATGATTAATAACTAAAACTTAAAAATCTTGTTGTCAAGATGACTAATGTCGGAGAATCCGGTCAAATTTAGGGAGGAAGGACCCTCGGATGCCTAGAGAGGAGGAATCTCGTGATATTCAAGTGGTTTGGGAACAACTGCTTCCACGAGAGTCAGCTCCATTACTCGCAGTGGTCGAGGATGATGATGTAGAAATAGATGAGGAAGAACCCATGGAGCTACCACAAACGGGTGAAGAGGAAGAGGAGGAAAGGATTCCACTTAACTCGATAGCTGGCCGTATATACGATGAAGTGCATAACCTCAACGTGGAACTTCAAGATACTGTCGAGGAATTGCAAGAGATAGTAGCTGAACGACAGACCTTGATGGCATAGAAGGACGACGAGATTCAGGATCGAGAAGAATGACTGAACAATGTTGAAGAGAAGCTGGTTCACACTAAAGAAGAGAACGATCAAATGCGAGCAAAGGTTACAGAGTTGAAGAGCCAGTTGAGAGAAGAATCTGCAAAAAGGGCAAGAGTCGAAGACACGTACAGTGAAGCTTATCAACAAGCCGAAATAGCAAAGGGAGACGCACAAGCAAAGAGAAGGAAGATAGAAGAAATGGATAACGAGTTCAACACCGCGATCAATCGAGCTCGAAGATCGGGTCATGGGTTATCGATTCGATTCGAGACGCTACCCTCGTTCATCTTTGGGTATCCGGACCATGTTTCGAGTTATGGAAGAAGAGCGTCGTAAGGACTTGCAATATCTTAATAGGACATCGTAGGGAGTGTACTTGAGTTATGTTATGATAAATAATTTGTTAATCCCAAGTGTTATGCAACCAATGGGATATTATGATGATGTCCTGAAAATTTAGTAGTTTAGGAAAATAATGTAAATAGTAGTGATGCTATTGATATGATGTTTTCAAAGAAGTTTTGAATAAAAGATATTATTTTTCTTTATCCAAAGTGTTATGTGTTATGGAATGATTACTTTTATGGGGGCAAGCTAAGTAGAAATTACTTGAAATGAGTTGAGTAATAATCTAATGAATGTATTCTTTTTAACAGAAAATGCCTCCAAGATGTCAACAACCCTGTTAGAGAACCACCGAAGGAACCAACATCGATAATCTTTGAAACTAACTCAGATTCGTGATTGGTGGCGTTACTAATAGGTGCCTTTGCAAAATCAACCGCAGAATCAACCTCGAGAACCAAGGTGCTACGTTTAAGGACTTCAAAGGCGGTTGGACCACGAATTCGTGGATCCATGAATCGGTTGAAGCCACAGACTTGGATTATGGAAATCGAGAAGGTTTTGATGTGGCTAGGTAGAGGAGAATCGGAGAATTTGCGCTTTTACAGCGTTTATGTTGAAGGAGGAGGCTAGCTATTGGTGGCGAGCCAACAAGACTCGGGAAGGACAGGAGTAATGACTTGGGATAGGTTTAAGGAGGCATTCTTGAGACTTATTTCCACGAGAGTTGAAAGAGTCGACTAGAGGTCCGATTTTTGAGTTGAAGCAAGGAACAATGTCGATTGTCGGAGTATGCATGAAGTTCAACGAGTTGGTGAGGTTTACGCCATATCAGTCAACCTGCAGATGAGCGTAAAGGCGAAGAGGTTTGAAGGGGCTGAAACCACAGTTATCTGATGAGGGTTTCCACATTTCAATTGAAGACATTTCGTGATGATGATGGAGAAAGCGATTCTCTTTGAAAGTGGGAGGTGGTGCGGTAACAAAGCATAATCAAAGCGAGAGAAAGAAGAAAAGTGAAGGTGAAGCTAAGAGTAGTAGTAGCAGTAGTAATGGCAACAACATGAAGAGGAAGTGGAATGGGAATGGAGGAGTGGAAATCGGCAAAGAAACCAACAAAATAAGAAGTTGAAGCATGTGCTACGTGTGGAAAGTTTCATAAGGGGTGTGTGTTTCTTTGGGGAAGCGAGTATGCTTTAATTGTGGCGGGAGGGTCACATCGCCCCAAATTGCACTCAAGCTAAGAAGAATGTGTGCTTCACATGCGGATCCAAGGATCATTTTGCTCGTTAATGCCCCAAGAAGAGATCTGGTGAGACGAATGGGAGCAAGGGAAATGCTAGTGGAGGTGCGTTGGCTATTGCGGGACCAACAACAACAAATAAGCCCACGGCCGGAACCTTGACACATGACATGCAAGATGTTATGCAATCAAAGGATGTGGTGTCGGTATTATCCCGATCAATGATATTGGCGCTTATGTATTATTTGATTAGGGTGCTACTTGCTCATTTATATCGATGAATTTGCTATGAGATTAGGATTGCCTAGTGAAGAATTGAATTTCCCTTTAAACATAGAAATTACGAATAAGGAAGTAGTTCTGTTAGGTTCGTATACACAAGAAGCGTAGGGTGAACATTAAGGAAATATTTTGATGGTAGATTTGATTCCGATCGGGCTAGGAGAGTTTGACGTTATTTTGGGAATGGATTGGTTGTTCAATTATGGGGCGATAATTGGTACCGCCAAAAGAAATGTAAACCTTATGACTCCGTCAAAGGTAGTATTCAATGGTAGCAAATCGCCAAGACAAATGAGATGTTTGACGATTATGCAGGCCAAAAAGTTTTTGAGTCAAGGCTGTGTGGGTTATTTAGCTTACATAGTCGATACTCGGAAGAAGGGTGCAAAAGCGGAAGAAATACCGGTGGTTAGGGAATTTGTGGGCGTGTTTCGGAGGATTTGCTGCGGACTTACGCTGACGAGAGAAATCGAGTTCGTGATCGACTTAGCGCGAGGAACCACTCGATATCGAAAAGCCCGTCTGAGAATGGCTCGGTGGAGATGAAAGAAGCGATGGTACAACTACGAGGAGGCTGTTGGACAAGAAATACATTCAACCGAGTGTGTCACCGTAGGGGAGCACCTTTGGTGTTATTCATAAAGAAGAAGGATGGGTCGATGCGTCTTTGCATTGATTATAGAGAGTTAAACAAAGTCACTATTAAGAACAAGTATCCATTGCGAGAATAGATGACTTGTTTGATCGATTGAAGGTGCTAAATATTTCTCGAAAATAGATTTGAGAAGTGGGTACCATCGGTTGAAGGTAAGAAAGGAGGATGTCACCAAGAAGGCGACATTCGAACTCGGTATGGATATTACGAATTTTTGGTGATGTCTTTTGGTTTGACAAAGCGCCCTGCGGTGTTCATGGATTTGATGAATAGGGTGTTTAAACCATTTTGGACAAGTTTGTGGTGGTGTTTATCGATGATATTACGGTGTACTCTAAAACTCGAGAGAGAACATGTGGAACATTTTAAATCTCTATTTGGAGACGCTAAGAAAAGAAAAGTTGTATGTGAAATTCTCTAAATGTGAATTTTGGTTGGAACGTGTACAATTTCTTGGGCACGTAATTGACAAGGATGGAATTTCAGTGGATCCATCAAAGGTTGAAGCTGTGATAAATTGGGAACAACTGAGAACTCCATCAGAAGTGAGAAGTTTCTTGGGATTAGCAGGGTATTACAGACGGTTTATCCAGGATTTTTCCAAGATTGCCACTCCGTTAACAAATTTAACGAGGAAATCTGTAAAATTTGTTTGGACGGAGAAGTGTGAAGAAAGTTTCCAAGAATTGAAAAAGAAGCTAAGTATGGCACCTGTGTTGTCATTACCAGATAATACAGGAAATTTTGTGGTGTATAGTGATGCTTCACTGAGGGATTAGGGTGTGTTCTTATGCAAAAGCGGTAAAGTCATTGCGTATACATCAAGACAATTGAAAGATTACGAAAAAAGGGTATCGACTCATGATTTAGAGTTGGCGGTGGTTGTGTTTGCTCACGAAGATATGGAGCCACTATCTCTACGGAAGAAATGTGAGATTTACACTGGACCATAAAAAAGTCTGAAGTATATTTTCACACAAAAGGACTGAACATCGTCGAAAGAAGATGGATGGGCCGATAAAAGATTACGATTGTGAGATCTTTTATCATCCGGCAAAAGCAAATGTGGTTGCGAGATGCCTTGAGTAGGAAAGGTTGAGAAAAGTTGATGTTGTTAAGCGATAAGGAGGAGCTTATTACAACAATGTCAAGGTTAGAGTTGGAAATCAAATTTCAAAAGAATCGATGAAAAATTTACACGAGATAGAAGCGGTCAAACTTTGGTGGACAAAGTGAAAGCGCGCTCAGCTGCGAGGATGAGGAATGCGAGAAAAAAAGAAAGTGTGGTTGAGCGGAAAGGAAGTGAAATACAAGGTTGATCTTGATGGAATCTTTGAGATTCGAGGGGCGAATATGGGTTCAATGATACCAGAGATTAAAGAAGAAATTTTTACCGAAGCTCATAACTCGAGATATTCGATTCATCCGGGAAATGCGAAGATGTATCAAGATTTCTGGCGACATTTTGGTGGCCAAATATGAAAAGAGCGTTGCGAGAATGCGTTGCAAAGTGCTTGACATGTCGAGAGAGTCGGTAGAGCATCAAAGACCAAGTGGGTTACTTCAACCGTTGGAGATACCGGAATGGAAATGGGAACATATCACAATGGATTTTGTGGTAGGTCTTCCAACAACTCAGAAAGGATACGATGCGATTTGGGTGATAGTGGACAGATTGACAAAATCTGCACACTTTTTGCCAATAAAGATTAGATTCAATCTTGATCAGCTGGCAAAGTTATATGTTAAAGAGATCGTGTCGAGACATGGAGTTCCAGTGTCGATTGTGTCAGATAGAGATCAGGGTTCACATCAAACTTACGGAAGAGACTACTGAGAATGTATGGGAACCCGATTGCGAATGAGTATGCATATCATCCATGAAAATAGATGGCCAAAGCGAATGAAGCGATTGAGACGTTAGAAGATATGTTGAGAGCATGCATCATGGATTTCAAAGGAAGTTGGGATGAACAATTACCATTGGTGGAATTTGCTTACAATAATAGCTTTACCACGCTAGCATCGGCATCTCGCCTTATGAAGCATTATATGGCGGGAAGTGCGAGAACTCCTTTGTCTTTGGGATGAAGTTGGAGAAGCGTCAACTATTAGGACCAGAGCGGTACAACAAAGCTGCTTGAGGTTGTCAAACTCATCGAACAAGATTGATAATTTGCTCAAGATAGACAAAAGAAATATCTTTGATCAACTGAGACGAGGATCGTGTATTCGACATAGGAGATTTCGTATTCCTAAAGGTTTCTTCTTGGAAGGGAAAAATTCGATTTGGTAAGAAGGGGAAACTAAGTCCGAGATTTATTGGACCCTTCGAAGTGCTGCGAAAGGTTGGAGAGCTAGCTTACGAGGTAGCTCTACCTCCAGAATTGGAAAACATTCATAATGTTTTTCACGTGTCGGTGTTACAACCATATAAACCTGATTACAAGCACGTGATTGAGTACGAACCATTGCAGTTTGACAAAGATTTGTCATATGAAGAGGTTCCTATCCAGATAGTCGACATGAAAGAACAAGTGCTCAGGAATAAGGTGATACCTTTTGTGAAGGTAATTTGGAGAAACCACAATGTCGAAGAGGCTACGTGGGAACTCGAAGCTGAAATGATGAAGAATTACCCTGAGTTATTTGTTTAATCTGTGTCTTGATTTGGGGATGAGAATCTTTATAAGTAAGGGAGAATGTGATGAATGAATTGTTTGAATTGTGATTACGGAGAGGCGAGAATCCTTGTAAGGAGGAATGATGTAACATTCTAGAATTTTAATTGTTATATTAAATATTTATTGAATTATTTAAATATTTAATGGATGTGTTTATTGTTGAATAAATAATTGTTCAAATTTGAATTGATGTGCTTAATTATTTGTTAAATAAATAATTAAGGAAAATTAATTATTTTGCTAATTTAATTTAATTATTAAGTTAGAGAATTTTGATTAATTCAATTACTATTCTTTTTATTGGAATTTGTAATTAAAAAGGATGTGTTGGTTGATTAAATAAAGTTATAATTATATAAAATTATAATTTTGGTGGTATTGATTTATGTGATGTAGTGATTTAATAAATTGTTATTATGATTAATTTAATTAAATTAATGTGTGACAAATAACCTTTTATAAAGTAGTTATTAAAATAACTTAAAGGAGTTTTAATTAGTTTTGCCAAACAAGGCCTAATGCCTATTAAGTCTTTAATCTATTTAAGTTTTACCAAACAGGGTGTTAGGATTAATGGGTTATTTTTTTAGTTAATAACCAAACAAGCCTTATGGCTTTTGATTTTTAAAACTCATATAACTGATATCAGTTATATGTTTTGTATTATATTATATAATCAACATATATTATATTCAAATATCGTTATTTGTTAAAGGCGTTGTTATAGAGAGAGAGAGAAAAAGAAAACTCGGAGAAGAAGAAGAAGAAGAAGAAGAGAGAGAGAGGAAGAAAGGCTAGAAATTGAGAAAAAAAGAAGCTTGAGAATCAAAAAGGGTTGACCATCATCTTCTATCAAGGTATTCTTCTACCCTTTTAGTTTTAAAAGTTTTAGTTTTAGCTTTCTCCTATTTCTCTGTAAAATTCTTGTGTTAATATAGTTGTTGATTTTATGTGTGTTCATGTGATAAACTAGTGTTGTAAGGTTATTTTCATAGGATATATATGATTATAATCAATTTATTGTGGTTATGTATATGTTTGTGAAGAAAATGTTTTTACATAGAGTTTTTATGAAAATATATTGTTTAGCTTAAAGTAGAAATTGAGGGTGAATTAGTGGTTTAGTTGATAAATTGATCGTTTAATTTGTTAGAATATGTATAATCATTGATAAAGACACTTTGAATTAGTGGTTTTGGTTGAAAAACAAAAGTTACAGTGTTGATTTTCATTGAAATATAAAAAAATAAGTTTTAGCCAAAAATAGTGAATTTGGGTGTGTTAATTTTGTTGTTTATGTTGTTGTATGGGAAGAATCATGTTTAGAGTTTTTTAAATATGTTTACATGAAGTCTCTATATGATTTATCTGCTAATTAATGCATTAGAAAGCGAACTTTGTAGGCTAAAATTGGTTTTTTTGTCTTTATTCTTTGAAATTTGTGTCTGCTGAAAGTCTGCAATTCAATTGCCATGGCATGGACTTTCTTAAGATACCTTTGTGATGATCTTGCAATGACATACTCATGTATGATATGATCTGCACCTTATGATGATGATCTCATGTGCATATTTCGTACCACTGCCAATGTGACCATGATGTAAGCTTTGGGCAATGCGTATTTGAGTTAGCGAGAATGGTGCGACGATGTACTTTTTGCACACAAAATTTTAAGAAAAGTTATGTGATGATAGTAGGATACGCTAAATGTTGATTTTAGTATTTCTATACTATGAATAAGTATGTTATTAACAATTAACTTGTGTTATAACTTCGATTATGTGATTAAAAATCCAATTTTAAGCGATGAGCGATTACTTAGTTATGTTTGTAAGATGGTAATGACTAATTATGTCATGATGACATATGTTTATAGGATATTGTGATTCAGTATTGATTTGGTTTAGCCTACTGAGCAAGGCAAGTTCTTTAACTCTACTTTTAGAATTGTCTGATCGCTTAAATTTTCTTTGAGCAAGTTTTTCTAATCCTTTATCTTGTTGAACTAATTATGGTTTTCAATTCGATTATGATATAATGATGTAAGTTATTCTTGAGCAAGTTATTCTTGTATTTAACTTGTTGTTTAGCATGCAAATTTATATATTCTAATGTTGAACATTTTATCGATCAAATTGTTATGCATGGTTAGTATTCAATTCTAATTAACATTGGCTTAGTATTGTTCAAGCAAGGTGTTATAGTTATTCAAATTGTATGCTCTTAGATTATTCCTAAAGCATGACTTTAGTTTACTATGATTGATTGATCACGATTCTTCTATAGTGAAATGTTCTTGGTTTCATTCAACTAATCCTTAGTTGATGTTCGTTTGAAATCAAATTACCCTAAAGCTTATCCAAACCAAACTTTCTTTAGTGCGGACTTGTACTCTAAATCTTGAGATGAACAACCCTAATGTTATGATTAGGGGTTAACTTACAGCGTAGCGTTAAATATTTTGTGCACAATACATGATGTACGAAGGGTGATCCCCTAAGTACGAGGAGTCCTTATAGTCTTATATTTGTTAAAGTTGGAGTTGAAAGATTGCTCGTGGCTGTGGACATAGTTCATGGTCTTATGACCCTCAGTAATATTTATTCCACATTTTGGATGTCAGTTTCTGATTATAGATGATAGAGTACTATTCATTGTTGATGAGCCTATTATTGGCAGTTATTATTACTATACTCTTATTGATTTCATATTGGATCTAGTGAGCAATTGTTTTGCTCACTCTTGCATATTTTAAAACTCATTGTAGCTAAAGAAGAGAAGGTAGATGAACCTTCGTCTAGCAAAGGAAAGGGAAAAATGTGCAAGTGATGAAGACTTGTAATTTTACTTTGATTGAGATGTTAGATTTTTATTATGATGATCTTAGACTTGGTTTTAATGAAGTTTATTTAATTTCTGCATTTGAATGATTGTAATTAAAGGTTAGATAACCTAGGAGATTTTATTATGTAACCCTTTAATGGGAAAGGTTTTATTTATCCAGTTTTATTGTGATTGGGTAGTTAGATATGAATGTTTGATTAAGTGAACACCAGATCCTGTGGGAATGAAGTACCTGGATTTGGGGGTGTCACAGAAGACGGCATTCAGAACTCAGTATGGACATTACGATTTTCTGGTGATGTCTTTTGGATTGACCAATGCCCCTGCTGCATTCATGGATTTTATGAACAGGGTGTTCAAACCATTCTTGGATAAGTTTGTGGTGGTATTCATTGATGACATCCTGGTGTTGTAACAATCCGGGAATTTAAATTGTAATATTAAATATATATTAAATTATATAAATATTTATTTGATGTGTTTATTATTGAAATTGATGAAATAAAAATTTTATTATTGATGTGGTTATTATTATTAAATATTTATGAATTAAATTTATTAGATAATATTCTAAATTAAATTAATTTATAATTTAGAGAGTTGTAATATAACATGAGATGTTATATTGTTGTTTTAATTTAATAATTTAAAGTGGTATGTTAAATTATTAAGTAAAGTTATAATGAGATTATAATTATGTGTTATTTTTTAAGTGAAATATGTATTTAAAATATAGTATGTGTAATTAATTTATTTGACTAATATTGAATATGGAAATCTTTATTAAAATAAATTAAATGAGTTTAATTTAGTTTTGACCAAACAAGACTTAAAAATATTAAGTCTTTATTTTAAAGACTTTTTTGCCAAACAAAGCCTTATGGCTTTTGGATTTGTAAATTTTGAATTTTAATTATAATAATAATATAAATTAAATAAATTAAATAATAAATATAATATATTTATAACCTAAGTTTTATATCTATAACTGATATTCTAATAACTAGACGTATTAAGGTTATCAGTTTTTTTTATCTATACGCTTAAGTGTGTTTTAGTTTTGCGTGAATTGTCTTTTAGCCTAAGAGGAAGAGAAGTTCAGAGAAGCTTGAGAGGGTTGAGAGAGAACCTAAGGATTTCCAAGCATTTTCAATGTTTAACAAAGAGGATTACAAGCTAAGTGAAGGTAATTTTACATAACCATTAGAATTATATATATATATACACACACACACACATATATATATAAGTTTACGACAAAATTTTATACTCTGTGAATTTCATTTGTTTTTCGAATTGTTGTTATATAACATGTTTATGGTGATTGCATATATTTATGATGTTAGAGTATGTAGTTAGGCAAGAATTCGTATGCTAATTACAGTTAAAAGTAGAAAATTTTGACAATATATGTGTGTGTTCTTATACATGGCATATGACAGTAACAAATTTGATGGTTAAAGTGTATACGAATTGTAAAAAATTGAACTGTGAATTGTTAATTAGGTATGAAATAAAGAGAACTTAGTTCAAAAGAATCAAATTGGTGTATCATTATGATTACAGTGTTCACTCTGTCAAGAAGTGTCAAAAATGGAGTTTTTGGTTTTAAAATATGTTATTCTAGTATTTAATTTTTCTAGAATTATGGTTTAAGTTGTGTTAATTTAGTATTTGTATGCTTGGTGAAGTTTATGTGTATTTTTCATAAGTTATACATGTTAATTGGTGTTAGAAATTAAGACGTAATTTTGTTCTGTGTTTTGTTTTGGGGTGTTCTGTAATTCGGAGCCCCAGCCCCAAATTTCGCACCCCATCGCCAAATTTCGCGCCCCATCACCAAATTTCATGCCTCAGCGCCAAAAATAGGCCAGAAGTTCGCTTGGTATACATCGTCTCGCTTACTTCATATTTGGAAAATTGGTGCAGGTCGGACAGTTTTGACCTCCTGTAGTAAAATGGCCATAACGTTTTCATACGAACTCCGATTTAGGTGATTCAAGATGATTCGGAAAGAGGACGAATAGTCCTATAACTTTTATTCTTTAAGGGTTTCAATTTGAAATCGTTATGAATGGTCAAAATGGCCATCTTTAGGACTATTGTGTATTTGGAGCCAATCAGAGGGCGTCGGGATGCGCGAATGCAAGTGCAATCTTTTGTGTATTAGTATAACTTAATGATAACATGTTGGACATGTAATAGGATATTGTATCAAGTTGTTAATGTGTATGTGGTGCAATGACATGATCACTTAAGTAGTTGTAATAAAGCCAAAATGTAATGTTCATGAAAAGATGCGATGTTATTTAAACTTAAACTTAGTTAGTAGCTATACTAAAAGTAAAAAAGCAACTCATGAAGGTAATGTTAGTATAACTAATGTGTATTTTCAATACATTTGGTATGTGTAGGACATGGGGTGAACGTGAGTAGTGATTGTTTAACCTATGCACGAGGAAAGTTCCCTACCCTTTGCTACTTTATTATTCAGCAAGGTTACTTTTCACTGTTATGTTATACTTATGCAAATTCTCTATTTCTAATCTCTTGTTTAATGATTTATTGTCATGCAAGTTCTTTAACCCTCATTTATTGTTGAGCAAGTTAGTTAATCTTTGTTTATTTATTCCAATCGAGATTACCTTGGTTATTCAAAGTCTGTACTCATTTATTGTTGAGCAAGTTAGTTAATCTTTATCTCTTTATTCAAAGTCTGTATTATTATTATAAGAAGTGCGTTTATTCAGCTACTAATAACTGTTGTTTGATCTTCGTTCTTCAATATCATTGTAATATCTTACGTTATTGTACCGAACTCTAAGTTGCTTAGCGATTCTTTACCAATTCAACTAATCCTTAGTTGATGAATGTTCTAAACTCTAAATTACCCTTGAACCTTGAAGTCTACCCAAACCAAACTTCCTTTGGTTTGTTTATGTACTCACAAAACTTTGAAAGCATGTTGTCAATGATAACATTTGTTCAACTTAGAAATTGTTAATACTCTAGCCCTTATTGATTCATCGATATACCTTGTTCATGAAGATATTATTATCAAACCCTTGAATAGTTATTGGTTCCTATTTAATTCAACCAGTACTTGGTTGATGAGCATTCTAAAAATCTAGACTTCCTTTGAAGTTAATTCCCAACCAAACTTCCTTTGGTTCGAAACCTGATAATCTAAGCTGAGATGAACAACCCTATATCAGGGGATTATTTTTGAGCTACTAATGATAGCGTTAAAATGTTTTGTAATACATAGTACAAAGGGTTGATCACGGAGATGCGGAATGATGGTCCATATAGTCGTTTAGGCATTAAAGGTTCTGATAGAAACACAAGTGAACCTAGGACATAGATGATGATTATAGTCTTTTAGACTTTTAAAGGTTAAAGTAAAAATACTTGTAAACCAAGAATAGAGTTCGTGGTCTTGTGACCCTCAATATATTCTTTGATGTTGTTATCTATTGTTAACTTAAACGTTCATTATTCCTTTGAACTCATAGCTGTTGAATTAATTTTCTTGTTCCGGTAAGAATACTTTACCATTGAAAGCTCAGTTAATTGTCATTCATAAAACGTTATTGTATATTATCCTTCTTGTGGGCATTTGTTTGCTCACTCTTACACAAAACAATGCAGATGAAGTTACGAAGTTTGAAAAACTTTATACAAGCAAGGGCAAGGACAAAGTGTTTGATTACACCACAACGTTTAATTTATATTTTATTTATGAAGCTTATGTAATAGATTTAGTTATAATCATGTTTTAATTTTCTGCGAATGATTGTAATAAAGGTTAGATGACCTGGGATTTATTTTAGATGATTTAACCCTTTAATGGGAGATTAATTATTTAAACTTTTGAGTTTAATTATATCCTTTGTTTATGGGTAGTTAGTTATGATTTATTTGGACAGTGAACACCAAATCCGTGGGGTTGAAGTGCCCGAATTTGGGGGTGTCACAAGTTGGTATCAAAGCCTTAGGTTATAAACCTTAGGTGGGGAAACCTTAGGCTATAACCTTCTAGGAGATCGAAAATATAGAGGTGATAAACTCTTATCGAGTTGTTAAGGAGGAAGTAATAAAATACTTATGTGTTTATGTGTTAATGACGCAAGTACTTAGGAGTAGCAAGTATTATACACATTTAAGTCATGGGGTTGTTAAACTTTATTGTCGAGAAATGAGAAGGTCTAGCGGTAAAGCACCAAGCCATGTTAGCGCAAGAAGATGTCGCGACTCAAGACCTTACTGCTCAATTTGCAGATGTAGAGCGGATATTAGCTCAGTCAGAATATTAAAGAGGATAGTTATTAGCTGGGAATGAGATTGCGTAGGAATGACTAGGAAAAGAAGTCAGCAAAGCGTGCGAGTGCTGAAGACACGAGGGTGAAGGCTTCTAAATGCATTGATTGTGTTGAAGACAAGTTGAAGAAGGCCAAGTGAATGATGGAACTTAGAATTTAGTATTTTATTTTCTATAAAGGTTGAGATTTATTTTTGCTATGTGATAGATCGTCAATGGTTCGTATCATGGAGCAAAGAGCTTGATGAAGTTATCTGATGTGGAATGTTCTTGTAGATTGCAAGAAAAACATTAAGATTATTTATAAATCACGATGAAAATTAATAAAATGTAAATCCTAACTTTTGAAATAAATAGTGAGATATGATGAAGTAATCCTAAAATTTTATTATTACAGGTATAAATAGCAGTGAGGTTATTTTGTGATGTGGTGATGTAATAAATGAATAAATACATCGTTATTTATTTATTATCTATAAGTGGTTAAGATAAGTTTGAAAATTTTAATGCGTGTGTGAACGATGATCTAATGGTATAAATTTTAAGCGATGAAGATGCCGCCTAGAAGAAGGCAAAGAACGTCGGCGAGAGACCCAAGGAATATGCATACAATAGGGAAGCTAACACAAATCCAGTGCCACAATTGGTGAATTTTCTGGTGGGAGCACTCGCAAATCAACTGAATTTTTGGCTATACAATCAAATCTCGATGTTCCAACCAAATTCGTTTACAACAATTTGGAAAGAACGATTGATGTAAAAGCGGGGAAGGTGTCTGTTGGCATACTGATTAAAGCGAGAGGGAAAGAAGAGTGCGAGATGATAAGGTGGATGATTGTTATCTAGGTAACACACGGAAAAGAAAGTGGGACAATAATAACTTTGAAAAAATCGTGAAGGAAGGAAAAGAAGAAGGTGGGCGTGTAGCAGCTGCGGAAAGAAATATGTAGGTGTTTGTTTGAAGGGAAAAAGGGTGTGCTTTAATTGTGGTTTGAAGGGCCACATTGCACCAAAGTGTTCAAGACTGAGGAAAGAGCTTGCTTCACGTGTGGATCGAAGGAGCACTTGTCTCGAGAGTGCCCAAAGAAAGCGGTAGGAAAAGCAAGTGGAAGCAAAGGGGGCAGTGGCAAACTAGTTATTGTAGAATCAGCTCCGCCGAGTCGACCAACCGAACAATCAACCAACATGACCATCCAGGACGTAATGCAAGGTATGGTTCCGATCAGTTATCTATACGGTAACGTGTTATTTAATTCAAGTGCCACTTGTTAATTTATGCCTGATGAATTCGTTTAGAAACTAGATTCGCTTCGAGAAAAGTTAGATTACTCCCTAAATATGGAAAGAGTGAATATTGATTCTTTTAAGTTGATGTGTAGAATTTATGTATTGGAATTAATATGGCTTTTTGTGATGTCTCTACCAGATAATACTGAGAATGTTGTGTTGTATAGCGACGCATCCTATAATATACTAGGTTGTGTGTTTAGGCGGGAAGCTGATTGACAGGGTCATTTCTTATGTATCGCGTCATTTATAATTTTTATGTGAAAGGATATCCGACTCATGATTGAGCTAGAGCTGATAGTGGTTGCCCTGAGGATTTAACGATATTACTTTTGGATAGTAGTGTGAGATATAAACAAACCATAAGTGTCTAAAGTATATAGGGGTATTTAAGCGTGTGTTGAAGTGATAGTAGGAGTTGATCAAGGATTGTGAATGCAAAATCCTAAACGATCGTGGTTGCTGACGTCTTAAGAAAAAAAAGTAGTAGTTATTCTTGTTAACTGTGCAAGATGGGTTCATAATAGAAATGACTAATTTGTGGTAAGAGGTAAGATATATGAAAAGTCAGAGGAGAAGCTATTCAGATGGAAAACCATACAGCTTTGTTGGATAGGGTAAAGGAAGAGTAGCTCCAAGATGAAGTTGTCAAATTCATAATCGATACTAAAGGATAGTTGAAAGTAGAAGGAAGAAACTAGCTTTCGCTAATGCTAGGAATTGAAAATGAAGTTTTGCGTAAAATTTATATATTGAATCAACTAGGAAGCACAAAAATATATATTGCCTTCGATAATAATATGTGTGGCAAGATATGGTGATAGAGTTTATAGTATGTCAAAGTTAGCATGTTACCTATCGATCAGTGTGCGAAGTTATATGTTAACAAAAAAAATTTAAGACACGGTGTTTCAGTGTCAATTGTGTCGAATTTTCACGATTCATATTGAATTTTCAGAAAGGGTTTGCAA
Organism: Panax quinquefolius; assembly: GCA_020205615.1. Classification (NCBI taxonomy): domain Eukaryota; kingdom Viridiplantae; phylum Streptophyta; class Magnoliopsida; order Apiales; family Araliaceae; genus Panax; species Panax quinquefolius. Next base: position 125,931,340 of record CM035163.1, on the reverse strand, counting down.
GAACATGTGGAACGCAATTAGAAATAAGTATGTCATATTGTTTACAAATCGATTGTCAAACTAAAAAGAAATCCAGACATCGGAAGGCATGCTAAGCGAACGAGAAGTTTTCGATAACGTCATACGAGGAATCCGCATCGAGCAAGTTATGGGCAAGTTAAAAATAATTGAAGAGTAAGGTAATGTTCGGTGGGATTTCAACTGAGGACTCATATAGTGACTAAGTCGTACAAACTTTTGTATGGGCAAAGGTTTTGTGCATATACTTGGTTTATCACATTGATAATCATTGGAATGTCGGTATCACGCTATCCATGTATATGTGGTGGAAAGGTGATTCTTTTCTCATGTATATATTTGATAGTTAGATGATATTAGGATTAGGCTCGGTTCTTAAAACTAAAGCATATAGAAAGTTTGTGACTCATAATCATATGGTATGTTTTGATCCACTCAGCGAATGGACGCCTATGGTCTGACTAGGATAAGTTCCTAAACTCATATGATTGTGGCAAGAGAAGCTTGAGAGGGTTGAGAGTATTGAGAGAAAACCTAAGGATTTCCAAGCATTTTCAGTGTTTAACAAAGAGGATTACAAGCTAAGTGAAGGTAATTTTACATAACCATTAGAATTATATATATATACATATATAAGTTTACGACAAAATTTTATACTTTGTGAATTTCATTTGTTTTTCAAATTGTTGTTATATTACCTGTTTATGGTTATTGAATATAATTATGATGTTAGATTATGTAGTTAGGCAAGAATTCGTATGCTAATTATAGTTAAAGGTAGAAAATTTTGACAGTATATGTGTGTTCTTATACATGGCTTATGACAGTAACAAATTTGATGGTTAAAGTGTATACGAATTGTAAAAAATTGAACTGTGAATTGTTAATTGGGTATGAAATAAAGAGAATTTAGTTCAAAAGAATCAAATTGGTGTATCATTATGATTACAGTGTTCACTGTGTCAAGAAGTATCAAAAATGGAGTTTTTGGTTTTAAAATATGCTATTATAGTATTTAATTATTCTAGAATTATGGTTTAAGTTGTGTTAATTTAGTATTTGTATGCTTGGTGAAGTTTATGTGTAATTTGCATAAGTTATACATGTTAATTGGTGTTAGAAATTAAGACATAGCTTTGTTTTGTGTTTTGTTTTGGGGTGTTCTGTAATTCGGAGACCCAGCGCCAAATTTCGTACCCCAGCGCCAAATTTCGCGCCCCATCGCCAAATTTCACGCCTCAGTGCCAAAAATAGGCCAGAAGTTCGTGCCCCAGCGCTGGAATTCGCGCCCCAACACTAGAATTGGGCCCTGACACCATCTCTCACGTATTATTTGGAAAAGTGGTGCAGGTAGAGACGATTTGACCTCCTATAGTAAAATGGCCACAACATTTTCATACGAACTCCGATTGAGGTGATTCAAAATGATTCGGAAAGAGGACGAATAGGCCTATAACTTTTGTTCTTTGAGGTTTTTAATTTGAAATCGTTATGAAGGGTCAAAATGGCCATATTTAGGACTGTTGTGTATTTGGAGCCAATCGGAGGGCGACGGGATGCGCGAATGCAAGTGCAATCCTTTGTGTATTAGTATAACTTAATAATAACATGTTTGACATGTAATAGGATGTTGTATCAAGTTGTTAATGTGTATTTCGTGCAATGACATGATCACTTAAGTAGTTGTAATAAAGCCAAAAAGTAATGTTCATGAAAAGATGCGATGTTATTTAAACTTAAACTTAGTTAGTAGTTATACTAAAAGTAAGAAAGCAACTCATGAAGGTAATGTTAGTGTAACTAATGTGTATTTTCAATACATATGGTATGTGTAGGACTTGGGGTGAACGTGAGTAGTGATTGTTTAACCTATGCACGAGGCAAGTTCCCTTACCTTTGCTACTTTATTATTCAGCAAGGTTACTTTTCACTGTTATGTTATACTTATGCAAATTCTCTATTTTAATCTCTTGTTTAATGATTTATTGTCATGCAAGTTCTTTAACCCTCATTTATTGTTGAGCAAGTTAGTTAATCTTTGTTTATTTATTCCAATCGAGATTACCTTGGTTATTCAAAGTCTGTACTCATTTATTGTTGAGCAAGTTAGTTAATCTTTATCTCTTTATTCAAAGTCTGTATTATTATTGTAAGAAGAGTGTTTATTCAGCTACTAATAACTGTTGTTTGATCTTTGTTCTTCAATATCATTGTACTATCTTACGTTATTGTACTGAACTCTAAGTTGCTTAGCGATTCTTTACCAATTCAACTAATCCTTAGTTGATGAATGTTCTAAACTCTAAATTACCCTTGAACCTTGAAGTCTACCCAAACCAAACTTCCTTTGGTTTGTTTATGTACTCACACAACTTTGAAAGCATGTTGTCAATGATAACATTTGTTCAACTTAGAAATTGTTAATACTCTAGCCCTTATTGATTCATCGATATACCTTGTTCATGAAGATATTATAATCAAACCCTTGAATAGTTAGTGGTTCCTATTTGATTCAACCAGTACTTGGTTGATGAGTGTTCTAAAAATCTAAACTTCCTTTGAAGTTAATTCCCAACCAAACTTCCTTTGGTTCGGAACCTGATAATCTAAGCTGAGATGAACAACCCTATATCAGGGGATTATTTTAGAGCTACTGTGATAAGCGTTAAAATGTTTCTTGTAATACATAGTACAATGGGGTGATCACAGAGTGCGGAATGATGGTCCATATAAGTCGTTTAGGCTCGTAAAGGATTCTGGTAGAAACACAAGTGAACCTAGGACATAGATGATGATTATAGTCTTTTAGACTGTTAAAGGTTAAAGTAATAATACTTGTAAACCTAGAATAGATTTCGTGGTCTTGTGACCCTCAATATATTCTTTGATGTTGTTATCTATTGTTAACTTAAACGTTCATTATTCCTTTGAACTCATAGCTGTTGAATTAATTTTCTTGTTCCGGTAAGAATACTTTACCATTGAAAGCTCAGTTAATTGTCATTCATAAAATGTTATTGTATATTATCCTTCTTGTGGGTATTTGTTTGCTCACTCTTTCACAAAACAATGCAGATGAAGTTACGAAGTTTGAAAAACTTTATACAAGCAAGGGCAAGGACAAAGTGTTTGATTACACCACAACGTTTAATTTATATTTTATTTATGAAGCTTATGTAATGGATTTAGTTATAATCATGTTTGAATTTTCTGTGAATGATTGTAATAAAGGTTAGATAGCCTTGGATTTATTTTAGATGATGTAACCCTTTAATGGGAGATTAATTGTTTAAACTTTTGAGTTTAATTATATTCTTTGTTTATGGGTAGTTAGTTATGATTTATTTGGATAGTGAACACCAAATCTGTGGGGTTGAAGTGCCCGAATTTGGGGGTGTCACAGGTGTACTCCAAATCTAAAGAAGAACATGTGGAACATTTACGTTTGACGTTGGAGACACTAAGAAAGGAAAGGTTGTACGTGAAATTCTCTAAGTGTGAATTTTGGCTAGAACGTGTACAATTTCTTAGGCATGTGATTGACAAAGATGGGATTTCAGTGGATCCATCAAAAGTTGAAGCTGTAATCAATTGGGAACAACCAAAAACACCTTCGGAGGTGAGGAGTTTCTTGAGACCGGTAAAATTTATTATAGGCCGGTTTATTCAGGATTTTTCTAAGATTGCCACTCCGTTAACAAATTTGACAAGGAAAGCTGTAAAATTTGTTTGGACGGAGAAGTGTGAAGAAAGTTTTTAAGAATTGAAAAAGAAGTTAAGTGTGGCACTTATGTTGTCATTACCAGATAATATAGGAAATTTTGTGGTGTATAGTGATGCCTCACATAAAGGGTTGGATTGTGTTCTTATGCAGAATGGAAAAGTTATTGCTTATGCATCAAGACAATTGAAGGACTATTAGAAAGGATATCTGACTCATGATTTAGAGTTGGTTGCAGCGGTATTTGCTCTAAAAATATGGAGACACTATCTCTATGGAGAAAAATGTGAGATATACACAGATCATAAGAGTCTGAAATATATTTTCACTCAGAAGGACCTGAACATGCGTCAAATGAGATGGATGGAATTGATAAAAGATTACGATTGAGAGATCTTTTATAATCCAAGCAAAGAGAATGTGGTTGCAGATGCTTTAAGCAGGAAAGTTCGGGAAAAGTTAATGCTGATAACCACTCAGGAGGAGCTTATTTCAGCAATGACAAAACTGGAGTTGGAAATAAAATTTCTGAAAAAAGCCGACGAACGACGTACAAGGTAAAGAATGCTCAACTATAAGATGAAGAATATAGAAAAATCAAGGAGAAAGTGGTTGAGGGTAGTGAAGTGAAATACAAGATCGATACCGAAGGATTGCTAAGATTCGAGGGAAGAATTTGGGTTCCAGCAGTACCAGATATTAGAAAAGAAATATTGACCAAAGCTCATAGCTCAAGATATTCGATTCATTCGGGAAGTACGAAGATGTATCGAGATTTATGATGACACTTTTGTTGGTCAAACATAAAAAGAGATGTCATAGAATATGTTGTGAAATGTTTGACGTGTCAAAGAGTAAAGGCAGAGCATCAAAGGGCGAGCGGATTACTTCAACCGTTGGAAATACCAGAATGGAAGTGGGAACACATCACAATGGATTTTGTGGTGGGTCTTCAAACTACTCAGAGAGGGTACGATGCGATTTGGGTGATAGTGGATAGACTGACAAAATTAGCACACTTTTTGCCAATAAAGATTAGATTCAATCTTAACCAGTTGGCAAAGTTGTACGTTAAAGAAATCATTTTGAGACATGGAGTTCCAGTGTCAATTGTGTCAGATAGAGATCTGCGATTCACGTCAAACTTCTAGAAGAGACTACAATAATGCATGGGAACACAGTTGAGAATGAGTACAGCTTACCATCCGCAAACAGATTGCCAAAGCGAACGAACAATCCAGACGTTAGAAGATATGCTTAGAGCATGCATCATGGATTTCAAAGGGAGCTGGGATGAACATTTACCATTGGTGGAATTTGCCTACAATAACAGTTACCATGCAAGCATCGGCATGCCATCTTACGAAGTATTGTACGGCAGGAAGTGCAGAACTCCACTGTGCTGGGATGAAGTTGGTGAACGCCAAATGTTAGGACCGGAACTGGTACAGCAAACTGCTGACGTTGTTAAACTCATTAGGACAAGATTGATAGTTGCTCAACATGAATGTTGCAAAAGCAGTCTTTTGATTATCCCCTACCCTAGCACCATCAAAAACATTATATATCTCCATGATCCAGGTATGTGCCTCAATCGGATTCGTGGACCCACGGAACTCTGGTGGCCCAACCGCCTTGAAGTCCTTAAATGTTGCAGCTTGATTCTGTGGCTAATTCTGTAATGCTCCCGTCAGTAGCGTTAAGAATTGCTGAACTGGATTAACCTTAGCATTATTGTTATTCTCAGGGGTCCTTTTTCGTGGTTGACGTCTTGGAGGCATTTTCTTTTAACATACACTCATTAGATTCTATTAAATCTTGTAAGTATTTACTCCTTAATTTGCACACTATAAAAGATTATCACATAACACATAACACTTTGAATAAAATAATAACTTTTATTCATCCATAATCTTTTAGGAAACATAAAAACAATAGCATCACTGCTATTTACATTACTTCCCTGAACTAAAAAAGTTTCAGGATAACTTCATCATCATCATATCCCATTGGTTATATCATACCCGGGATTTACATCTTATTTACTCACTAATCATATAGTAATTACATTTATGACAACCTACTAAAATATTGCATAGCCTTACGACGCTCCTCTTCCATAATATGAAACATTGTTCGGTGATCTAACATATATGATTGCAGCGTCTCGAACTGAATTGGATAACACATGACCCGATCTTGAGCTCGATTGAACACGCTATTAAAAACACTATTCATCTCTTCCATCTTGATCCTTTTTACTTGTACCTCTCTCTCTCTGCTACCCCAGCTTGTTGTGAAGCTTCCTCATATGCGTCTTCGGCTCTTGCCCTCTTAGTAGACTCCTCTTTCAATTTGTTCTTCAGCTCTGTGATCTCCTCTGTCAGTTGCTCGTTCTCTCTTTCAGTGTGGATCAGCTTCCCTTCGACATTATTCAGACGTTCATCTCGATCCTGGATCTCATTGTCCTTCTGCGCCACTGCGATTTGTTGTTCAGCTACTATCTCTTCCAACTCCTTGACTCTATCCTGAAGTTCAACATCGCGGTCATATACTTCATCGTATATACGGGCAGCTATCGAGTTTAGTAGAATCTCTTCCTTCTCGTCCTCCTCATCCTCATTCGACTATGGCAGCTCAACGGAGTCCTCCTCGTTCGTTTCTATCTCATCATCCTCGTCAAGTAAACCCTCCTTCTTAACCACTATGACCAACGAAGTTGTTTCCCATAGCAGTAGTTGTTCCCAAATCACCTGAATATCTCGAGGCTCTTCCTCCCTAGGCATCTGGGATCCTTCCTCTCTGGCCTGACTGGATTCTCCTACATTAGCCAACCTGACAACAAAATTTTTAAGTTTAAATTACTAATCATTACTACTCGACACTCACGAGCACATAGGTTGTAATCACATAAGCACATAAGTGTTTTATTACTTCTTCCTTAAATCTCGATAATAGTTTATCACCACTATCTTTTCAAATGTTACTTCCTAAGGCTTTTCCCCCACCTAAGGTTCATAACCTAAAGCTTTGATACCAACTTGTGACACCCCCAAATCCAGGTAATTCATTCCCACAAGACTTGGAGTTCCCTTTCCATTCATTCATATTTATCCACCCAACTATAATAAAATTAAATTAGAAATCCTCCCTTTAAAGGGATTACATCATTAATCCAAAAGTCTTCCCACGTTATCTATGTAACGATCGAGAAATTTATAATTTAATTTAAATATTTATTGAATTAAATAAATATTTTAAATAATTTATTTATTGAGGAAAATAAATAATTAATGAATTGTGGTGAATTAATTTGGTAACTAAATTAATTAATGTTAATTAAATTGAATAATGATAATTTTATTTGAAGGATTTAATTTAAGGAAATAATTAAATTAATTATGTGTCTAATTTATTAATTAAATTAGATATATAATTATTTATTAATTATAATATATAATGATAATAAAATTTTATTATTATTATAAGTTATTTAAATTAGCTAAACTAAAGTTATTTAAATTAACTAAATTAATGGTGTGACATGAAAACTATATAATAAGAATAATATAAAAAATAATTTAGTTTATGGAGTTATGTGGTAGCCAAACAAGACCTTATGGCCTTTGGCTTATTCATTTTGGACGCCTTTTGTTATTTTTTCTAACGGAAGAGTAATGGGTAGGGTGCTTTATTATTATACGCATTCTATTTCTGTGCCTAAAGCTAGCTAGATATAAGAGAGTTAGAGAGAACTTGGAAGAAAAGAGAAAAACACAGTGATATTGAGTTGGAGAAGAAGGGTTTTGGAAAAGGGTTGCTATCAACTTTGCTATCATACAATCAAAGGAATTTAGGTATAATCTACCCCTAATTCTAATTTTTAGTCTTGTAATTTTCTATTCTCTGAAGTTGGTTTTGTGGAATTGTTGTACAAGATGTTATTGATTATATATATGTATACTCTTGATAAATTGGTTGGTTATCATCTGTGATTGTATATCAGTTATCAAATTCATGTAAATTGGGTGTAGAAAGAAAAAGGAAAAATCATAGTGTATATGTTCATATAATATGGCTTAGAAAGTACAAAATTTCATGCTTAATTCGCGTTAGAATTTGCAATTTGATGTTAGAATATGTTTGTATGTTAAGAAACGAAAGCGGCGTAATTAGAATCGTGTCAATTGAATGAGAAACGAATCGTGGTGATCGAATTCGCTAAGGGTGTCAAAAATAGAGTTTTCATGAGAAAACATGAAATTTAAGGAATTAAAATAGTTTAATTTGATGTTTGATTGTTCTAAGTCGATGAATATGTGAGGAAACATGTTTGTGTTAGTTTTATATCAATTAGTGGTGCTAATTTCACTTATTTGAGGGTGAAATTCGTGTTAGTTGGGCTAAAAAGCGAAAACCTTCATGCATTTTGCATTTATGGTCAAATCGTGTGCACCGGTAGCAATTACTTATGGCTAGTGCAGGCCAAAATTGTATGGCCAAGGCCAAAATGGTGCAACCACGCCTTGATCCATGTAAGCTTAAGTAGTATGGCAATTTTGCGTATATACCCCGATCTGAGACATTGAAGTTTGCGCTTATTTTGTAGGATGTGTAATGGACTTATGTTGGTTAAGCAAGCATGTTAATGATGTTAAAACATAATAGTAAACTATAATAATAGATTTTGATGTGATGTAATTCAAAATGTAAAGATTTTAAGTGGTTGTTTAGTTAAGCTATGTAATGAACCAAATATGCTTTTAAGAGTTAAACATAAATGATAAGGTTTATGTTGGTTTATAGTGGGATTTGAGGCGTTAAAGGTGTTAACCAACATGTTTAGATGTTAGGTTAAGGTTATGACCTAAATGATGGTTTAAACCCTAAAGCTAATATTCATACAACTAATTGTTGTTGTAATTTCAATGATATATGTAGGGTAATTGGAGATTATATTACATTTTGTGTAGCTTATATACAAGGCAAGTTTCTAAACCTTACCTCTTTACATTGAGCAAGTTTTTATCCTAAACTTTTATTGTTGAAGCTTTCTAACTTCATTCTTTTATTAATGAATGCAAGTTCTAAACTTTGATTGAGCGAGATTATTGATTCTATTCTTATATACGATTGAATAAGCTCTTGTAACCTAATTCGTTACATTGAATGAGTTTCACATTTCGTTTCTTGTTATTATTATTCAAAATTATATTGCTTTAATTCATCGATTCAAATGAGATTGTTCTAACTCTTTTAAATATAGCACTTTGCATAAATATCATGCTTATTCAAATTATATATTATTGATATCGATCTTTGATTTGAATAGCCTTGTTCGGTTATACATTCTTGTATTAAACCTTCAAGTAGTATGCAAACCTTTATTGATGAATTAAATAGCTGAATAGTGTTCTAAAATTCTAGAAACAACGATAAGCTAGTTCCAAACTAAACTTTCTTTAGTGTGAAAATTCTAAATTCAAATGAGACGAACAACCCTAACATAGGGGGATTTTTTATGCGATGTAATGTTTAGATGTTTGTGCACAATACATGGTACAAAGGGTTGATCCCCCTAAATACGTTAAGAAGGGTTTGTATAGTCTAAATGACTATTAAGGTTGAGGTAATAATACCTAAACACCGGAGACATAGTTCGTGGTCTTAAGACCCTCGAGGGCGTTGATTTCGAACTTGTTTTTTCTATTTTGATTCGTAGAACAAGTTCATTATTGTTAAACAATCGTTGTTCATTCTCATGTTGTTATCATTACTATTTTCTATATCGGTGAGCAATTGTTTGCTCACTCTTGCAATTAACACTATGACTAAGGTTGAAAAGTTGATGAGCCATCTACTAGTAAAGGGAAAGGCAAAGATGTCCAAGTGTTGAAGACTTATGAAATTAATTTAAATGTTTTATGTTATGAGACTTGTTTTATTTTATGATGTATTTCAAAAACCGATGTAATAAATTTAAGGTTAGATTACAGGATTGTTTTTAAGATGATGATGTAACCCTTTAATGCGAAAGATTATTGTTTAAGTTATTTAAATTATATCTTTATCCTTTATGATGGGTAGTTAGATGAAATGGGTTTGGATAGTGAACACAAATCTCATGTGGAAATGGAGTACCTGGATTTGGGGGTGTCGCTGAGTTGGTATCAAAGCCTTAGGTTATGAACCTTAGGTAGGGGAAACCTTAGGAACTAACCCTTAAGGAAACAGAAAATATAGAGGTGTCTAACTCTTATCGAGTTTAAGAAATGGATTAAGGTATCCATTGAAGCCAAATAATAAAAGACATTATGTGTTATGTGTTAATAACTTATGTGCTCACGAGTATCGAAAAATGTTAAGTAAAACTTAAATATTTTGTTGTCAGGATGTCTAACGATGGAGGATCCAGTCCAGCTAGGGAGGTGATACCTCAGGATGTCGAACCCCGGGATATTCACATAGTACGGGAGTAGTTGATCCAGGAGGATGAGCCTATGACTGATCCCGAATAGTTCTGAGGAGATAGAGGAGGATGATGAGGAAGAGGATCCTGAGGAGTTTCCACAAAACTCCATATCATCTGAGATGTATGATGCTTTGTACGATCGTAACATAGAACTACAGGACAAGGTTGAGGAGCTGAAGGAGATGGTCGAAATGCATCACGCTTCGATGGAGTAGAAGGATGCGGAGATTCAGGAACTCGACTCACGCCTTGGAAACACAGAGTGGGACCTAGTTCATACCAAGAGTCAGCATGAAGATCTGTTGGCGGTGAATGAGAAGATGAAGACTGACATAGAGAAATTAAAAGATGACTTCAAAGAGGAATCAGCTAAGCGCGCAAAGAAGCGAGAGGATGCTTGGATGAAGGCGACTCGACTCAGCGTGCTGAGGCCGTCTTGAGGCTAAGGTCCAGGTGAAGAAGGCCAAGATGAACGAGATGGATTACGCTTTTAATTCTGCGATTGATAGGGCCCAGGATCGAGTCTTTTATTACCCACCTCAGCTTGAAGACTCGTCGTGGTTTGTGATGGATCGTAGAACAGTGTACCGCACCATGGAGGAAGAGCGTCGAGAAGCCTTACGACGTCTTAATATACCTAGATAGAATAAGAGTGATATTAATATGTGGTTAATTATGTGAATAAATAAATTATGAATCCCTTAGATTGAGATGAATAAAGGGATAGTATGAGTATGTAATCCTGAAACTTGTCTAGTTCAGGAAAATGAATGTTTATAGCATTTATGCTATCTTTAGTATGTTCTAAAACTTTATGAATGAATAAAAGTTTATTTGAAATGTTATGTGTTATAGCTTTAATCTTGGAATGTTTAAGTTAAACTTCAAATAATCAAGAAGTTGAGTAATGAACTAATAAGCATATATTTTAACAGAAAATTCCTCCTAGAAGAAGACAACCACGTCAGCAAGCACCTCCTGAGGGGTCTACTAATAATAACAACGAGACCAACGCTAATCTGGGTTCGTGCGGTTGGTAGCTCTCTGCTCATTAATGGTGCACTTGCGAATCAACCGCAAGCTCAAGTCACGACCTTCAAGGAATTCAAAGCAGTTGGACCGCCAGAGTTTCAAGGGTCTATGAATCCAGTGGAAGCCCAGACCTAGATCATGGAAATGGAAAAGGTGTTCAACGTTGCTAGAGTTAACGAAGATCAGAAGACTGCATTCGCAACGTTCATGCTGAAGTCTGAAGCAAGCTACTGGTGGCAGACAAATAATGTTCGTGGAGGATAAGGAGTGATAACGTGGGAAAGATTTAAGGAGATGTTTTTTGAAATGTACTTTCCAGCGAGTTCTCGGAATCAACTGGAAGTACAATTTCTGGAGCTGAAGCAAGGAACTATGACGGTGCCTGAATATGCTGCAAAGTTTAACGAGTTGGCAAGGTTTGCCACTTATCAAGTCAATCCGAAATGAGCATAAAGCAAGAAGGTTTGAAAAAGGATTGAAACCCCGGCTTTATAGCAAGCAAGGTTTCAATGTTTCGATTGAATACATTTTGCATTTGTCTTTGAGAAAAGGCAATTATCGCGCGGAAGGTGGAAGTGATGCCTTGACCAAGTACAATCAAGAACAGAAGAAGAGGAAGAATGAGAATGAGAATAAGGCTGGTGGAAGTAACGTTGGAAGTAAAGTCAGAAGAGGAAGTGGAGCGAGAATTTGACTACGAGAGGACGAGTAGGAAATCGGAAGAGAAGAAAAAGTTTGAAGCTTACACGACGTGTGGAAAGAACCATCTTTGGAGTATGTTTGAAGGGAAAAGAGTGTGTTTCATTTGTGGTCGGGAGAGGGACACATTGCACCGAAACTATTTTAGTCAGAAGAAAAGAGTATGCTTTACTGCGGTTCAAAAGATCACATGGCTCGTGATTGCCCTAAAAAGCCGTGGGGAAGTGCAAGTGGTGGAAAGGAAACAACAACGGTGGTGGTGCATTGACTATCATTTGGACCAAAGACAATCAATCAGCCGAGCCTCACTGCGAGGACTTTCAATATGGACCGTGCGAGGATGATGTATGATCTAAGGATGTGGTGTCGGTATCATTCCGATTAATGGTATTAATGCTTATGTACTATTTGATTTGGGTGCTACTTACTTGTTCATTTATATCGATGAATTTGCTCAAAATTTAGATTTGCCTCGGGAAGAATTAGAATTTCCCTTAAGTATAGAGATTGCGAAATAGGAAGTGATTCACATAGATTCATATATAGGAATTATAGAGTGATTATAAAGGGTCACGAGATGATGGTAGACTTGATACCAATTAGACTTGGTGAGTTTGATGTTATACTGGTAATGGATTGGTTATTCAATTACGGAGCAATAATTGATTGCCAAAGGAAGTGTGTTAACCTTATGACTCCGTCAAAGGTTGCGTTCTTTGGCAGTAAGTCTCCTCGATAAGCAAGTTGTCTGATGGTGATGCAAGCCAAGAAGTTGTTGAGACAAGGATGTATAGGATACTTAGCCTACATAGTCGATACACAGAAGAAAAGTGCAAAGTTAGAAGAAATACCGATCATAAGAGATTTTGCAGATGTATTTCCAGACGATTTGTAGGGTCTTCCACCGGATCAACAAATCGAGTTCGTGATTGACTTACTACCAGGAATAGCCCCGATATCTAAAGCACCATACAGAATGGCCCCAGTAGAAATGAAAGAGTTGATGGTGCAATTGCAAGAATTGCTTGACAACAAATATATTCAGCCGACTGTTTAGCCATGGGGAGCACCGGTATTGTTTGTTAAGAAGATCGATGCGGCTCTACATTGATTACAAATAAGTGAATAAGGTCACGATTAAAAATAAGTATCCATTACCTAGAATTGATGACCTATTCGATCAGTTGAAGGTAGCAAGATATTTCTCGAAGATAGACTTGAGAAGTGGTTATCATCAGTTGAAGGTGAGACCGGAGGATGTACTAAAAAATAGCGTTCGAACTCGGTATATGGTCATTCTGAGTTTACGGTTATGTCCTTTGGTTTAACTAATGCACCTGCAGCGTTCATGGATTTGATAAACAAGGTGTTTAAGCCATTTTTAGACAAATTTGTGGTGGTGTTTATTGATGATATACTGGTGTATTCCAAGACCAAGGAGGAACATGTGGAACACTTGAGATTGATGTTGGAGATATTGAAAAAAGAGAAGTTGTACGCTAAGTTCTCAAAATGTGAATTTTGGTTAGAACGTGTGCAATTTCTCGGACACGTTATTGATAAGGACAGAATTTCGGTGGATCCATCAAAAGTTGAAGCAGTAGTAAACTGGGATCAGCCGAAGACACCGTCAGAAGTAAGGAGTTTCTTAGGATTGGCAGGTTACAGGCGTTTTATTCAAGACTTTTCCAAGATCGCGACTCCATTGACAAACTTAACTAGGAAGGCGGTTAAGTTTGTTTGGACAGAAAAGTGTGAGGAAAGTTTTTAAGAATTGAAGAATAAGTTGAGTTCAGCACCTGTGTTGTCTCTGCCTGATGATAGGAAATTTTGTGGTGTATAGTGACACATCACATAAAGGACTAGGTTGTGTGCTTATGCAGAACGGCAGAGTTATTGCGTATGCATCACGTTAGTTGAAAGATTACGAGAAGGGGTATCTGACTCATGATTTAGAGTTGGCGGCGGTGGTGTTTGCCCTGAAAATTTGGAGACATTATCTTTATGGAGAGAGGTGTTAGATATATACTGACTATAAAAGTCTAAAGTATATCTTTACACAAAAAGATTTGAATATGAGGCAAAGAAGATGTTTGGAGCTGATCAAAGACTATGACTGCGAGATTTTCTATCATCCCGGAAAGGCGAATGTTCTTGCTGATGCCTTAAGTAGGAAGGGACGAAAGAAGTTAATGATGTTAACTGCTCAGGAGAAGCTAGTGTCAGAAATGGCTAAGATGAAGTTGGAAATTAAATATCCGACAGAATCCGATGAAAAGTTGTTCCAGATAGGTAACAGTTCAGCGTTGGTGGAAAAGGTGAAAAATGCACAACTTCAGGATAGAGACTGCGAAAAGATAAAACAGAAGATATCTGAAGGTGAGGAAAACAAATTCAAAATCGATTCTGAAGGGTTACTTCGATTCGAAGGGAAAATTTGGGTTCCGCAAGTACCAGAAGTTAAGGAGGAAATTCTGATTGAGGCTCACAACTCAAGATATTCGATTCACCCTAGGAGTACAAAGATGTACCAGGATCTTAGACATCATTTTTGGTGGCCGAATATGAAGAGGGATGTGGCTGAATGCGTGGAAAAATGTTTAACATGTTAGAAAGTTAAAGCTAAACATCAAAGGCGAAGAAAATTATTACAACCGTTGGAGATACCAGAATGGAAATGGGAACATATCACAATGGATTTTGTGGTAGGTCTTCCAATGACCCAACAAAGTTACGATGCCATTTGGGTGATTGTTGATCGACTGACGAAGTCGGCACACTTTTTGCCAATCAAGCTTTGATTTACACTAGATCGGTTAGCAAAACTGTATGTGAAGGAAATTGTGTCAAGACACAGAATACCTATGTCCATTGTATCAGACAGAGATCCACGTTTCACATCTAATTTCTGGAAACGGTTACAAGAATGTTTGGGACACACGGTGAGAATGAGCACGATACCATCCTCAAACCGATGGAATGAGCGAGAGAACCATCCAAACACTAGAAGAAATGCTTAGAGCATGTATCATGGATTTCAAGGGGAATTGGGATGACCATCTACCATTGGCAGAATTTACTTATAATAATAGTTATCACGCGAGTATTGGCATGCCGCCTTACGAAGCGTTATCTGACTGAGAAAATCTGAGAACTCCATTATCTTTGGGATGAGGGTAGGTGAGCGTCGACTATTGGGTCCAGAATTGGTACAACAGACTGTCGAGATCATCAAGGTTATTCGAGCGAGATTGATCACAGCATAAGATAGACAGAAGAAATATGCCGATCAGCATCGACAAAATAGAGAATTTGATGTCGGTAGTTATGTTTTCTTGAAAGTGTCTCCCTGGAAGGGGAAAATTCGGCTTGGTAAGAAGGGAAAATTGAGCCCTAGATTTATAGGACCTTTTGAAGTGCTTCGGCGAGTTGGAGAAGTGGCGTACGAGGTAGCTTTACCTCCGGAATTGGAGCATATTCATAATATTTTTTATATCTCGGTATTGAGGCCATATAAGCTTGACTATAAACATGTTATCGAATATGAGCCCTTACAGTTTGAGAAAGATTTATCATATGAAGAAGTCCCTATTCAAATTATTGTGAGAAAAAGCAAGCAATCTTGAGGAATAAGGTGATACCTTACATTATTAAGTAATATGGAGGAACCACAATGTTGAGGAAGCTACGTGGGAACTTGAAAGCGCTATGATGAAGAATTATCCTCAGTTATTTGTTTGATCTAGTATAGCGATTACGGGGCGAGAAAATCTTGTTAAGAGGAGGAAGAATGTAACGAATAAATTTTTTGAGTTGTGATTACGGGATGAGAATCCTTTTAAGGAGGAAGGATGTAACGATCGAGAAATTTATAATTTAATTTAAATATTTATTGAATTAAATAAATATTTTAAATAATTTATTTATTGAGGAAAATAAATAATTAATGAATTGTGGTGAATTAATTTGGTAACTAAAATTAAATTAATTAATGTTAATTAAATTTAAAGAATTTAATAATGATAATTTTATTTGAAGGATTTAATTTAAGGAAATAATTAAATTAATGATGTGTCTACTTTATTAATTAAATTAGATATATAATTATTTATTAATTATAAGGTATCATGATAATAAGAATTTTATTATTATTATAAGTTATTTAAATTAGCTAAACTAAAGTTATTTAAATTAACTAAATTAATGGTGTAACATGAAAACTATATAATAAGAATAATATAAAAATAATTTAGTTTATGGAGTTATGTGGTAGCCAAACAAGGCCTTGTGGCCTTTGGTTTATTTAACTGACGCCTTTTGTTATTTTCTAACAGAAGAGTACGTGGGGTGGCCAGTTTATTATACGCATTCTATTCATGTGCCTAAAGCTAGCTAGATAACAAAGAGTTAGAGAGAGCTTGGAAGAAAAGAGAAAAACACAGTGATATTGAGTTGGAGAAGAAGGGTTTTGGAAAAGGGTTGCTATCAACTTTGCTATCATATAATCAAAGTAATTTAGGTATAATCTACCCCTAATTCTAATTTTTAGTCTTGTAATTTTCTATTCTCTGAAGTTGGTTTTGTGGAATTATTGTAAAAGATGTTATTGATTATATATGTATACTCTTGATAAATTGGTTGGTTATCATCTGTGATTGTATATCAGTTATCAAATTCGTGTAAATTGGGTGTAGGAAGAAAAAGGAAAAATCACAGTGTATATGTTCATATAATATGGCTTAGAAAGTATAAAATTTCATGCTTAATTCGCGTTAGAATCTGCAATTTGATGTTAAAATATGTTTGTATGATAAGAAATGAAAGCGGTGTAATTGGAATCGTGTCAATTGATTGAGAAACGAATTCGTGGTGATCGAATTAGCTAAGGGTGTCAAAATAGAGTTTTCATGAGAAAACATGAAATTTAAGGAATTAAATTAGTTTAATTTTATGTTTGATTGTTCTAAGTCGATGAATATGTGAGGAAACATGTTTGTGTTAGTTTTATATCAATTGGTACTGCTAATTTCACTGATTTGAGGGTGAAATTCGTGTTAGTTGGGCTAAAAACGGAACATTGTTTCTTGTATTTTGGTTATCTATCTGCACTGGTAGCAAATTGCTACCGGTGTTAAGGCCAAAAAAAAAGCAAAGGCCATTGCCATGAAGCCAAACTTAAGTACGGCGCATGATACGCATATACCTACAGTGCGAGACAATGAAGTCTGTAAGACCCTAGCTTTTATAAATAAAGTTGAATTTTCTATAAATATTATTTTTGAATATTATGGAATAAATTTGATATAATGTTATAGTTGTGGGTAATATTTATAAATTTTGCAAAGTATGCAATTGTTATAAAATATTCGTTTGGTCGGGGAATATTCTTTTTGTTAGGGAATATTCGTACAACGGCTCAATCATTGGTGGACCCCACAACAGAATTATTGTTGGATTGAAAAAATGACAAAAATATTTTATAAAAATAACGGCGGAGGTGTTACCGTTAAAACTGTTGAACTACCCGGTGGTAAAAAGTAACAATATCTGGCGTGGTTGCATAGACACGCGGTATTGATTATTGATGCTTACGTGAGAAGTCACTTTCATTTATGCTCAATTATTACTACGATAATTCACGCATCATATCTCTTATATTATTGATTCAATTATTGTCAAGATTATCATACGTATAATATGTTATAGTATTAAATCAATAATTGAGGCGACAAGTTATAAATGATTAATAATTGTTGAAAGATTAAATATATGTTGATGAAAAAAAATGATTTGTGGTAAGTTTGATTATTTTATGGGGGCTCATATGTCATCATCTAAGAGTCTCTTCGTCGATAGTATTTACCTTCATCGATAATAGTAATTACCTTCGTCGATAGTAATTACCCTTGTGAATAGTATTTACCTTAAATCGATAGTAATTACCCTTGTGAATAGTATTTACCTTCGTCGATAGTATTTACCTTCGTTAATAGTAATTACCTTTACCCGGACGTCGAACCACTTGTCGTTTCACATTACAAAGCGTCGAACCACTTGTCGTTTCACATTACAAAAGCGTCAAACCACTTTTCTTTTCATCATTCATTAGTCGACAAGCCACTTGCCTTTTCACACTACAGCGGTGCTAAGCTAGAAATCTTCTATAAATAGAGGCCTAGGGCTTCATTATTTTTCATGAATTCATTCAAGCTATAGAGAGAGAAAGTATAGAGAGAATAAGAGAGAAAGAAGAAGAGTATTTTGTTACTACACCTTTGCTTTGCGATATTCAATCTCCTACCAAATGTAAGGGGTGTTATTCTTTCTTATTCATGAAGAGAAGCATTGTTATTCCATTGCTTATTATTACATTGGAATAACTCGTATACGCTGTGGTTTACCCTATACTTGGTGACATTCTTCTATTATTATTGTTGGAACATCCATGCATGTGTTTTACATTGGACTGGTTAAAATCTTTATTATTATTACATTGGAACATCACATGCGTGTGTTTTACAGGACTGGTTAAAATCTTTATTATTATTACATTGGAACATCACATACGCATGTGTTTTACAGGACCTGGTTAAAATCTTTATTATTATTCTATTGGAACATCCTATCTCGTGTGTTTTTCGTAGAAACTGGTTCCATTCTTTATTATTACATTGGAACATCACGCTCATGCGTTTCGTGGGACTGTTCCGATTATTTATTATTCTGTTGGAATAACTTTTGCCTGCAAGGTCTATCGCATGCATGGTGATTTCTTTTGTTATTCTATTCTTTATTATACCCAGTTGGTTAAAACTTTGACTTCTATACTCCATGAAATTAGTGGAATATCCTTGATATTTGCGTTTCATCCAAAGATATCTTTCATGGAAATATTCTTCCGATCATTCTTGAATTTTACTCTACAAAACAAAGATCATGTTGATAATTTGGACGTTAATAATTCTGGATAAAATAATTCTTGAACTTGTTTTATTGAATTCTTATATCATTGTCATCATCCTCATGTTTATATTATGTTGAAAGTCATCGTATTCAGTAGTGCATAGATGGACTTGGTATGATTATGACCAGAGACTATTGATTGTAATCATGGTAGTAATGTTACAAATGATGTGATAAAAATCCTCGGTGGTCAGTAGTGCATTGGTGGATGATTGTTGGCATGATCATGACCATTAATGAATACACAAATATTCTTGGCCCGTAGTGCATGAATAATTGTGGTCGTGATACTAAAGAATATCCTTGGTAGTAGTGCGAGGGGTGATTCGATGATGTGGAATATTTATTAAAGTCGAGTCTCACTATTACGTTGATGAAAACCTTTTAAACCGAAAAGATAGTAGACTTTATTTTCTACTTGACTCTTTTAATGGATTGCTTATTCCGATGCTTGATTAAACTGGTTGTCTATTGTATTTTATCGGTTTAACATTGTTGAAGACTATTGATAATTTATTCCGCATTATCTTAGTCATAATATTTCTTCTTTGAAATTTGGTTGAGCTCACCCTTTCTTTCACCGTTTCTCTTGTGAAATGAGAATATAGCCGGGACGAGTCTGGGAAACGCAGTGATGGTCACGAAGATAGCATTAGTAGTCCTCACTATTACGTGAAATAGTGTGATAATAATTGTAATGAGGACTCTTTTTGAGTTTGTATAATATTTAGTAGGCGATATTTGTATTTAAACTCACGGTTTATAATAAGTATGTACTGCAGTTATGTTAGTAAGTTGTATTTAAATTGCACCATGTAAGTGGCGACCTAAGATGAGTGATGTATACCTAATTTTGGGGGCGTCCACAACAGTATCGAGCTTAGGATAAGATCCTGGCTAAGATGTGAGAATAGTACTAGGAGGGAGGCGGGGAATACCTTCGCTAGTATGACCTACCTAAGTTTATGTGCTATTTTATTGGTTGGTGGGAAGATAGGGATAATTTGTTACATGTCAATTAACCTTTTGTTTTGTGGCGATGTCTGAAAATGACATCCGAGAATGTTGAGAATAGCAATGGGCGCTTGCGATCGTTGATTCACCACATATCAATAATCGAGGATAATGTGCATCGAAGGCGACAATCCTCATACAAACAACAACAACGACCAAATGATGAATGATCAAATGTTCAGAGGCTTTATGAAATTTATGCAACAAAGAAAGAGAGCGACTCTCATCCAAAATGTAGGTGGAAACACGGAAAACTCTCGGGCGGTCACCGCTAAACAATTCAAAGAGCTGGGACCACCGGAGTTTAAGGGAGAGCCAAAACCACTTCTGGTGGAAGCATGGATAAAGCAGATTACCAAGATATTTGATGTCTTGGGATGCTCCGAGGAGCAAAAGGTTCCCTTTTCACGCCTTTATGTTGCTGTGAGAGGCAGAGATTCTTGGTGGGAATCGGTAAAAGCGTACTCAAACTTCTTGTCTTGAAGATATCTTGGGAGAAGTTCCAGAGTCGCTGTTCAACGACAAATACTTTCACGAAAGTATTCGCCACATGAAGGAGGTGGAGTTTATCAAGTTGGAACGAGTGTAGCAATACGAGGCAAAATTTTGCGGAGTTATCACGGTTTTCGTCCCACTGGTGGATAATGAAGAGAGAATAGCGCGAATGTTTTTAAGAGGTTTGAAGTCGAGATACGTCAACATCTTATTTCTCATAAAGCGTGTTTGTATTCGGATGTTGTAAATAGGAATCGATTAGTGGAGTAGCGATAATGAGTCAACGTAACTAAAAAGAAGCGGCGGCAAAATTATAATACCAATGAGAGTAGTCATCGAGCGGTGACAACAAGCGTGGAGGGAATCAATGGGCCGGATATGGTAACCACTTCGGTGGTAATCGAGGCCAAAACAATAAGAATGGACATTTCAAGAAAAGGAGATTCAACAATGATGGAAAGACGTCAAGACCAAAGACCGTTGTTAAGGAAGGAGAAAGACCACCTATTATATGCTTCAAATGCGGAGGAGAGGGACACATCGGTCAAAGCTGCGTCATACCGTCAAAGCATGTTATAATTGTGGAAGAAGGTCACTTAGCTCGATTTTGTCGTTTTCATCAAGACAAATTCAGCTAGGATGGAGGCACCAAAGGTCAGTCCCGGAAAATTCAAACCCAGGTAGTCTGAGGAGAGCGTTTGTTGTGACCTCCCGAGAGAGCAAGGAACCCAAATGAGGTAAATCACGGGTAAGCTTATCATAAACTCTAATGAAGTCTATACTTTATTTGATCCGGTTCTACCCATTCTTTTATTTCTCCTACTTGCGCTCATCGATTAAATTTGACTCAGGAGAAATTAGACTTTGACTTATCTGTGGAAACTCCGTTGGGAGAAACCTTCATTACATCCCATTGTTTATAAGTCTTGTTTGGTTCAAATCGGTACCCTCACATTACCCGTCGATCTTATTTCATTAAAAATACTTGCATTTGGCGTGATTCTAGGGATTGATTGGTTAACTACTTATCATGCAAAAATTGATTGTTTTCGTAAGGTTGTTAGCTTTTATATTCCTAATCAACCTATTTTGCGTAATTCAAACGACCAAACCATTAAAATCAATCACGGTCATCTCAAGCCATAAAGCTATTCGTTTATTGAAAAACGGATGTCAAGCTTTCTTAGCTCATGTCACGATTTAAACAAAATACGTCAATTTTGAGCGATATTTCTATTGTTAATAAATTTCTGGACGTATTTCCGAAAAACTTCTGGCCTACCCCAGAGCGTGAAATTGAATTTTGTATCGACCTTGAACAGACAAAACCTATTTCCAAAGCCCCATATCGAATAGCTCCTATTGAACTTCAGGAGTTAAAGACCCAACTGCAGGAATTGTTAGACATTGGCTTTATTTGTCCTAGTACTTCTCCTTGGGGTGCTCCTGTTCTATTCGTGAAGAAGAAAGATGGGAGTATGCGACTTTGTATTGATTATCGGGAGTTGAATCATGTCACCATCAAAATAGGTATCCATTACCACGTATTGATGACTGTTTGACCCGATTGCAAGGAGCCAAATTCTTTTCAAAGATTGATCTTCGTTCGAATATCACCAATTGAAGATTAGAACCACGACATTCCAAAGGCGGCTTTCGAGAACTCGAGACGGGCATTATGAATTCCTAGTCATGTCCTTTGGATTGACTAATGCTCCTCGCCGCCTTCATGGATATGATGAACCAAAGTATCCAAGGAATATTTAGATCACTTTGTGGTCGTCTTTATTGATGACATCCTTATTTATTCCAAAAGCCGTGAAGATCATGAGCAACACTTGAGGTCGACACTCCAAAAGCTTCGTGAATATAAGCTTTATGCCAAGTTGAAGAAAATGTGAGTTCGGCTTGAAGAAGTAGCATTCCTTGGGCACGTGGTATCAAGTCATGGAATATCATTGACCCGGCAAAGATTGAAGCTATTCAAAGTCGGGAACAACCTAAATCGATGACCAAGCACGTAGCTTTCTCGGTTTAAATTTGGTTATTATCGGAGATTCGTGGAAGGATTTTCTCGAATCGCTACTCCATTGATTCGGTGACTCGAAAAGATACAAAGTTCGGTTGGAGCGAAGAATGTGAGAAGAGTTTTCAAGAACTCAAGAGGAGACTTATTTCAAAGACTGTTCGACAATACCATCCGGCTCGGAGGATTTGTCATCTCTGATGATGCTTGAGAAAAAAGGTTGGGATGTGTTCTTACGCAACATGGAAAAGTTATAGCCTATGCCTCGCGACAACTCAAAGAATATGAGAGGAATTATCCTACTCATGATCTAGAGTTAGCATTTGTTATCTTCAGACTTAAAATTTGGAGGCATTACTTGTATGGGGAGAAAGTGGAGATCTTCTACGGATCATAAAAGCCTCAAATATTTCTTCACTCAAAAGGAACTCAACATGCAACAACAAGCGTTGGCTTGAACTATTGAAAGATTATGATCATACCATCCAATACCATCTCGAAAAGCGAAGCGTGGTGGCGCATTGAGTAGAAAATCATATGCAATCACGAGTGCGATATTGTCAACGCAAAGGCCCATTTTGTGTGACTTGCAAAGGATGGAGATAGAGTTAAAGACTCGAGGACGATGTGATGATAGCGAATATACTGAGTAGAACCGACTTTAATCGATAAAGTTAAAGTCGCTCGAGCTACGGACACTGGAGGCGATGCGTATGAGGAAGAAAGTGCAAGAAGGTGCTATCTCAGGAAGCAAGAATCGATGAAGAAGGAATACTTGAGTCAACTCCGGACTTTTGTGTTCCTAACGACCACGATTTAAAGTATAATATCATGATGGGCGCACAACACACCATTTGCAATCCATCACGGGAGTACCAAATGTATCATGATATTAAATCATACATTTTGGTGGAGCAATATGAAGAGAGAGAGATAGTATTTGTTTATCTCAAGGTGTCTAACTTGTCAACGAGTTAAAGCGGAGCATCAAGTACCAAAAGGTCCATTGCAACCACTTAAAATTCCGGAATGGAAGTGGGAGCACATTACCATGGATTTCATTCACGGTCTTCCTAAGGTTTCTCAAGGCATTGATGCGATTTGGGTCATTGTTGATAGATTGACCAAGTCCGCTCATTTCTTACCGATATCGAGAAACTTATACACTTGAACGTCTTGCTCGTATGTACATAAACGAGATTGTAAGGCCGCATGGTATCTTAGGTATCCATAGTTTCGATCGAGACCCAAGATTCACATCACGATTTTGGGTTAGTTTGCAAAAAGCTATGGGCACAGACTTACGATTTAGCTTCGGCATATCATCCTCGGGACGGACGGACGATCGGAGAGGACTATTCAAACTCTTGAAGATCTATTAAGACTCTGTGTGCTTGATTTCAAGGGAAGTTGGGACAAGTTCTTACCATTGGTGGAGTTTTCCTACAACAACAGTTATCAAGCAAGTATTGGCATGGCTCCATTCGAAGCGTTGTATGGAAGAAAGTGTCGTTCTCAAAGATATCTTTGGGATGAGGTGGGTGAAGCAACGTTGTTGGGACCGGAGTTGGTATGTATGACTACGAAAAAGATTCAAACGATCCGACAACATATAAAAACCTCACAAAATCGACAAAAGAGTTATGCTGATCTTCATCGAAAGGACGTGGAATTCGGTATAGGAGATCATGTGTTGTTAAGAGTTGCTCCATGGAAAGGAGTTACAAGATTTGGAAAAAGAGGAAAACTTAATCCTCGATTCATCGGTCCATTTTTAATCGTCGATCGAGTAGGAACTGTGGCCTATAGACTCGCTCTACCGCCAAATATGTCTCGTGTTCATAACTTTTTTCACATATCCATGTTACGTAAATATGTGAAAGACCCGAACCATATTATTGAGTTAGAACCGGACGAAATAGCGGAAGATTTGGCGTATATGAAGAGGTTCTGTTCAAATTTTGGATAAGAAGGAACATATTCTACGCTCCAAGGTTATACCTCAAGTCAAAGTTTTGTGGAGGAACCACGATGTTGAGGAAATGACTTGGGAGTTAGAATCGAAATGAAGTCAAGGTATCCTTACCTCTTCGACATACCAGTACGCGTACCCTAATTTCGAGGGCTAAATTTCATAAGAAGGAGGTTGTAAGACCTGACTTTTATAAATAAAGTCAATTTTCTATAAATATTATTTTTGAATATTATGGAATAAATTTGATATAATGTTATAGTTGTGGGTAATATTTATAAATTTTGCAAAGTATGCAAGTTGTTATAAAATATTCGTTTGGTTGGGAATATTCTTTTGTTAGGAATATTCGCATAACTACCAATCATTGGTGGACCCCCATAATGTAATTATTGTCGGATTGAGAAAGCGACAAAAATATTTTATAAAAATAACTTGGGAGGTGTTACCGTTAAAACTGTTGAACTACCCGGTGGTAAAAAAAATACGATGTCTGTCGTGGTTGCAAGTAGTAGCACTGCGGTATTGATTATTGATGCTTACGTGAGAAGTCACCATTTATGCTCAATTATTGCTACGAGAATTCTTTGATCATATCTCTTATATTATTGATTCAATTATTGTCACAAGATCATCTCGTATAATATGTTATAGTATTAAATCAATAATTGAGACGACAAGTTATAAATGATTAATAATTGTTGAAAGATTAAATATGTGTTGATGAAAAAAAATGATTTGTGGTAAGTTTGATTATTTTATGGGGGCTCATATGTCATCATCTAAGAGTCTCTTCATCAATAGTATTTACCTTCGTCAATAGTAATTACCTTCGTCAATAGTAATTACCCTTGTGAATAGTATTTACTTCTTAAATCGATAGTAATTACCCTTGTGAATAGTATTTACTTCGTCAATAGTATTTACCTTCGTTAATAGTAATTAACTTTACCAGACGTCGAACCACTTGTCGTTTCACATTACAAGCGGCCGAACCACTTGTCGTTTTTCACATTCTGATCAAACCACTTTTCTTTTTCATCGATCATTAGTCGACAAGCCACTTGCCTTTTCACACTAAGGGGTGCTAAGCTAGAAATCTTCTATAAATAGAGGCCTAGGGCTTCATTATTTTTCACGAATTCATTCAAGCTATAGAGAGAGAAAGTATAGAGAGAATAAGAGAAAGAAGAAGAGTATTTTGTTACTACACTGCTGCAGTATTCAATCTCCTACCAAATGTAAGGGTGTTATTCTTTCTTATTCATGAAAGAGAATTGTTATTCCATTGCTTATTATTCATTGGAATAACTTTGTATACATGGTTTACCCTATACTTGGTGACATTCTTCTATTATTACATTGGAACATCACATGCATGTGTTTTACATGGACTGGTTCGTCTCTTTATTATTATACATTGGAACATCACGTCGTGTGTTTTACACCGGACCGGTTAAAATCTTTATTATTATTCTCGCATTGGAACATCCATGCTCGTGTGTTTTACACAGGACTGGTTAAAATCTTTATTATTATTCTATTGGAACATCCTATCTCGTGTGTTTACGTGGGACTGGTTCCATTCTTTATTATTCATTGGAACATCACCGTCTGCATGCTTTTCACTTTGGGACTGGTTCCGTTATTTATTATTCTGTTGGAATAACACACTGTGCTTGATCTATCGCATACATGGTGATTTCTTTTGTTATTCTATTCTTTATTATACCCAGTTGGTTAAAACTTTGACTTCTATACTCCATGAAATTAGTGGAATATCCTTGATATTTGCGTTTCATCCGATATCTTTTCATGGAAATATTCTTCCGATCATTCTTGAATTTTACTCTACAAAACAAAGATCATGTTGATAATTTGGACGTTAATAATTCTGGATAAAATAATTCTTGAACTTGTTTTATTGAATTCTTATATCATTGTCATCATCCTCATGTTTATATTATGTTGAAAGTTATCGTGGCACATAGTGCATAGATGGACTTGGTATGATTATGACCGAGAGACTATTCGGTGTAATCATGACCGTAATGTTACAAATGATGTGATAAAAATCCTCGATTAGTAGTAGTGCATTGGTGGGACGATTGTTGGCATGATCATGACCATTAATGAATACACAAATATTCTTGGCCCGTAGTGTATGAATAATTATGGTCGTGATACTAAAGAATATCCTGGTCAGTAGTGCGGGGGTGATTCGATGATGTGGAATATTTATTAAAAGTGAGTCTCGGCTATAATGATGAAAACCTTTTAAAACCTAAAAGATAGTAGACTTTATTTTCTACTTGACTCTTTTAATGGATGCTTATTCGCTTGATTAAACTGGTTGTCTATTGTATTTTATCGGTTTAACATTGTTGAAGACTATTGATAATTTATTCCGCATTATCTTAGTCATAATATTTCTTCTTGAAATTGGTTGAGCTCACCCTTTCTTTTCTTCGTTCTCTCTTGAAATGAGAATATAATTTGGGACGAGTCTGGAAACGCAGTGATGGTCCTGAAGATAGCATTAGTAGTCCTCACTATTCGTGAAATAGTGTGATAATAATTGTAATGAGGACTCCTTTTTGAGTTTGTATAATATCTAGTAGACGATATTTGTATTTAAACTCACAGTTTATGTCGTATTGTACACGACAGTTATGTTAGTAAGTTGTATTTAAATTCTGTACCATGTAAGTGGCGACCTAAGATGGGTGATGTATACCTAATTTTGGGGGCGTCACAAAGTCTTCCTATTTACAGGTCATGTGTAATGGACTTATGTTGGTTAAGCAAGCATGTTAATGATGTTAAAACATAATAGAAACTATAATAACAGATTTTGATGTGATGTAATACAAAATGTAAAGATTTTAAGTGGTTGTTTAGTTATGCTATGTAATGAACCAAATGGAATGCTTTTAAGAGTTAAACATAAATGATAAGGTTTATGTGGTTTATAGCGGGATTTCAGATTCGCTAATGGTGTTAACCAACATGTTTAGATGTTAGGTTAAGGTTATGACCTAAATGATGGTTTAAACCCCAAAGCTAATATTCATACAACTAATTATTGTTGTGATTTCAATGATATATGTAGGTTAATTGGCGAATATTACATTTGTGTAGCTTACATACAAGGCAAGTTTCTAAACCTTACCTCTTTACATTGAGCAAGTTTTTATCCTAAACTTTTATTCAGCAAGCTTTCTAACTTCATTCTTTTATTAATGAATGCAAGTTCCTAAACTTTGATTGAGCGAGATTATTGATTCTATTCTTATGTACGATTGAATAAGCTCTTGTAACCTAATTCATTGCATTGAATGAGTTTCACATTTCCTTTTCTTGTTATTGTTATTCAAAATTATATTGCTTTAATTCATTGCTTCAAATGAGATTGTTCTAACTCATTTGAATGTAGCACTTTGCATAAATGCCATGCTTACCCAAATGTATACTGTTGTTATTGATCTTTGACCTGAATAGCCTTGTTCAGTTATACATTCTTATATTAAACCTTCAAGTAGTACGCAAACCTTTATTGATTGAATTAATCCATAACTGAATAGTGTTCTAAAATTCTAGAAACACTGATAAGCTGGTTTCAAACTAAACTTTTTTTAGTGCGGAAATTCTAAATTCAAACTGAGACGAACAACCCTAACATAGGGGATTTTGTACGTGTAACGTTTAGATGTTTGTACACAATACATGGTACAAAGGGTTAATCCCCTAAGTACGTTAAGAAGGGTCTGTATAGTCTAAATGACTGTTAAGGTTGAGGTAATAATACCTAAACACCGGAGACATAGTTCGTGGACTTAAGACCCTCAGACGTTGATTTCGAACTTGTTTTCTATTCTTATTTCGTAGAACAAGTTCATTATTGTTCAGCATTCGTTGTTCATTCTCACGTTGTTATCATTACTATTTTCTATATTAGTGAGCAATTGTTTGCTCACTCTTGCAATTAACACTGCAGCTAAGGTTGAAATAGTCGATGAGCCATCTACTAGCAAAGGGAAGGGCAAGATGTCCAAGTGTTGAAGACTTATTGAATTTAAATGTTTTATGTTATGAGACTTTTTTTATTTTATGATGTGTTTCACAAACTGATGTAATAAATTTAAGGTTAGATTACCTAGGATTGTTTTTAAGATGATGATGTAACCCTTTAATGGGAAAGATTATTGTTTAAGTTATTTAAATTATGTCTTTATCCTTTATGATGGGTAGTTAGATGTAATGTTTTGGATAGTGAGCACCAAATCATGTGGGAATGGAGTACCTGGATTTGGGGGTGTCACAATCTAACCTTAAACATCAATCAAGTGCGAAAATAAAATAATTACATCACAGCATTAAATATAAAGTCTATCATCATGACCATAACAGAAATTACAAGTCTTCATCACTTGCACATTTTTCCCTTTCCTTTGCTAGTTGAAGGCTCATCGACCTTCTCAACTTTAACTGCAATAATTATATTTATGCAAAAGTGAGCAAAACAATTTCTCACTAGATATAACAATGAATCAACAAGAGAATAATAACTGCTATTGAATAGGCTTATCAAAACTGAATAGTACTCTATCAATGATAACCAACAACGAGAATCAAAATAAGAAATATGTCTGAGGGTCATAAGACCACGAACTATGTCCATGGTTACAAGTAATCTTTCAACTTTAACCTTAATATTTATACTGTAAGGACTTCACGTACTTAGGGGGATCAGCCCTTTGTACCATGTATTGTGCACAAACATCTAAACGCATTACGTATCCCATATAATAGGGTTCTTCTTCTCAGTTTTAGAGTACATGTTCGCACCAAAGAAAGTTTGGTTTGGATAAGCTTCAAGGGTAATTTAGAGTTTAACGACCATCAACTAAAGGATTAGTTGAATCAACAAAGTTTGATAACACTACAGTTGATCACTAACAACATAGTATGGAACAATGAATAATTATAGATGAACTAACTCTTATTAAACTCATGTTTGGAAATAACTAAAAACATAAGTATTGAATGAAACAATAAACCTTGCTTGAACAATATTAAGCTAAGGTTATGTTCTTGAGATAAAAGAATTAACTTATAAACATGTACTAGGAAATAACAAGCTTAAAATGAAACTTGCTCAATATAACAATAATATTTTGAATTACGTTAAGTAAATGAAATAGAACAATTCACTTAGAGCTTTGAGTTCAAGAATTTTCATTTATCATAAAAGAATAGAACTTAAGAAAACTTGTTTAACTATAAACAAGTTAGAACAACTACATCATGATTAGGATACAAAACTTGCTTGGATAACGTTAGAATTGGAGCTTGCTCGAATAAAGATTAAGAATAAAAGAATTTGCTTAATCAAAGTTTAGAGTAATAAACTTGCTCAATGTAAAGAGGTAAGGTTTAGAAACTTGCCTCGCGCGTAAGCTATAAATTACAACTCATGTTCACCTACACATTTTATTGGAATCACAATATCTATTAGATATATTAACATCCACTTTCCAAAATAACACTCACTTCTAGCTAAACTTGTTATTTCATTATAACTCTTACGTTACCATATACATTTCATAATTCATAAGTGTTAACTTCACAACACTTATTTACTAATCCTCGTGTTCAATAAATCACAACATGTCATTTTCATAATTTACTAATTTCTTATAATTTTAGAATTTTTAATCACACGACACGATTATGTTTTAACCTTTTCCTTACATGTTTATTACATTAACATAACCTTGAATCAAGTTATAATGGTTGTCCAAAGTCTGCAGAAGTAGCAGACTTCAACATCTCGAGATCGAGGTATAGCACAGCCATACATACTTAAGCTAAATGGCGGCTACTCTGTGCGCTTTTGGCCTTGACACGGTCTTGGTACCTTTGGTGCCATGCATGTAAACAACCACGCAGACTTTAATAATTACCCATTTTAGCCCAACTAACACGAATTTCACCCACAAAACAATAAATTTAACATATGTAATTGGTACAAAACTAACACAAACATTATTGCTCACATATTCAACAATTTAGAACACTTAAACAATAACTTTAACTAATTTAAATCCTTAACTTTCATGTTTTCATATAAAAACTCCATTTTTGAGTTCCTTCACAAAAATTCACATTGTGATCACAATTTTTCACCAAATTACTTCATTCAAACTACGTTCTCTATGTTTCTTACCGAATTAGCATAATCAAGATTCAATTTACAGATTAACATACAAAGTAACCACCAAATTTGGTACTTTTACAAGCCACAAATAAAAAACATGTTCTGTAAATACTTTTCTTCCTTTTAAACCGTAATTAGCATATAAATTCTTGTCTACACACTAGTTCTAGCATCACAAACACATACAATCACCATAATTTAGTTGAATAGCAACAATTCGAAAAAAAAATGGGATTCACAGAATATAAAAAATTCTTAGTGAAACATATATATATATATATATATATATATATATATATATATATATATAATATTAAGGTTATGTAAAAATACCTTCTTATGCTTGAACAATCCTTGCTAAACACAGGATTTTGTTTGAAAATCTCAAGAATTACCTCTCAACTCTCTCTAAATTCTCTGCAACTTTCTTCTCTAGAAACTCTTTTCTTTTCTTAGGCTTAAGCCAAAAGCTTTTCACGTAAAGTAAAACAGGCGCTCCCAAAACGTATGTAAATGTCGTATTATTATTATTATTATAAGTACATATCAGTTATAAAATATTATATATATTATTTTGATTTATTTTATTTATTATATTAAAATTCAAAATTCATAAGGCTATGTTTGGCAAAAACTCTTTAAAATAAAGACTTAATATTTTAAGCTTTGTTTGGTAACCAATTTAAAACTTCTTTAATTTATTATAATAAACAATTAGGTTTATAATTTATAATCACATATTTTATTTGAATTTCCATAACAAATCTTAGTTACATAAACTAAATCCAACAAACTCAATAAATTCTCCACTTAATTCAATTATCACAAAATTATAATTTTATTTAATAAATTAACATACCACTTTAAATTATTAAATTAAAACAACAATATAACATCTCATGTTATATTACAACTCTCTAAATTATAAATTAATTTAATTTAGAATGTTATCTAATAAATTTAATTCATAAATATTTACTAATAATAACCACATCAATAAAATATTTCTTTTATTTAATAAATATTTTAAATTACAAATAATAAAATCTTTGATTGTTACAGAATCTTTGTAAGAAGAGAAGAATGTGACGAATGATTTGTTTGAGTTGTGATTTTGGGGACAGAATCCTTGTAAGGAGGGAATGATGTAACAATCCAAAAATTTTAATTTGTAATTTTGAATATTTATTGAATTATATAAATATTTAATTAATGTATCTATTGTTGAATAAATATTTGTTTAAATTTGATTTTATTTGATTATTTATTTGTTAAATAAATAATTAATGAGGGAAGGAAATTAAATATTATGAGATTATAGTCTAATTTAATTTAATAATTAAATTAGAGAGTTGATAGGAATTAAAAGGATTATTATAAGGTTTTTAATTTAATTTGGTTATAAATTTTAGGTTTGTAATATTCATGAACGCAATCAAATTGCAAAAATAAGTGCGGAAACGTGTAAAATCAGAGTTTAAAAATTTACAAACCATATACCCGGATCACCCTTTATGCATAATTATTAATTAAACGAAAAAGATAACGAATAAGAATCATACCCTTGAAGATCGAGCTTCCTCAGGTACAAGTTCACCTCCAATCCTTTTTCGCGTTCAACTTGAATCCACCGGGTTTGGTTCCTTCCTTTGATCAACGTTAGCCACCCAAGTGTTTGGCCTCTAGAGGTGATCCACCAAGGAAAAAGAATTTTCAAGAAGAAGGGTATTGGCTCAAACCCTAGTTTTTCCTATCTGTATAGAAAAAGGAGCGTACTCTCCCAACTATTGGAATTACGTATGTTGTAAAAGTCAACAACCACATCACCCATAATAAGACTCCTCTTATTTATAGATGTGGGCAACCCACTTTAACAATTAAGGAATTGGGATTTATTTAATTAATTAAATTCTTTTAATTAATTAAGCTCCCTAATCTTATTAGGGATAATTAATTAAACTCATTTAACTAATTTTCCTTCCTAATCCAATTAGGAATAAATGAGAGTACTTATATTAAATTAATTCCTAAACTATTTTAGAAATTAAAATAATAATAATTATAATAATATTAATAAGACTCCTCTTATTAATTTATATTTAATATTTCTAAAATATTAAATAATAAATATTAAGCTATTTAATTTATTCTATCACCATAGATTAAATTAAATATACATAACATATTATTACGATTATGCCATTAACTTCTTAAATAATTATTCTTCCTTTTATGGTGTGACCCTTTAGGTTCTCCATATTAACCCAGGTTGTGAATAAATCAATTAGAACAATTCTAATCTTATTTAAATAAATAAATTAAACAATTAATTTATTTAAATAAATAATATTTATTCTACAATAGGGATAAGCCTCTCTAGCGATCAATGACTTTCCGGATAATATAGATTTCAACATTAATCATTAAAGAACCTTTGAGTAAATAGTTACCGTGACAATTCAATCCTTCCACCATACAATGTCCCAATTAAATATAAGACATGGAATTCTTGTCAAGTCTTATTTTATTTAATTATATGTATTTCGATCCTTAAATGCACAACTCAAATAATGCAAATTAGAAACTCCTTTCTAATTTCATTACATTTTCGCCAAGGACTCTTGGGTTGTCATTTATCGAATCACATAGGACATTTCTTTTCTTTTAATAAGTGGTAGATTCTTTATTGATCATACATTATCTCCATGTACAACTTATTATACCCAAGCATACCCCTTTGATATACCTTAAGGGTCTTAAGGAATAAGTCAAAGTATAACTCATCATACACAAGATACTATGATGATCTTAAGTCCAAGGATCACTTAGACTACTATCACTACAGAATTCCTATTGACAGCAAGTAAAACTCCATTAGGTATTCCTTAGCGAGCCAACGTTCGATGAACTTATTCTCTAATAAGCACCTACATACTTGCTTTAGTGTCCACACAAATGATCATGAGATCAATCATCCTCATCCAATGAGCAAGCAACGATGTACCAATCTATCCGGATTCACTAATCCCCAATTTAGTAATCCAATGATTGGGAACTATTTTAGTTTTAAGCTTTCTAAGAATTTAGATCTCATTAGAATGATCATCATCATTATTCTAAAAGCATTGCTTAAAACTATGGGTTTATCACATATTATAAAACGAAGATCATGTAGATAATTAAAAGCCTTTAATAAATAAATACTTTTTATTAATAAATGAATAAGATTGTTACAAAGTATATGCTTTATCATCAAAACATGATTGGCTTGTGTGCATACTACTTTCAATCTCCCACTTGCACTAAAGCCAATCGCCATGGTATTTCATACCCTTCTTCTCTAAGTGGCGATTATCCTATTTGTTGGATAAGCTTTAGTTAATGGATATGTAATGTTGTTCATGAGAGTCCACTATCTCGTATAGTGATTTCCATCTTTCAATGATTCTAATAATCAAATGAAAGTGCCACAACACATGTTTAGATCCAAGATGAGACTTAAGAACTATTCCTAGTTACAGTAATGAACTTTAATCCAAACAATCAACTTGCGACTTCATTTATAGCTATATACTTTGTCTTTATCACTAAACCAAAGAACTCTTTGCTATTTGGAACCTTTCCCATTCAACGCACCACCATTGTTCAAGATAACGCTTTACCTTAAAGTAGATTTTACATCATCTTGAGTGCATCTCGAAAAACTTGAGTCATTAAGCCCTCTAGTTTTAATTTAGACCCACCATGAATATGATCACATCCTTAGTGTCGATTAAGCACTTTAAGATGTTTTCAACGACTCATAGTGAACTTCTCCGAATATGGTGATCAACATCGGGTCTCGTATATTTCATTGCATACATGATAGTCACTCATGTGACCTCTCTTTCGAGAGTCGTGGGGACTATTAAAGAGATACACTCCATAGCTCATCTACATGAGACATCTCTTGGAGTTTACCATGCTAAACGACTTTAGCATCAAATGAATATACGTTCCTTGGGTTAAGTCGAGCATCCTTTTAAATCTATCTATATAGATTTATATCCCCAATTAAGATACTCTTCCAAATCATTCATGGAGGAATGTTTTAGACAACTTTATCTTTCTTGATTGTAGCATTGGTATGTCATTCCTTATCCGTAGTATATCAACATATAATACTAGGAATGTCACGATGCTCCCATCGACCCTTTGTTTTATTACACTATGTTCATTCTTATTTTGATAAAATCAAACTCTTTTGATTGCCTCATCAAAACGAATGTTCCATATTTGAGAAACTTGCTTCAATCTATTTCTCCGAGTGTCTACAACACTTACCTCATCGTATATAATTGGATCATCATCTTCTATGATGTGTACCTCATCATCATCATCTATGATGAATCCATACCTCCCGTGTATCTTTGGTATTATTCCGATTTGATTAGGTTGTAGGTACAATAGGTTACATCTACGAGGTTCCTCTTATTTGACTTATAGTGTTTTGTGGTTCTTGAACTCTTCAAGATCTATTATCCTTCCACTAGCCCCTTTTAATAATAAACACCTTTATCTTAAAAGGCAGCGTGTTTCGCAACAAACACCTTTTGCTAAGTAGGATTATAGAACATATACCCTAAACTTACTTTAGGATGTCCCACAAATTGACACTTATAAAATCTTGTCCCAAGCTTATCCTTTGAAACCTTTTCACATAAGTTGGACAACCCCTTATCTTAACATTCTTAAGATTAGGAATCCTCCCTGTCCATAACTTTTATGGAGTCTTGAAATTTGGATTTTGAGGTTACCTTTTCGTAGATATGCAGCCATTTCTAGGACATGATCCTAGAAGTATACTGGAATGTCGGTAAAATCATTTTGGACCGCACCATGTCCAACAAAGTACGATTTTTCATTCAGATACATCAATCAATTATTGCGTATCAGGATGTGTCCATTATGAGAAAACCATTTGAGATGATCTAGAAACTTATTGCACAAGTATTTATTCCTTGATCTAATCAAAGAATCTTAATACATTGTCAATTTGTTTCACTTCTGAATTCTTTGAACCTTTCAAATAATTCACACTTGTATTTTAGCAAATACACACATTCAACTCTTTGAATGATCATCTCCTTTTCTTATACTAATTTGTTCAATATGCAAAATTATTTTCATGTAAGTCAAGTATACAAAATTTATTAAGTAATATTCCAGTTCTATACAAAACATTATTATTATAAATAGAACAACAATTGTTCTTAATTATAATACCAAAGATTTCATTGTCCAACAATAAAATGGAAATAATATTTTTAACAAGAACTGAAATACAATAACAACTTATTGACTTAATAGATTTGCCCGTAGGCATTGCTAAACTATAAGTTTCTATAGCTAATGCAGCAACCTTTGCTTCATTTTCCGCACATAGGAATACTTATATTTGTTTAGCTTTCTACTTCTGCTTGGTCCCTTCATAAATCTATATTTATGATAACCAAAGTAGGTATCCAATACCTAAGTAGAACCTTGACTTAAAGAAAAATTTATTTTAAATCATGAACAAATTTGTATTTGTAACCGAAACTTCACTAAGCTTCTTTGGTTAGCCTCTGCAAGATGCTTCTTGCAGTTTCTTTCCAGTGTCCAGGCTTATTGCAGTGGAAGCAAACACCTTTGCTATCCGTATCTGTTTTGTTCTTATTATCCTTTATTTTTGCCTTTATATTTACCTTCTTAGAATCGTTCTTCTTTTCAGAAGATCCTTTTGGCCCCTACCAGTAAGACTTGGTCTTTCTTGGTTGGAAAGTGACTCTCAACATTTTTCAACATGTTAAGCAAATCAGAAAAGTCGATATCTAGCTTGTTCATATAAAAATTCACAACAATTGTGAAAGGAGTCAAGGGAGTGAGTGCAAGATCAAATCTTGGCTCAACTCTCCATCCATGACAAAACTCGTTGTCTAATTGATCAATCAAATTGATAATGTTAAGGACTTTTATATGCATCTTTGTAGTGTCGCCGGTCATTCTAGATCGGAAGAGCTCCTTAGATATCTCGATATCTATCGGCCCCTACTTTCCTCACCATCAACTACTTGATGTGCGGGAATATAGTAGGAGCATCCATAGTTTCATCTTGTATTTGAAGCTCGTTACTCATGGATGGATGCGAGCATGATGCATTGAGCCAATTGTGCATCATCTTACCACTTTTAAAAGTAGCAATCTCTTCTTCAGAGGCATTGTCTGCAACCATTGCAGGGATAGGCGTATTAAGGACATAAGATAGCTTTTCAGTCATGAGAACTATTCTCAATTCCTTAACCAATCCGTTTAATACGGTCCGGTTAAATAACATCTAATATGTTTCGCAGTGATAGTAATTTAGACATTGCAAAAATCTGTAAATGAATATGTAATTAACAACATTTTAACATACATTCTTTTATTAATTACCAAAATAAATTAGGTCTTGTTTTAAATTGGTATCTCCCACTATTTTCTTCAAACTATATTACCCTCAATATATATAGTTCGGCAATATCTAATTAAAGATTTGCTAGTGAGAATAAGCATCCCATTTCAAATGTATATAGCCTTGTGGTGACACAACAAACTATATATAAATAAATAGGTAGACAACTTTTGTCAATTATATCAACTATGCAACTCCTTTTCTTTTGCCTCTTAGATTATTTTGATCAAGTGGTGGCACATCCAGAATCAAAATTATCCAAGTTAAGTCCGACCTAGCACTCCATATATTCAAAAAGAAAAATATCATCCTTGTGGTGACACAACAAAACAATATTGTTCAATTTTCTTTATAAGCATCAAATGTGATAAATTAACATCTTAAATACTTAATACTTGCCTTGTGGTGACACAACAAATTCATATTAAATATTTAATACTCTATTAATTTTATCATGCTAGAAGGCGACGTTCGATATTCCAAATATCTTTGAACGCTTAGGACTTAATATAAAAAATTGAGGGGTTTGTTATTAATTAGTCTCATCTTGTTTAAGCAAGCATGCACATATATATATATATATAAAATACGTGTCATATTAATGAACATGCAAGCATGTTTGCATAATATATAATATATATAGTATAAGCATGCACATATAGAATACTATATTCTACCCGAATTGATTATGGACTTTTATTCTAGTTTGGTTCACTAGAGCCACCAAGTGAACCAAAAGGTCAAACCCTGGGGTGCAAGAAATAATATTTAAATATAACTATTACATTTAAAACTGGGCTCCATTACAACGGGTCTTCAAGCGCTCCTTGTTCCTTGATCTCCAATTTTTCAAAATTAATTCTAACTATTCCTATTACTAAACTATTTAAAATAAATAGAAACCTTGATCGTGATCGAGGGAAGTACATAGGAGGAGATAGAATATACATTAAGAAAAATTAGAGAAGGCGAGTCTTGTGAGACCCATTTAATAAAAACCCATACATTCATGCATCCAACTAAAATAAAATCCAATCATATTAGTCAATAGTCCATAATCAATCCCATTTATTATCATACACATCACCATATGCATCGATAAATAACATTCATCTCATGAATAATAAACATTCAATATATATATTGATATCATTTAATGGGCAAATTTAGTTAGTATAAAATCTAATTTTGAATCAAAATAAACTCTTTTATTTTAATCCAAATTTAAATCAAAATAAAACTATTTTATTTTAATTTATCCAATTTTGAATAAAATAAACTATTTTATTTTAATCAAAATTTTAATCAAAATAAACTCCTTTATTTTAATTAATTATGGAATCCAATTCCATATATAAAAAAAATTATTAAAGGAAACACGGATTATCTTTCCTATTCACAAATAAACTCCTTTATTTTGAATAATATAAAATCTTATTTCATATCTAAATAAACTCCTTTATTTAAGAAAAGATCGATTCTTTTTCCTATTCACAAATAAACTTTTATTTTTGAATAATATGAAATCTAATTTCATATCAAAATAAACTCCTTTATTTAAGGAAAAATAGAATCCAATTTCAACTCTAATTAGTTATCATGGAATCCAATTCCAACTCTAATTAGTTAGCATGAAATTTAATTTTAAAATTAAAATAAACTTTTATTTTAAAATTAAAATAAACATTTTATTTTAATTATAAAATAATTAAGAATAATATATATATATAGTATATATATATAACTATTATATATATATAATATAATAACCAATATATATATATATATATTATATAAAACTGTGAATGTCATCCTAGACATCCTGTAGCATCTTGATATGAATCCACTTATTATAATAAAAAAAAACGTGAACCACCAATGTATAACACGCCAGAAGCTCCCTTTTTTTTTAAATAACTTGGATCCACCAATGTATAACACGCCGACCCACGCGAATCAGGATCTCCCCAAAAAATCGCTTTTCAATGAAATTTAAAAAAAAAAAAAAGCAGTAGGGATTATTCTTTTTTTTTTTATTTTTATTAAATTTTATACAATAAATTATGCCCAATTAAATTGTTCTAAACACATATCAATATACATATCAAATTTGAACAATTAATAATTTGCATAAAGGTTTGGCTCTGATGCCACTGTTAGGTTTGTAATATTCATGAACGCAATCAAATTGCAAAAATAAGTGCAGAAACGTGTAAAATCAGAGTTTAAAAATTTACAAACCATATACCTGGATCACCCTTTATGCATAATTATTAATTAAACGAAAAAGATAACGAATAAGAATCATACCCTTGAAGATCGAGCTTCCTCAGGTACAAGTTCACCTCCAATCCTTTTTCGCGTTCAACTTGAATCCACCGGGTTTGGTTCCTTCCTTTGATCAACGTTAGCCACCCAAGTGTTTGGCCTCTAGAGGTGATCCACCAAGGAAAAAGAATTTTCAAGAAGAAGGGGTATTGGCTCAAACCCTAGTTTTTCCTATCTGTATAGAAAAAGGAGCGTACTCTCCCAACTATTGGAATTACGTATGTTGTA
Organism: Panax quinquefolius; assembly: GCA_020205615.1. NCBI lineage: Eukaryota > Viridiplantae > Streptophyta > Magnoliopsida > Apiales > Araliaceae > Panax > Panax quinquefolius. Next base: position 125,891,680 of record CM035163.1, on the reverse strand, counting down.
AAAGTCAACAACCACATCACCCATAATAAGACTCCTCTTATTTATAGATGTGGGCAACCCACCTTAACAATTAAGGAATTGGGATTTATTTAATTAATTAAATTCTTTTAATTAATTAAGCTCCCTAATCTTATTAGGGATAATTAATTAAACTCCTTTAACTAATTTTCCTTCCTAATCCAATTAGGAATAAATGAGAGTACTTATATTAAATTAATTCCTAAACTCTTTTAGAAATTAAAATAATAATAATTGTAATAATATTAATAAGACTCCTCTTATTAATTTATATTTAATATTTCTAAAATATTAAATAATAATATTAAGCTATTTAATTTATTCTATCACCATAGATTAAATTAAATATACATAATATATTATTACGATTATGCCATTAACTTCTTAAATAATTATTCTTCCTTTTATAGTGTGACCCTTTAGGTTCTCCATATTAAACAGGTAAGTTGTGAATAAATCAATTAGAACAATTCTAATCTTATTTAAATAAATAAATTAAACAATTAATTTATTTAAATAAATAATATTTATTCTACAATAGGGATAAGCTCTCCTAGCGATCAATGACTTTTCCAGATAATATAGATTTCAACATTAATCATTAAAGAACCTTTGAGTAAATAGTTACCGTGACAATTCAATCCTTCCACCATACAATGTCCCAATTAAATATAAGACATGGAATTCTTCGTCAAGTCTTATTTTATTTAATTATATGTATTTCGATCCTTAAATGCACAACTCCAAATAATGCAAATTAGAAACTCCTTTCTAATTTCATTCGCCGCCGCCAAGGACTACCGGGTTGTCATTTATCGAATCACATAGGACATTTCTTTTCTTTTAATGAAGTGGTAGATTCTTTATTGATCATACATTATCTCCATGTACAACTTATTATACCCAAGCATACCCTTTGATATACCCTAAGGGTCTTAAGGAATAAGTCAAAGTATAACTCATCATACACAAGATACTATGATGATCTCAAGTCCAAGGATCACTTAGACTACTATCACTACTGAGAATTCCTATTGATGGCAAGTAAAACTCCATTAGGTATTCCTTAGCGAGCCAACGTTCAAAGTGAACTTATTCTCTAATAAGCACCTACATACTTGCTTTAGTGTCTCCACACAAATGATCATGAGATCAATCATCCTCATCCAATGAGCAAGCAACGATGTACCAATCTATCCGGATTCACTAATCCCCAATTTAGTAATCCAATGATTGGGAACTATTTTAGTTTTAAGCTTTCTAAGAATTTAGATCTCATTAGAATGATCATCATCATTATTCTAAAAGCATTGCTTAAAACTATGGGTTTATCACATATTATAAAACAAAGATCATGTAGATAATTAAAAGCCTTTAATAAATAAATACTTTTTATTAATAAATGAATAAGATTGTTACAAAGTATATGTTTTATCATCAAACATGATTGGCTTGTGTGCATACTACTTTCAATAAAAAGGTGACAATTAACTATGTTATGAATGGGTTATTAAAATAAATTAAAGGAGTTTAAATTAGTTTTGCCAAACAAGGCTTAAGGATATTAAGTCTTTAAATTTTAAAGAGGTTTTTCCAAACAAATCCTTATGGCTTTTGAATTTTAAATTTTTAATTTTATTATAATAAATAAAATAAAACAAATAAAATATAAAATATATTTATAACCTATACGTTATATTTTTGTAACTGGTATTATTTAGTAGGCGTATTATTACCGATCAGTTTTATTTTACGCTCGCTAGCCTATCATTTTAGTTTACGCTTACTGTTGTTAGTAGCCTAGTTTAATACTGAGAGAAGAAAGAAAAGTTACAGCGAGTTTTGAGAATGACTTGTCAGAGTTTGAGAGAGACTGGTGAGAGATTGTTGTGGTTAACAAGGATTAAGTAAGGAATTCTTAAGCAAAAGAAGGTATTATCTATAACCTTAATATTATATATATGTACGTATATATGTTTTAAGACATAATTTCTAAGTCTCTGTGTTCTTGACTGTAGTATAAAGTTTTTACAAAATTGTATGTAATTCAAGTTTCTTTATGGTTGGTAATAAATTACGCGTATATTGTTTGTGATATTATAACTAGGATATATATATATATATATATATATATATATATATATATGATCGTAGTTTATTTGTATGCTAAATAATGTTTAACAGAAAGAAATTGGTTTTTACAGTGAAAATATATGTATGAATATGGCTTGTAAGAGTACTAAAATCAATGTTTGATTGCGAGCTAGTTGTGCAATTGAACCTTGAATAGGTTAATATGTTAAGAAATAAAAATAACGTAGTTTGAATGAGGTAATTTGGTGTATAATCATGGTTACAGTGTTTAATTTTATCAAATAATGTCGACAATGGAGTTTTACAATGAAACCATGGTATTCAAGAATTTCTAGAGTTGTTGTTCAATTGTTTTAAAATAGTATATGTATCATGGGTAAAGGTTAGGTGTAAATTGCATAAGTTATATGTGTTAATTTAGTTGTTAAACAGACAAAATAGCTTTGTTCTGTTCTTCGTGTGGTTGGTTCTGTAATTCGGCGCCTCAGCTCCAAAATCTGAGCCGCAAATTTCATTCTTCACGCCTAATAGCGCCGCCCATGGGTTGCGACATTCGCCGTGATGCAGGTTGCTGTCGCAACATGAACGTTAAACCTCGATTCAAACCATGGCGTCGTGAGCAGTAGGTTAGCGAGAAGGACCGTAAAATTATTTTCTTGTACACAGAGTCTTTAATAGTTAATATGATGTAATATTATGACTATTAAAAAAATGTGATTTTGTTAAATGTGGTATTATAGTGCTATGAATGAGTATATTGTTCGTGGTTAACGAATTTTCTTGTGTAATTTGATTATGTGGTTAAAAGTCAAGCCATACATGAAATAGACACACTTATGTGTATACAGAGTATCGGTAGTAACTAATTATGTCATGATGTGTATAGGATACTGTGAATCGAATTGTTACAGTTTAGCTCATACGCAAGGCAAGTTTTCCTAACTCTAAACTTTCTTTGAGCAAGTTTTCTAAACCTAAACTTCTTTGTGCAAGTTTCGTAACTCTATTTATATTATGCAAGTTCCTAAATCTTACCTTTTGATGTTGAGCCAGTCTGTCTAATATTTAACTTGTTATTTAGCATACAAGTCTCTAAATTCTGATACATTTATATTGAACAAGTTTTGTCGTTCAATTTACTATTTGTTTTGCATACTCAATATTCAATTCTAAATCACCTTAGCTTAATATTGTTCAAGTAATGTATGTTACGTTATTCAATGTTTATGCTCTTAGATTATTCCCAAAGCATGACCTTAGTATACAATATTGATTCACTTATGATTTATTCTATAGCATAATGTTATTACATTTTTATTCTACTAATCCTTAGTTGATGTTCGTAAACTCTAAATTACCTTAAAACCTATCCAAGACAAACTTACTTTGGTGTGGACTCGTATTCTAAATGCTGAGATGAACAACCCTATTATAGGGGATAATTTACGCATAGCGTTGAAATGTTTGTGCACAACACATTGTACGAAGGGCTGATCCCCCTAAGTACGAGGAGTCCTTATAGTCTTATGACTGTTAAAGTTTAAGTTGAAAGAACACTTATAACTATGGACATAGTTTGTGGTCTTTTGACCCTCAGTTATATATTTTAGATTGTGTTCCTAATTATTATTATTGATGAAGTACCTTATTCATTTTCTATTGAGCCTATTCATTTGGCAATTGACGTGATATTTATTCATTGTCATTTTAAGTGAGCTTTGTTTGCTCACTCTTGCTTATATAAACATTAAAGTTAAAGTTGAGAAGGTTGATGAACTTACAACCAGTAGAGGGAAAGGGAAGATAAGCAAGTTTTGAAGACTTGTAAAACTGTTGACTATTATATTGTTGAACTTTATTTTAATTTGATGATGTATTTATTTAATTTTTCACATATGATGTTTGTAATTAAAGGTTAGATAACCTGGGAGATTTTGTTTGATTTATTGATGTAACCCTTTAATGGGAAGGTTTATTACTAAACTTCATTATGTTTTGGGTAGTTAGATATGCATGTTTTTATCAAGTGAACACCAAATTTGGTGGAAATGAAGTACCCGGATTTGGGGGTGTCACAAGAATTGGTTCAACTTTTGGAACCAATAGATTTTAAAAAGAACTATTCTTTATATATCTATGCTAATTGTTTCGGCTAGACAGAAATTGATTTGAAATATCAAAATGAATTTTATATTATCAGTGCATTTGATGCAAGGATGGTAAAAGGATGGAGTTATTAATGCAATTGAACCTGGTGTTGGATGTGATCTTATGATCAACAACCCGCTATGGTATGATGTATAATGATGAAGTCATAAACTGACGAAGTCCTCAACGTATTGTGAAAAGTACGGTATCATGATGTCATAAAACGTTTTGAAGTATTGCTAAAGAATTTAAAGAAGTAGTTGATGTTAATTGATTTAACTAGACGAATGTTTCAAGTTGATGTCCAATTTATTGGTATGGTCTAAGCTATTTGATTTGGCTAAGACAAATGGTATGTCATGTCATAAGAAAATCGAGCTTTCTTTGAAGAGTTATGCCGAACCAAATTGTTTTGGTGCAGAATCTAATGATTAAGTCTGAGGTGAACATACCCCGAAATGGGGTTATACGATGGGTTGATCGCCGATGTATGGAAGAGGTAGTTTTCTTTCTTGGTGATTGTAAACTGACCGTGATAGAAGGGTTTACCGTGAAATGATGTTAAACTTATTAAGAGTTCATGGTCGATTTGACCCCTCAGCAAAAGTATGAAATGTTTTAAAGGAATCTTTATATTCCTATTTATTCCTTTTACTTCATAATTCTTGATAAGTTATGATGGTTAGGGAATGTGTGAAATATAAGAACTTCTTTGAAGAGAAGTTGAGAAGAAGAGTAAACTAAAATTTCAAGGATGAAATTCTGTGAAGAAGGGGTGAATGTGATGACCCGGGTATGGCTGTGGTTTTAAGAAATTCTGAGGAAAGAACTTTTATAAGAGGGGAAGTGTGACAACCCGGAGAACCGGATTGTCCAGAATTTAAGTTTAAAGAATTAGTTATTAATAAAATGTAAAAATAATATTATGTGTTATGTGTTTATTAATCGTTCTAGAACCTAGGACTGCCTACAAGCTAGACTGAACGAGTAGAAATTTTCAAGAGGAAAATAAAATTTTTTCGGGAACAAAAATATTTCCGAGGAAAAAGATGAAATAGGTACTATTCACCCGACGAAACCCTAAGGGTTAGGATTTGAATAACCTAAGCCTTTCCGAGAGTTTGGTATGTTGAAATGACATTCCGTCGAAAGATTTGACGATAATATAATGTGAAAAGTTAAGTAAGCCGATAAAAGTTTTTCTCGAAAAACGTGCAGAAATCAGACAAAATAAAAATGATAAAAAGTACTGTTATGTACTTTTCATTCGTTTAACTACGTTAGGGGAAAACATGAAGGAAAACGCTTAACATTAAAAAGTGTTTTTTAGTTTTTCAAAGATCCGAAGAATGCATAAAAGTTAAACTGTAGAGGAAAGACGAAATATCTAAAAATATTTGGATTCTGAGAATCGCAATTTTTAAAACTGTCGGACGAATTCCGCAAGGCGGAAGCACGAAGCTTCCAAGATAAGCTTCGTGAATAGTAAGGAGGTGTGAATAGTAAGGAGGTGTGAATAGTAACTTTGGGGCGAAATGACTATTTTTCCCCTAGCCTTGGTTTTCTATAAAAGGAGAGCTTAAGCTCATTTGTTGGTTAATGAAAAATTCACCAACACTTGAGAGAGAGAGAGAGTTCGGATGAGGAAGGGAAGAAAGAGGAAACGCTAGCCCGAGTTCAAACTTTGTCCAACGGAAGAAGATTAAAGAAGAAAGGTAATCCGGAACCTAGTTTACGATAAATTTTCTTTAAGTTTTCTATGTTCAAAACATAACTTAATGAGAATGTGATAACCCGGGATTTCGAATAATCCGAATTTTACGAATAAAATTTTTTTTATTTAATATTAATATTGATTGTTAATATTGTGTTGTGTATCTGTGATACAAGTTTTGAGAATAAGTCAATTTGTGTGTTGACTGAGAAAATAAGAGTAGAGTTGTGCTTAACTGAGAATAGAAACCATAACCCAAAGTCTGGATAGGGATTCGATAGAAAATATAGTTATTCTAACTGTATCGTTATGTACGTGTTTGTACTGTATAGAATTTTGATCAGTGATTGATCGGGTAGGGTATAACATTAATAAACCCTAATGAGAGATTAGAAACCCTAATCTTAGGTTTAGAAACCCTAGCGTAAAGTTGGGAACCCTAAACGAAAGCTAAAAAACCCTAATTTCATTTTTGGGAACCCTAAACCCTAATTAGGAAATCCTAATTGGAATTATCAAACCCTAATGGTGAGAATTAAGGAGAATAATGTTAATTGACTAGAATACCCTTAAATTTATAAGGGAAATTATTAAATTACCCTTTTAGGGGCGAAAAGACCAAAATACCCCTTAACTTAAAACTTAAGTTAAGTGAATTTCTAGAATGTCGTGACTCACTAATGTTGGATAAGCCATGTGCTCTTAAAATCTTGCCAAATCTAACCTAACATGCCACCTAGCAAGTGTAGAAACATTGCATCAAAATTATAAGTGATTTTGGAGAGAGAAAATTCATAAAACCTAAACCATTTGCCAACTAGCTCTCAACAACTCTTTTTCTCTCTACACATCTGAAAATACTAAGTGTTTCAGTCACCTAGCAAGCCCTTAGATCATCAAGATCAGTAGAAGAAAACAAAGATCAAAGATTGGACAAGAAGGTATAAACCCTAATTTGATTTTTGATCTTGTATGCTTAGTTAAATTTTGTGTTTATATATTTAGATCTGTGCTAGAGGATGTTTTATGATGATCTATGGTGATATACCATAGATCTATAGCATCAAAATGCCTTAAAATGAAGTTTTTCAAAAACTGTTCTTGAGCCAAAAAGTGCTATGACAAGCTAATGTCAGTGGCCTTAGATCTTTATATGTTTATGTTTTAAGTTGTTTTAAGCTTTAGATTTGTAGTCTGACATGAGGACTGTAATTTGGAAGTGGAACCATAGCTATTCCATGTCCAGATTACAAGTTATTGATGGTCAAAGAGAGTTGACCGAGCATGACCAACACTTTCTGGGTAACCCAGAAAGTGTGCAACCAGCGTCTGACAACATTTTGCCAAGCCAAGAACTGTCAGGATTTATGTGTTATGATGATGTGTTTGTAATTCAGTTGTAGCCTATAATATAGACTCTAAGTCCATTCCTTTAGATTCCCTAAACAACAAATATATTAGTTTTAATGGGTGGTCAAAGTAGCCCATCTAATCACGAAACACTTTTCTAGAATTTCCAGAAAGTGTATGAACAAGATTTCTGACCATGTTTGACCGGGTTGAATCTTACAACTATGATGTAGTTGGACTGATATGTTGATGCATGTGTGTTCTTTGACATGTATACTACACGCTTGAACCATAAGAATGACCAGTTGATTACCAGAACACCAAATTAATCGAGCTAGAAAGTAGGTACTCCAACTGCTTGGGTTTCTGGAAAACCTAGAACACGCCTGACAGCAACTTTGGAGACTTAGATCTCCTTGTCGTGATGTTATATGGCCAAAGTGATGGTTGATAGTTGTAGTACGACACGTATACTACAAAATCAAAGTCTTAGATTGCCCAGAACATGCATAAGCAAAGAATTAAAGGTGGTCAAACGAGCAACCTTGAACACTGACAAGTCAGTGTTCTTGAGCTCAAGAACACCTAAGACGATAGAAAACGTCGCTAAAGGGCTATAGCGACGATTTATTTAATTTTATTTTCCTAATTTCTGAAAAATAATTAAAAATAGAAAATAAATTATAAAAATTACCAAAAATGGTTTTAAAAATTATTTTAAATTATGAAAAAAAACTTTTGACTATTTGGGATATTTTTCATTAATATTTATAATTATTTGAATATTAATGATATTTAATTTATTTAATTAGTGTATTAAATAAATTAGAGAAAATGATTTTAATATATTAAAAATCATTTTAAATAAGAATAAAGTGTTTAAAAATATTTGAGTTGTAAAATATAACTTTTAATATTTTTGGAGAATTTTCATTAATAATTTAATATAATGATATTAGATTTATTTAATTATCATATTAAATAAATGAGTTAAAAATAATTTAATTGATTTAAAAATCATTTTAAATGAGAATAAAGTGTTAGAAAATATTTTGAATTATAAAATATAATTTTCAATATTTTGGAGAATTCTCATTAATATTAATGATATTAGGTTTATTTAATTATTAAATTAAATAAATGAGGGTAAAATGGTTTTATTGATTTTAAAATCATTTAAAAATGAGAAAAGTGATATAAAAATATTTGAAGTTATAATTAATGACTTTTAATATTTTGATGATAAATTCATTAATATTTAAATATTAATGGTGATGGTTTAAAATGATTTTAATTATTTTAAAAATCATTTAAGTAGAATATTGGTGATTTAAAAATATTTTAAGTTATTATTAATAACTTTAATATTTTGACAAGTATGTCATTAATATTTTAATATTATTAAATATTAATGATGATGGGATTATTCGATATTTAAATCATTTAAAATGATTTCAATGTTTAAAAAATTATTAAAAATTATAATAATTGTTTGAAAATTATTGAAAGCTTCCGAAAATTATTATAAATGATATTTGACTTATCTAAAATAATATTGAAGCTTAGAGACCGAGTTTAGTTGACAATATAAGTGTTAATTATCGGATAGGGTGACTAGTACACCAAGAATAGACCGAAGTCCAACCAGACCGAACTAGTTAGAGTAGAGAAGTGTTTATACGGTTATAAACACTAATGTGACTATGTGCTAATGTGCCTAGGAGAAAGATTAATTGTAAACTACAGTATTGTGTGTTATGAATTATTGTGCTAATTGTGAGACCGATATTATGATTATAGGTCTTTCAAACGCAGATAAGTATATTGTGTAGCAGTAATCAATGGAGAAGGCAAGTTTCTTAACTCAACCTTAAGTTATATCTTTTCAAATATTATGGTGGTTAATTATTGTTGATTAGACCACGTCTGAGAATTTATTGTTGATTATTCGCAGTTAGTGCATGTTTATTAATTTAAATTGAGTTAGTGATTCTGAGAATATACTTGGAGAATGATTGTTGTTGGATACTTACATCCATAGAAGCTATTAGTAATAGCAAATAGTACAGTCAAATTATGTCTATTGTTAAATCATGTTGAGAAATACCTTTGCCAATTGTTCTGGCTAGACGAATATTTATTAGAACTTGATAGGTTTGAGAAGAGAAGAGAAGAGAATTCAATTATTATTGATAGATCGATGCCAATTATTTTGGCTAGGTCGAAAAAGAAAACTTAATAGGTTTGAGAAGAGAAGAGAATAAATATTGAAATCATTATATTTCGTTGTTAAATCACACTACAAAAAAATGGGGCTTCAGCAACAACCGATTTTCGTTGCTAAAGGTGTCAAATTTCGTTGCAAAAGGGTTTTGGCAACGACTTTACTCTCGTTGCGTCTTTTGTTGCGCAATGAGCATTGCTAATTGTTTCGCAACGAACGTATTTTTTTTGTTGCCAAAAGTAATACATTTTGCAACGAAATTTGGCTTTCGTACAGAGACATCGATCCTTTAGCAACAAAATGTATTGTTACAGAATAATTAAATTTCGTTGCTAAAAACCCTATTTCGTTGCAAAAGCCTGCTAATTGGCAACGAAATGAACTCTTTTTTTTTGCACCGACCATGCATTTTCGTTGCAATTGACACCATTTTACAACGACATTTTTCGTTGCATTAAATTATGAAAATTGTTGCCTAAGCTTGCTTTCGTTGCGAAATGTAAACTTTTTAGCAACGATTTTCGTTGCTGATTATATTATTTGGCAACGACATTATGCTGAATCAACAACGAAAATATTTGTTGTTGGTTATTTTTCAATAGCAACGAAAGTTGTCGATTAGCAACGACGTTATATGTTGCCATTTCTTTATATGTGCAACGAAAGTTGATATGATTTGCAACGATAAAAAATATTGCCTTTTATTTTAGTATTAGCAACAATATCCTCTCCGTTGTTATTAGGATAATTTTTCGTTGCCAAATACTATATTTTTAATGTCATTAGCAACGAAAATTTGTTGCTAAATGTATAAAAAATGTTGCTATATTAAAACTTGTTCAATGCTTTGGTAATGAATTATATTGTTGCCAAATCAAAATTTGACATTCTTTTTGTGTACCTGACTGGCTCAATGTCCCCATAGCAAATAATGGCGAAAATACAAAAAACTAAAATATTATTAACTTAATAAAATCATCCACTACATAATCATTCATTATCTTTACAATTAACCATCTAAAGCTACTACAGTTCTTCAATCAAAGTATATATCTATATATATAGAGAGAGTACACTTCATAATTTCATCCGTTGTCTTCCGTAAACGCAACACGGAAATTCATCATTTAAAAGATGCAATGCAGTATTGAAGGAGGTAGCAATTTCATGATCATCATCAACATCAACATGCAAGTATCAAACCTGCAATTATGCTTCAAAAAGTTGTTTAACTATAATAAAATTTTACTCTAGATATTTGAGTGCTAAACTTTGAAATCTATTACTTTGACTCAACTCCAACTTACGGGGAAAAGGGGTGGGGGAGAGAGCATTAAAATAGAAGTAACCCCAAAAAAATCTAAAACTAATATTCCAACATCTTCATTGTCCAAATCCACATAAACAAAGATAATCTCGGAGGATCCAAAAAGAAAGAGAAGCATTTTAAGAGTAGATAATACTTAAATGAGCTTGCAAACATCTAGAGGTGGCAATGTCATGGTATAAAGAGTCCAAACTAGTGACTACCTTCTTTATGTATGTAATTTAATTATTTAAACTTGCACATGGCAAAGTCTAGTTCAGGTTGTGTCAATTTTAAGTCAGTTTCTTTCTCTCTTTGTTAAATCTCAATTGAAAGACGAAGAAGAAATTTATCTGAATATCTAATTTAGAAACTATTAGACAAGATAGCAAATCTTTTCACGGGTAAGTGAGTAATAAACGTTAACATTATTGTTCAATTTATAAAAGCTCATAATGCAGTGGAAATCATAAGAATTAAGCTATAATGAATCACCTTTCCCTAAAAAGCTTTTTACGCCTTGGAATTCGTGTATTAACCGATAATCATTGGAAGTAGCAAAAAGTATCAACTGCAGAGGAACATATATAACAATATAAAGCAAATAACAACATGCGGAAATCAACAAAATAGGTAATTCCTTCATATGCCTAGAGTGACATTAGCAAAATATATCACCTGTTTCTTAATGGGATTCTTGAATATTAGTGTGTCACTTTCTCGAGTAAAATTAGTGACCAAAGGCAGCTTGTTCTTAAATATAAATTCAGCTATTGCTGATTTGATGCACTGACCACCTATACAATTGAGTTAGTTAAAGTCAGTGAAATGTAAATTGAAGTGCCCAAAATATGGAGCTAAGAAAACTAACCAAAGTGGTTAATTTTTTCAGACTCCTCCTTTATTATGACTAGAGCTGGACGTTTCCATTGGGTATCCATGTGGAAGAGTTTAGTCACTTCTATTAGTAATGCAAGAATATCGATTACAGTGTAACGACTCCTAATCACAAAATTCATCTTACCTCGACACCACATAATAGCATACCAGGGAAAACACCAAATATGATTTGAGCTCTTGGTAATTCGTCTGCTTCATGACACTATATCCACAAGGATTGTAGAATTGTAAACTCTATCCTTAGCCTTTTTTGCCTAAACAAGAAAAATAGATGATTGTAATTAATCAGATATGGTCAAGGGCAATTTTTTAAAGGATAGATCAAAACATGTTGAGAGGATGTTACCTCTTCTTTCCAGTTAATGCGTATGGTAACAATAAGAAGGAAGAACACTTGCATCACAAGTGCACATAGAATCCCAAACCAGAAGCCCTAAATGAAAGAATTTTAACAGGATTACATGAAATTATTTGTGATGAAAATAAGATGAAAAGGTAAAGAAAATGATAAAAGGATTGTATACTAATTTACCTTTCCTCTTATACGTAAAGTGAAAGCAAGCAAAACTACACAAGGAAGACCCATAAGGTAATATGATCCGAGATTGATATATGCACCGATTTTTTGCCAACTGCATCCTCTAACAACACCGAAATGAAAACAAAGGCAGTAATAAATTACCATTTAGCAGACATGCTTACCTTATATATTTTTTATTTATCAAAAGATTCTTGAAATATAATTGAATGAATTATAGATAAGACTTGAAAGAACACACTAGAGACCATAGACGAAGTTTGATGTTGCAAGAATGGGCATCATGGTTGCTACATATTTAAAAACTTCTACTTTATTAACTATAATATAACATAATCATGTAATTTTAAGAGCAATGGAACACGCCAAGTGTTGGAGACATCATAGAGCTTTATGATGTTTTCTGCCTAAAAAGGGAAAATAAAACATAATTACTATTCGACAAATAGGTCATGTACATCTATATAATGAGAGACATGAGACCGTTGTGCTGTGGAAAGCTAGATTATATGGCATCAATCCCAGGCTTCTTAGTCCCCTTACACTGTGTTGGGTTTTGACTTTGTTTTTTGAACATGCAATTAAAATTAGTTTAGCTATTCCAATGACATTCTAGCTCTCCTTATAAGTGATAAGAGACAATATAATTCGCTACAACATTTTCAGTGTTGTATTCACCTGTTCACCAACAACATTCAAAACAGGCACAAGGCTGCCATGTATCAAGTAAAAGTTGTCAGCACCTAAAATGCGGGATTTTGACAAAAAAATTATTGCATAGTGAGAGTACTTTAGCTTTCTTTTAATTTAAAAAATTAAATAAGCTTATATAAAGTCTCATGCATAATTTACCAACATGATATGAGAACTGTCCGAAAGCCTCAATAAATGGCATTGATTTAGTGTCCCCTTCATGCTTAAACTCCAATAAATCACAAACAAAACTGGAAAAGCAACTAATCCTACCAACATCATGTCAATGTTGTTAACAAACCTATTGTACAACCCATTTTTGACACAAACATCAGTTGGACCATCTTCTCCATCAACTAGTACATCTGCTACACGTTCAATCCACTCTTGAATGGCATCTGTGATATGAGGGACAACCTGATTGAGGGATATTAATATTAGAAAATTCACACCAGATATGTTACAAAATAATAGAATTCTGTTCAAAATAGTGGAAGACCTGAATAATTTTCCCTAGATAGTCACTCCTTCTCTCCTTGTCAATGCTAGACTATAACAAATTAGGAAGAAAATATAATTAATTCATTAAGTCAATTAAAGCAAGCCATACTATCACATAATAAGACGAGCATAAATAGGTGTTCAAGATAATTACAAACCATTGCCATCTTTCCAGTGGTGATATTGTTATCACGTGCCAACTTGATATCTAGAAATCGCTTATAGTTTCCGAGTCCACCTTCAAACATGAAATCAATAATTTCATGTCAGCTTCTAGATGCAAAACAATATAAATAAAAGGGAGGAAACATATATGCTAAATTACTATATGTTCTAAAGTGAAAACTCCATAGAATTTGAGAAACTCATTTGTTCTGGCTCACTATGAAAGACTGATGGGAAAATAAACTATCTTAGCTATAGCAATTTTAGTAATAAGCCCCCTTTCCCATTCTAAAAAAACTTTATAGTTTTACACGATAATGATTCTCACTATCTTGATAAGATTCACACTATTCCTGTTACTAGCGGTGTGCATTGGGGGTGTAGTTAGTTTAACTTTGATAGTGTGGGTTCAAGATAATAAAGGATGGTACTAGGGATTTGCTCTTTCAACCATTGCCATGTTTGTGGTTTAATTATTTTTGGTGGTGGATTGCCTCAATACAGAATACATGTTCATTAGTTTACATTTGCAGTCAAGCTTATCTATCTCATGCACATAACGACCCTTTTGATAAAGCAAGAGCCAAAAATTATACACCATGCATCCCAAAATGACAGTCTCGTTTGACTTTCAAAGCATTTTAAATCAAAAAGTTCAACTTGTTATTTCTAAAAAATAATCTTAAAGAGTGTGTGCAAGACAAGCCTTAAAATTCATAGGATAAAAATAGGTCCAAAATTCTAATTAATGGGACTCATTTTCGGAGTATATATAAATAACATTGATATATTGGCGATAAGACATAGATTTATTTTACAACTGGCTTCAAGTCTATTCTCTAATAAATTAAATTTTCAATGTTGGAGAAAAGAATTTGTTAGACTAATTCAGACACTCCGCTAAAGAAAATAAAGTTACATGGCATAAATATAGAAGGGGGAGGAGATGAAGGTGCAAGCGGGTCTAGCAATATCCCAGCAATCTCCTAGATACAAAGCATCAGTAAAGTTTGAACTCTCTTGGCTAGTAGTATTTTCTCATATTAGTAAATAAGGATCTACTTTTTATCCTCCTTCGCATCGACTTAAGTTTGTTTTTCAAAGTTATTTTGGATGATGTTTTCAGAATAGATCCTACATTCCTTACTATGTGAAATATGAAATTTATCTTTCATGACCATGTTATTGTATGCATAGGTGCTTTTTTGTTTTTGTTTTTTTCATGTCTGTGTTTTTGTGTAGACCAGTCCTTGCTCAATTCTAAGAAATATGTGGCTATTTTTGTAAGGTGAAAAGTTTTGTTTAGTGGCTTGTTAGGGTCCCTTAGGTTTGATTCAACGAAAAATTGTGTAAATTTCTAACTAAATCTCAAATCCAATAGATTATATTAAGGGGGAACTTCACATTTCATATAAAAAATTTCACCAATATCATAAACCAAATCCAGACTCATTAAAACTAACATAATATCCAAACATAAATACCCAGACCCTTCGTAGCCTAGTAAGAGTTCAATAAAAGAAGTTGCAGCCATTAAGTACAACCCCCACCACCAATACCAATACCAATACCACCACCGCAGCCACGTGAACTTTAATCGTCACCTTCCATCATCGCCATAATGATTCTGATTTGCCTCGCAACTTGTTTCTTGACATCTTTCTTTTCTCCAATAGTATATATAAATAACAAATTCTTTTTTGAGTGCAATGATTATCTTACATGCAGAAGCAGGGGTGACATTAAGGTGCTAGACTCTCTAATCCATGCAGAACTATTTTGCCAGAAACTTCAGTGCTTATAATACAGACCTAATTTGGAACAATTAGACCTACTACAAAAGTCTACCTACTTTTCATAGTCCAAGTTAAGGAGAATCTGGGAATGACTTCTTTTTTTATAAAAAGTAAAAAAAAAAGTAAATGATAAAAATTACATGTAGGATGCAACTGAAAAGTAAATTCGACATCATGCATCCCACTCCATATAATAGGGAAAATTGGTAAAATAATTTGTTCTTTTGCTAATGAAACTACAGTAGAAAGGGATTACCATCTTATAGAATTCCTAATTTGATGTTACCATAATAGCACCAAGCCCACTGGGAAGCCCAACAGGCCTGTATGGAAGGAGAATGTGCAGGCACGAGTTTAAGTCATTATCTGACCAGTGTCTCCCATTTACGATATAGAGACAAAGTCGGTGGCCAGGAATTAACAAGTATGACTAGACTCCCTGGAAACTCAAATCCCTGACCCCTTACCAAAGACCTGGGAAAGTTAGCCCCCGAGAGCCTAAACATTACGAAACTCAAAAACAGAACAGGACTCTCAACAATATCAACCTTCAATTAATGCAGCCTTGACATTAAAAAAAAAAATGAGAGCTCTTCCTATGGAAGATGTTAATCAATTGTTTGACTAAATGATAATTACTTCTCTTCTTTCTATTTTACTCCCTCTGTTACAAATGGGGGGTTTTCACCTTCACTCAATAAACAATTGGCTTAGCTATCACCTAAATAGAAATAACAAAAATTATTTCCAAAATTTATGAAACAAATGGGGTTGAGACAAGATTAATGCAATCAGAACATTGTCCACTTAGAAGAAGATAATTCCCAAAATTAGAAGACGTTGCAAACACATAGAATGTAACAAAACATTCACCTAAATGAAATTGTCCGTCGAAATGAGTATTTTACTTGTAGTGTGGATCCATGAATTTTGTATCTACCATTTATACTTTGATTTTACTTTGGTCTAAAGAACATTTTAAAAAACTTTTGTAGGATA
The DNA here is from genome assembly GCA_020205615.1 of Panax quinquefolius. NCBI lineage: Eukaryota > Viridiplantae > Streptophyta > Magnoliopsida > Apiales > Araliaceae > Panax > Panax quinquefolius. The sequence goes on along the minus strand of CM035163.1, from coordinate 125,875,234 downwards.
AATATGTAACAAACTGAACAACACTATCTTTCAAAAACTAAAAGGAAGAAATATAATCACTACGGTTACAGGATGCGTTTTATATATCCTGGTTTTCTATCTAATCACTAAGGTTGCGTTTCAGAAGCAAAATTTGAAAAGCTTACAGATTTAGATCTGATTTTGTTATAAAATTTTGACAAACCAGAGTTTCATCATTTTACTTTTCATTTCAGTAAGTTATTTGTGTTAAGTTGATGTTCCTCTAGATGAGGATTAAGAATATCTAAGTTTCTTAAGTTATTTGAAGTCCTATGATTTAAGAATTATAATAGCAGCAATAATGCAGTAAAAATATGTCTTATGACAATGAAAATTGACTTCAAGTTAAAGTTTTGAGTTTAATTAATTAATTTCAAATACAACTTCCCAACACAACATAAGGCAAT